>OX243820.1:36527817-36862817 GCA_945859605.1 Lumbricus rubellus
ACCTGTGCATGATCTCTAAGGATGTGAATCACGTGATCAAGACGATCCTCTCCAGACTCCCCCTGGCGAGCGTTTAGAGCAGCGAAGAACAATACAACACCCATAATGCAACAGTTCGCGCGTGCGCAACAACGCACCAAACCAACAAATTACCCGTATATACACACACACATAGGCCTATATTTATATTTATAATATATATATACAACTACACCCATGTGACAGCCGCTGAACAGGCGCTATATAAACGCTCGGCTTAATCTCTTCAAGCAAAGCTGCACTGTTTCAACTTCAATACATGTCCCAAGACAATTATTTCTCAGTGGTAGAGCAATCGATTGGACCCGGAAGAGGATGTGTAGCCTGTTACAGGCAGTGGCTTCTATCTCCCTCTGCCCTAGACAATGTAGGGCGCGGTGGTGCAGGAGTGTGTTCGGTTCCCTGCAGCCGGAGTGTTGCAGGTAGGGACCTTGAGTAGGGTAAGTCCTTCACTCACAATTGCTCAGGCGCTTCAGCGTGAAACTCCGATTCAGTGTCTACGCTGTAGTCGGGAGCGCCTCTGAGTAGCTCTTGAAGAGGCGTTATAACAAGTGCACATACAAACATACGACCGGGCTCAATCAGTTTTCTTCTCCACTCCCTGGCAGGCCTTCACCTCCCGGGCCAGCCCCCCGCACCCCACCACGTGAGTTCTGGTTCATTTCTGATTCACCCGCTCAGTATAGGGATAGATGCCCCTGGTTCGAAAAAAGTTCCTTCAATCAACAATCCAGCTTCTATTTGACAAAAGTTCTTCTCATCAATCCAACTAGTCTACTACCGCCGCAAACCCATGCAATGGTAAACAACTAAAAACGCTAAAACGACAAATTGCCTAAATTACATTCCATTACGCTATGTGGCAGTGGATTACAGTCATGAATATCATTGAATAATACAAAGGATTGAATGTCTGTGTCAAAATAACATGATGATGACATCCAATAACAAAAACAAAGTTGCAGGCAAAGACGATTCATGCAAACAAGAAGCAAGTCACACGAACGCACACACTATCGCCACCTGGCGAAAACACAAGCAACGACAGAAACTCAATAAAAGAAAGATTTTCACAATCAACGAAACGCCAGCCAGCACACGTATAATATTTATATAAACAAGCCTGTAGGCTACATGAAACCGGAAAGTAAAATTGCCTGGCGAGAACATAAATGAGAAAAACGCAAACAAAAACGCTTAATAGGTTAACTTGGGACACAGAAGGAACTTGAGCAAGCTCCTCAGAACGTCTGACCCCATTTCAAAACCGCAATTGATATTGCCTGCCTTCAAAAGTTCAGGAGTACCAAGACTCTCAGTTAAATACTAGAAATTCATCACTTTATTGAGTCATTAGTCATTTACTCATACAAATGACTGCAGAATCATGTGGTACAGTAATGCACAAATATCTTAAAGAAACACAATTCACTTAATCTAATCATGATCCACTTAATCTAATCATGATCCACTTAATCTAATCATGATCCACTTAATCTAATCATGATCCACTTAATCTAATCATGATCAGCGATGACATCGTATGGCATGATTTGAAAACTTACCATGGAATGCATGTTCGGTTTTTTGACGAGCGGTGATGTGGAATTGCCAGCAGACTGCTGTTGTGACCAGTGACTCGACAGTGCTAACAATCAATAAAAACACAATCAATCAATCAGTCAATCAATCAAACCAATAAATAAACTAACCAAGCAATCGATAAATAAATAGTCAATCAATCAATCAATAAAACCAATAAATAAACCAAGAAATCAATAAATCAACCAAACAGACCAATCAATGCATCAATCAATTAATCAAAGTAATCAATCAATCATCAATAAATCAATCAACCAAACTAATCAATCAATCCATCAATCAATCAATTAATCAAGGTAACCAATTAATAAATCATCAATAAACCAGCCAATCAACAAAACCAGTCAATCAAATCATTTAAACAATCATCATAATTATTATCATCCATTTAATAAGCTCCACATAATCTCCGACTGTGTCGCATCAGCATTCATGTTTCAACAGAACGCTTTACACTGCTTCCCCATCATACATGAAAGCCACATAAACAAACAATATAACAAGATAAAAGGAGCATCATCAACTGATGCATCACAAAAATAATCTCATCATCACTTCATTCATCCTCCCTTCCCTTCCTCCTCTCTCATTCGATCGATTGACGACAACCTACAGCAGAGGAGCTATATAAATAAATCAAGATGTAACCATGGCAACAACCTGTTAGAGGCGGAGGCGAGCAGACGGGCGACGAAGGACTCGACGTAAAACTGTTGCCACCTTGATCGGAAGCATAGATCTAAACGAGACAGAAGAAAGAAACATCATACAACCATAGAATGCTGGATGGATCGGCACTAGTCAACATTGCTTTGATCGACGAGTTCAATATAAACATAATATAAATATAATTAAATATAAATATAAACAGTCCTTGATTGATTTCTGACAACAGTAACGACAACAATAATCAGAATAATAACAATTTAATAATAATAATGATAATCACAATAATAATAATAAATCCTTGGGTATCTGAAGTACCTCGGCTAAAAAATAATAATAACCATAATAATAGAAAAATTCCTATGATGATGATGATGATGACGACAAAGATGATGATAATAATAATAATATTAATAATAATAATAATAATAATAAATAATAATAATAATAATAATAATGACAATGACATAGCCTCCCTGTGGCTCTCCCCTCGCTTCCCGGTAACTCTGCTGGCTCTTTCTTTTCAACCAGGCTTAGGTTGGGAGCACTTCTGAGTAGGTATCCTGAAGGGGTGCTATATAAATTCATGTCAATGATTGATTGATTGAATGCTGAATAAATGAATGAACGAATGAACGAACGAACGAATGAACGGCTAATCAGTGACGTACTGAAGCCAAGGCCTTCCCTAGGGCGTCCCCCGTCTGTGATGTTACCGGTTCCATCGATGTCGTCTCAACAACGGACGAGTTGCAGTTGTACCCTCCTACCCCACCAACACCAGGTGGTAGGACGCTGCTATGGAAGGCAGCCAATGGCGGCATAGCAAGGCTCGGTGATGACATCATGTTGTACGTCTGTAATATCCAATAGATATATGTAATCATTGCTGTCCTATGACAAACTTATTTAGCTCATTTATTCAGTCAATTGAGAAACTCAGAGACGCGGCGGAAGATCGTGAGACGTGGAGAAGGTTGATCACAGCGGTCACCTAGGATTCCAAGAATCGACGGCACAAGGTGACAAGGTGATTCAGTCAATACTCGTGGGCGCCCGCACATAGGGGCAGAAGGGAACCTTCGCCCCCGGATAATTTATACCGATTTTTAACTACTATTTTTTATAACTTCACACTGAAGCACTAACAATAGTAGTGATACAAAAAATGAAAAGAAGAAATATGAATTTAGAAACCGCTAAAATATGAAAAATATGCAGATTCTTAATTTAATTCATCGTGTTTATCAAGTTCTTACCAAAGAGATTCTCCCATGATATTGCCCCTCCCGAAAAAATATATACCAAGGCACAACAGTACATCATGCCTATATCATGAGTCTAACGGCATACAGTAACAGCTCCTAAAATTGATTTCTTCTTAGTACATATTATACGCTATATAAATTCAAAATTAAAATCAGTTGAATATTGTGACATGACGGCATCTACTCGCCATATTGTTTCGGTGTGGCATGCTGTAGGGTCCGGTTTGTGAAAAAGATCCGATGCTTTGTTGCATTGACGAGAGATAACTCGATGGCGTCATAACATCACCGTTAATAGCGGACCAACCGTCGCCAGCGACCAGATTTCGAACCACTTCTATAACCATACCAACAATAACAAACTTATCAGTGATTCATTGATTCATTCAGTCACACAGACAGCCAGCAAACCAGCCAGTCAATCAGCCAGTCAATCACTCAGCCAGTCAGTCAGTCAGCCAGCCAGTCAGTCAGTCAGCCAGCCAGTCACTCAGCCAGCCAGCCAGTCACTCAGCCAGCCAGTCAGTCAAACAGCCAGCCATCCAGCCAGTCAAGTCAGTAAGTTGATTTCGTTCCATAATCAATTACATTACACTAATAATTATAATCCATTATTAATAGTCAGTCACAGAATGAATGAATGAATGAATGAATGAATGAATGAGTGAATGAATGAATCAGTCAATCAATAAATAAGTCAACCAATCAATCAATCAATCAATCAATCAGACAATCAATGAACACAATTCTGTTGTCTACCTGGATAGACGCCGTAGTCTCCGTAGAGTCCGAGTGGAGCGGGCATTTTAGGAGGAGACGATGTCGGACCGTGATATCTCTGATTGGGATCAGGATGATGATGGTAGTCTTCCGGACCAGGAGAATAAACCTAAACATAACAAACATCATCATCATCATCGTCGTCATCATCGTCATCATCATCATCATCATCATCATCATCATCATCATCGTCGTCATCATCATCATCATCATCATCATCGTCGTCGTCGTCATCGTCATCATTATCATCATCATTGTCGTCATCGTCGTTGTCCAAAATTGCGCCTGCTGCCAAAGGTCCTCTTGTTTATCGCAATCCCAAAACTGTCCTATTTGGTCGAGGTTCGGTCGGAAGCGCTTTTGAGTAGTAACATTGAAAGGGAACTGTATAAATCATCGTAATGAATGAATGAAATGAATGAATGAATGAATGAATGAATGAACATCGTCATCATCAACATCACCCCCACCACCACCCATGAGCCTCATCCACCTCCTCCATCTTCCTCTTCCACTTCCTTCGAAGGACTGGACCACATCCATCGTCATCACAGACACCCGCTCGCCCACACATGCACCCGCACCCGCACAGGTCCCGGGGGTTCGCGGTGTGGCATCAGCATTTCAACAGGCCACTCCCTTGGCACTACCTCCATCCCTCCTTAAATCCCTCCTTCCCTCCTTCCATCCCTCCTTCCCTTCTGCCTACCGCGTCGAATGTGAGAAATAATGGCGTTGATGTGAAGAGATAAGACGAGATAATTGGTGAGAAGAGTCATAAGAGTGACGACAGATTCACACGCAGAGCATGGAGCCAGCGTAGGGCACAGGGAACCAGCGGAGGGCACAATGGAGCACATGAACCAACTGCAGAAGGTGGACATTCGGGGCCATAACATCTGCCCTCAAACACAATGGCATGGCATCAAAACTGCGCTTGATGAAGGCAGGCAAGAAGATGGATGGATGGATGGATGGATGGAAGGATGGATGGAAGGATGGATGGAAGGATGGATGGAAGGATGGATGGAAGGATGGATGGATGTTTGTAAGGTATGGATGGAGGAGAAATGGATTGTTGGACTGAGCGTGGATGACATAATTATAATGGATTGGTCGATGGATGTATATGTACATGTATGTGGGAAAAGTAGGTAGGATGGATAGATGGACGGCTGGGCAATTGGATGGATGGATGAATGGATTGATGGATGGATGGACGGATGGATGGACGTTTCAATGCACGGATGGATGGATGGATGGATGAATGGATGTGGCTAAACGTGGAGTGACTGGTGAAGACAGAAGCTAGTCAGATGGAAAGGAACGAATGATGGACGTGGATGAGAGAGATTAGTGGAAGAGAGACCTCATCCCTCCCTCCCCTCCCCCTCTCTCTCCGAAATCCGATCTGGCTTCAAAGTACGCTTCCTGCTACCTGTTGGAAGCTGGATGGCTGACGGGTCTCACTGGCACCAAGGCAGAGGAAGGATTGAAGAAAGGAGGATGGAGGAGGAGATGGGTAGAAGGAAGGAAGAAAGAAACAAAGAAAGAAAAAAGAATGGAGGATGGAAAGAAGGAATGAAGAGAAAAGAGAAAAGAAAGGAATGAAGGATGGATCGATGGAAGTGAGTGAAAATCAAGAGGACAAACATATGAATGGATGAATGATTGAATGAATGAACGAATGAATAGATGAATGAGTGAATTAAGATAATAAAAAAACGAGTGAATGATTGAATGAATGAATGAATGAATGATTGATTGAACGAATGAATGAATGAACGAACGAATGGATGAATGGATGAACGAACGAACGAATGAATAAATGAATGAATGATTGTAGAAGTAGAGGGAATGACACAGAAAGAAACAGACAGAGACAGGTAGACAGAGTCAGACAGAGATGGATGGTTGGATGGATGGATAGACAGAAAGATTGAGAGAGAAGATAGCGAAGAAAGATAGATCTGACAAGCAGAGAGAGAGAGAGAGAGAGACAGAGACAGACAGACTGACAGAGAGACAGACAGAGAGAGAAAGACAGGCAGAGAGAGAGAGGAGACAGAGAGACAGAGACAGACAGAGACAGATGAGAAGAAGACAGACATGGGTAGAGGTCATGAGGGTGATGAGGATGGATCGTCTAGACAACGGTGGAGATGATGAGGATTCCGTGTGTGCCACAAATCCTCCTCAAAGCAACAACTGACACAATGAGGGAGGGGAGGTGAAAAGGGGAATACGAAAGAGGTAGAGAAGCAGAAGGAGGAGGAATAGGAAGAGGAGAAGAGGCAGGGGGATGAGGAGCAGGAGGAGAATGATGGGTAGAATCAGGGCCATGAGGAGGAGGAGGGGGAGGAGGAGAAGCAGGAGGAGCAGGATGAGAGGGAGGAGGCGAGGAGGAGGAGGAGGAGGAGAAGGAGGAGAATGATGGGTAAAATCAGGGGCATGAGGAAGAGGAGGATGAAGCGGAGGGCAGGAGAAGGAAAGGCAAGAGGACGAGAGAGGAGTATGATGATGGTACATGGGAGAAGGAGAGAGGATGGTTAGCGGAGGAGTGGGACTAGGCAGGAGTAGGATGAAGAAGACTACCACAACCTGAGAAGTACAGAAGAACAGAAATACGGACAGACAGACAGACAGACAGACAGACAGACAGACAGACAGACAGACAGACAGACAGTAAGACAGACAGGAAAACAGACAGACAGACAGGAAGACAGACAGAGTGGACAAGACGGAGGAAGATCACACAAAGACACAGAAAGAGAGAGAGGAAGAAGAAGACAGAGAACAAAACTGGAAGAAACAAACTCCTACCCTCCCATCCTCCTCCCCCTCCTCTTCCTCCTCTGCTTCCTCTCTCCCCCTCCCCTACCCCTCCTAAATTATCCTCTTATCACCTATGTCTGTCTGGTCAAACCAATAAATCACCATGCTGCTGAGGTAAATAACCAGAGCAAGGGTAGGGGTGGACCTCAACACCCCCACCCCCCATCCCTCCCGTCCTCCGTTCCCTTTCGGCAATAAAGCCACTGGACTAATAGCCCTGGCCAAGGCATGACCTCTCTCCCACTTATAACCCCCGCCACACCCCCCCACCGCCGCCTGGTCACGACCTATATCCGGTCAGTAAGAAATGCCTCTATATACAACTCGGCCACTTGTAGTTCTCTGCCAATGCCAGTCCCAAGCCAGAATAAAGGAGGAGGGCTAAACATGTCGTTAAACATGTAAGAAATATCTCTATATACAACTCGGCCACTGGTGGTTCTCTGCTAGTGCCAGTCCCAAGCCTAGATAAAGGAGGATGGCTACACTAATCATCTTTGATATTGCAGTGTTGTTAAACATGTAACAAGTGCCTCTATAATTAAACGATAATTAAACCCATCTCATCGAGGGCAGTTGATTCCAACAAATCATCTGCTTAAAAAAGCTCCACAGACATAATTATACGGGAACATGAAAATTCCAGTAGGCCTACTACCCATTCGAAGCTCAATCCTCGATTCATTTTAAGGACCTTTGTGTGCCATTCCACGTCATAGATTCCTTCACTCTGCCATGATGCAAGGCGAACTCATTTGTATAAGATCGTCCATCTTGAATGACCTCCATCCTTCAAAACTGTGTTTATTACATCGGACCAATCGAACTTTGCTTCATATATCTCTTAAGTCTGCTCTGTTTTCTTTTGCCGTGGCCTGGCTGGGAGCGCTCCTGGGTAGATTTTTCTTAAAGGGCGCTATACAAGTCCACAGAATGAATGAATGAATGAATGAATGAATGAATGAATGAATGAATGAATGAATGATGCACATAATATAAATATAACATGCACCCCACAAACAAGTATACATTTATAATATTGGAGTAAGGTGAGCTGCATTTAGATGAGATTTTCATTGATTTCTCAGGGATCAGTTGTTGCTTGTTGGTGGTGGTGGTGGTGGTGGTGGTGGGGTAGCTCCCCATCCTCTCCTCCTCCCTCCTTCTCCCTCCCTCCCACTAGAACATGTTGCTTACCGAGTTGTTCTTCAGTCGTTTTGTGTCAGGCATAAATTTTCCAACACCTCGCCCTGCAAGAAGACAGACATACAGATCAACAGACAGACATACAGACAGATAAACAGACAGACTCAGTACCCTAAGGCAGCCGATCGCATGTGTACGCGCCAGTGTACCTGCGTGTGTGTCTGTATATGTGTGTGTCTGTATATGTGTGTGTGTGTGTGTGTGTGTGTGTCTGTATATGCATAATCTTAACACCAGCTTCTCTTATAACATGTTATTACATATAAATATATACAAACAGGATGGAGTGCATAATTATATACACAGAGTATCTATCACATATACATACATCGACATATTAGTATATAAATACATGCATAGATATATATATATATATATATATATATATATATATATATATATATATATATATTGCATAAACAAGCATGGCAAAGTTCATAAACACTGTAAACACATACACACGCTATACGTGTGTATATATATATATATATATATATATATATATATATATATTGTATATATATAAACAATGTATAAATATGCAATATGTATAATTGTATATGTAATAAAGCAGCAGCCACTGTATCAATGAAATATGATACACACACAGACATATTATAAGCAGGAAGAGACAGCAAGTCATTCTCTCATACACACACCTATTTATATATTTCATATATACATGTATATAGATATATAAGGGACTGCTGATATATATAATATATATATATATATGTATACATAGACATATATATACACATTCATATATATATTATATAATAATATATATTGTAAACAGCAAATAAATGACTGAGGCACAGTTGCATATAAATATATATTATATAAATATATATTATATAAATATATGTTATATAAATATATATTATGTATTGTATATATAAAGATGCTGATCTTGACACTGCTAACTGGTATAATGGTATACAACTATACAACGATATACAACTATACATGTACCTTCTTCATATTAACAGATATTATAACAAATAACTTTTCACGAGGTATAATATCAACCAATCAACAACTACCACTAAAACTAATCCACACACAACATTTAAACTCATCCTAATATAAGGCCGAAGACAGACAGACGGAGACAGACAGAAACAAAGCAAGACACAGAGAGACAGTGACAGACAGACAGAAAGAGGCAGACAGACAGAAAGAGACAGAAACTGACAGACAGAAGGAAACAGACATACTCTAAGACAGCGAAGACAGAGAGATAGACTGAGACATGCAGACAGACAAAAACAGACACAGAGAGACAGGGACCCATACAGACAACAGGGACCCATACAGACAAAGACAGACAGACAAAGACAGACAGAAACAAGTGGCAAGTCCTCTCCCTCGCATCCTCACCTTCCCTCCGACCGTGTACAGTGGATGTACTCATTCCGTATACCTCATGAGGTCACCACCACAGGGCCGAATTAAAGCCACATCTCTCTGCCATGAAGGACGATTTGAACCCACAACCTCTCAGTTTTCCGTCCAGTCTCATAACCAGAGTTCACCCGTGCATGGCGACCCAAAATCTGATATTAATTATTCTTTGTTGGATGAGGGCAAAATCGTTGGCAGGGGGCAAACTTTGACCCTCCAGTGGCACTTATGACAAGACTTGAATTAGTGGAACAGGATAAGACACGACCCTACCCTCTATCTCAACATCTATGGGGTCAGTGGCAGGTGTCAGAGGGCTGTCCTGCCACCCTCAGCTGTCACCGATCCAGAGATGACCCCTTGACCTATGACTTGACCCATGGGTTAAACCATAAAACACGTGGACTTAGCTTTTACCACTTGTCTACTCTACCACCTCCTCTACCACCTCCTCTACTTCCATGGTCTCTACCTCTTCCATCACCACCTATAATCGTGCTTCCACTGCCACTTCCACCGCTTTCATTACCACCAATGTGTCCACACTATACCACCACTGCTCCTCCAGTGCACATACGTAAGCCTAAGCACCAAGCTCACCCGATAAGAATTGACCTCAAACTATATAGACCTATACAAGCGTTTTGTTACATTACCTTACTTGACATTGCCACCATTTTCAATGATGCCCCCAGCCCCCCACTGCCACTTAAACTTCCTCTACCACCAACAGGTCCACTGGCTCCACTAACAAACTTCCACTGCTATTTCTACCTCCTTATTATAATATATCAGTTTAACACCTCTACCTGTGCAGCGCTTGTGTGTAAGCTAGTCTCCGTGAGACGTGGCTTTTGTGGGCGCTGAGAAATATTTAGATATTTACATTACATTTTAACATTACATTTACACAGGTCCAATATCATCAATCAATCAATCAACGACCAATCGATCAATCAATCAAACCAATCAATCAAATCAATCAATCAACAAATTCGGTCAATAGTTCATTCCTCTGATAAACATTAATTTTATGTAGCGCACTAATTCAATCCATTCATTCAAGCACTTACCGGACTGTAAGTCGTCTGACGCTGGTCGTTTGCCGCCTGGAACGAAGTAAGAATTGGATCTGGAATTGGATGTGAGGAGAAGAGAAGACGACGACGACGATGATGGTGACATTGACTGACCAACAACACCCTGCAATACACAACGAAAGGCTTCCATTCTAATTTTTTTATATAATTTTGTCAATTCTCAAACTGTTGTCTACGCTATAAGTGGAATGACCTCCCTCCCGCTATCCGTAGTAAGATCGTATTGAGGATGTCCTCTTCAGCTCTTCGCTGCTTGAAGTCTTTCTTATTTACTCGGGGCTGTCATGCTG
Organism: Lumbricus rubellus; assembly: GCA_945859605.1. NCBI lineage: Eukaryota > Metazoa > Annelida > Clitellata > Crassiclitellata > Lumbricidae > Lumbricus > Lumbricus rubellus. The sequence continues at coordinate 36,539,011 of OX243820.1, forward strand.
AGGGCGCCTCTGAATAGCTAGTCTGTAAGAGGCGCTTTATAAATGCTCATATACAATACAATATAATAAAATGCAATACCCATTCATCCACCCAAAAACATAAAAAACCCTTCACCACACTCACTGTCAGAGGCATACCAGAAAAATTCTCCAATTTGGGTTTTTCTAACTGACAGAGAATCAGTTTTAAAATTTTTGAAAATACATATTTAGGGGTCGAAACCATAACTCACCCATCCCCAAATACGCTCATGACCACTACCTCAACCACTCTTCCTAGTAGCCAGTCACAATGCATTCACCCATTGCATAGTCATAGATTTATAATAGTGCTATAGAAGTTATACCTAGATGTAGAATTGGGTAACCATCTCTTATTTCTGTAGTTTCATTAAATGTAGAAAACTTACATCTTATCACAATCACTTTAGAGCAGCTCAGCTTCCCCAGGCCTGTGTAGGTTAGGATCTTATTAGTGATAATCCCTTAAGGATTATAGATTCACACCGAAAGAACTATACTTAGGAAACACTTCCGTAATAAGCAAGTACACACTACACAAGTACCAAAAGCTGGTTGGGACATAAATAATAATAATAGCCTACAATCACTGAATAACCGTCATTCTATAGAAGGTTAGAATTAGAACAGCAGTTGACTCGCGTACGAAGAAAAGGGGAAAAAATACAAAAAGTCGTTTCACACAGCTGCACAAAAAATCGCTTGAAAAGACGGACAATAATTTTTAACATTAAAAAATTCAAAAAGAATTGAAAAGCGAAAATATTCCCACAATAAATCAACAAATGCTTAAAAAATTAATAATGTAAGAGACGAGTTTTTCGGTGTTTGTTGGCGTTAAAGAATTTAGTTGAGACAGAACAATAAAAATGTTAATAATAATAATAATTACTATAATGAAATAATACCAATAACAGAACACTGTTTTCTGCAAAGCCTTTCAGTCACGATCCAAAGCTACATGGTCGCTGCCTACCTGCAAGGCAATTTGTCGGGACTGCCCGGGGGCCAAAGGTCGGACGGTCCATGAAAAAATCAGTTTTTTGTCTCATTTGAACATGGCAACAACAACAACAAAAACAACAGCACCAACAAAAACCAGCAGCAGCAAAAACAAAGCAAAAACTACAACAATGTCACAACGAGCAATGATGATGATGATGATGATGATGATGATGACGACGACTGCTACAATAAACGCATTATAAACATTAATCCTTAATTTTCAGGATATATGGGTCAACAGTTCACTTACCTACAAACACATACAACACAAACACACACAGACACGCACAAACACAGACGCATACACACAGACACGCACAAACACAGACGCATACACACAGACACGCACAAACACACAGCCAGACGAGTGCACGTGCGCACTCAAGGCCAACAACTATTGAAGTATGAAAAGACTGGAACGAAACAATCAAAGGACAACTGTTACAAACGAGGAGAGCATAGAAAAGAAATCCATTCCATCCGCTTTCCTTCCGGATCCATCAAGTATATAGGCCTATACCATTTATACCATCTCTTCTTCTTCTTCTTCTTCTTCCACCCGAACAAACGACGACTTGAAGACGCTGGACGGAAGAGACATCCACCTGCGACATCCTCTTCTTCCCCTTCTCCTTCCCCTTCTCCTTCTCCTCTTCCTCCTCCCTTTCCTCTTCCTCCACCCTTTACTCATTCTCATCTTCCTACTCCACCTCCTTCTCCTCCTTTTCGTCCTCCCTCTCCTCCTCCTCCACCATCTTCTCTTCCTCTTCTTCCTCTTCCTTGTCCTCCTTTTCCTCTTATTTCTCTTTCTCCTCCTCCTCTGCCTCCTCCTTCTCATCCTCCTTCTCCTCTTCTTTCTCTTTCTCCTCTTCCTCCTCTTTCTCCTCCTTTTCCTCTTGCTCCTCTTCTTCTTCCTCCTCTGCATCTTCCACGTGTTCCTTGGACGACAATGACAATGAGAAAGGGAACTATAGCATTCGGTGGCCACATGAAAAGACGACAGTCTAATAGGCAATTTGGGATCTGGCAATCGCCATTCGCCACACCAAAGCGCTCCGTGTACACATATATGTATACAATGCTTAGTATACACATATACATACAAACATACGTATACCTACGTACATATAGTAACATACATACACAAACAATAATGATAATAAAAAATAATAGAAACGAGAACAATAGGCTAATAATAATAATGGAATGGACTTCTCATTCGGGATCAATTGCAATGGGAACGTTTCTGAAAGGCTGTTGCTGAGAGAAGCACTTTATAAATAAAGTCATATACAATACAATACAATACAATACAATACAATACAATACAATACAATACAATACAATTATACAATACAATACAATACAATTCACTTTATTGCAACCAGAAAACAAGAAAACAATAAAAGTACAAAACATGCATGCATTGGCTACAAAGGGGGGCCCAAAAGGGATGGACATCCCGCTGGGAAGGGTCACCCAAGTAAAAAAGTCCCAAGAAAAATTAATCAAGATAGCTTAAAAGAAAGAGACTAAAACAAATTAGGTGATGACAGATTGCAGAAAAGCTTATATTGTCAAGAGCATATAGAGAAACAAACTTAACTAAGTACTTAACTAAAATCTTAACTACACATGGTCATGTGCACTTCAAGTAGCATTAGTGGAGGAGAGTAGAAGAACACGAAGTTTCTTTTTAAATACCTGCAGACTACTCGATTGACGAATGTCAATTGGTATTGTGTTCCATACTTTAGTGCCATAAGATTTAATAGTAAACCGCCTAGTATTAGATTGAGCTTTGACAGGGCGAAAAGCAGATGAATTCCTAGTGAAATGCGAATGGATGTCAGAGGCGTGAGGGAGGTAACCTTGGAATACCGAAGGAAGGAGACCGTGTTCGAGTCGAAAAAAGAACTCGCTAATTTGGAGATCCTTTATCTGGTCAATTTTCAGGAGATGAAGTTCATTAAAGGAAGGGCCAGTGTGTTCCCGTTTACGAATACCCGCAATTATACGAACAGCCCTCTTCTGTAAGATTACAAGTTTATGAAGCCTGGATTCGTATGTCGATGCCCAAACAAGGTTGCAATATGTGAGGTAGGGGTAGACAAGGGTATAATACAAATTCATTCTAATTGTCTTTGGCAAGATATAAGCAACGCGGGAAATAATACCAATATTTTTAGCAATTTTAGTTGCAATTTGATTAATATGAACTTTCCAGGTCAAATGTTGATCTATATGCACACCTAAGAATTTTGTAGATTCAACTTGATTGATGGAAATATCATCAATAAGCAAACAGAGATTGTCATTTGGCTTTATTTTCCGGTGGGATTTAAATAAAATAAAGTTGGTTTTATCTAAATTAAGGGTGAGTTTATTTGCATGGAACCAAACAGCTATGCTAGATAGTTCAACGTTCACAGTTTGAAACAACGTCTGCCATGAACCATTGGAGTAAAAAACGTTGGTGTCATCGGCAAATAGAATAAAAAACATTGTTGGAGAGACATTGGCCAAGTCATTAATATAAAGCAGGAAAAGGAGTGGTCCGAGGTTGGAGCCTTGAGGAACTCCATATTTGATCAACCCTAGCTCAGAAAGGACACCATTACAGAGAACTCTTTGTGTACGGCTCTCAAAATAGCTGGCAAACCATCTGAGCTGAGTCCCCCTAATTCCATAGTTGTCTAATTTTTTAAGCAAAATACAATACAATACAATACAACACAACAAAGAATACAACACAACACAACAAAACAGGACAACAACAACAATAATATTAATAATAGGACAATTTGTATATCGTAATAGCACAACCGAAGCCAAAGGAAACAGGGTTATGTGCACGCAAGTCAATAATATATCATAAGATGAACAATATTGCTAGCAGGCTGCAGCACATTGTTTGCATGCATACACAATTGCTTGATCCTCCTATTAGCCTATAATACACAGGTCTGTAATTCGTTTTAACAATTCTTTGCAAATCCTTCTATTTACGCTAACGTCATCCATTGCTTTGACCCAATTTCCATTTTTACAATAATTGCTTGCAAATAATTCCCTCTGCTTGATTCTCTGCGTCTAATTTACCCCGTTAAAAATAGCCCGTAAATTTGTCCGTCCACCGCGAGAGGGCCGCATCGCCCAGAATTCAAAACGACGTCTCTCCCGATAAATTTATTCGATGCAGCGTCCGCGTACACGTCCACAAAGAATACGACTGGTTCCCCGTTTCTCTTCGATCCCCACGTCGGTTTTATTCGATCCGTCGAGGGAAGCAGGGATACAGACAGAAGACGTCGGGCGCCACCAAACGACGAATTGCGGCGACTAATCGCCAGGATTGACATGGCCATTCAGCGTAAATGCTGCATTGGTCAATCGCCATATTGATTGATTCGGTTGACAAAAGACGATTTGCTATTTTATTCTTAAACTGAACTATAGACTTATTGAACGGAACCTTTCTGGGTCAAAGAAGATACAACAATAAAAAAATTAAGCAGGCCCTTAAAAGTCGTTTTGGATGATAGAATGGAGCGTAGGGAGCAAGGCAGCCGAGAGGGAAGAACAGGGGGTGAAGCCCATGAGACCCGCGACTTTTAGGGGCCCGGGCTAGGTATAGGGTATAGTCATAGGCCCTATAGGCCTATAGAATTTAAGTCTATGAGCTTCGCCTTGTTTAACTATTCATATTACACAGAATTAACTACAGTCAATTCAACCTTCAAAGTAACATTATATTGAATAAAATCATATTGTGTATATAAAATAAAATATTGTAGGTAATAATTATATAGATCTACCTGCACTTTTTTATTTCAATTTGTTCTTTTTTCTCAAATGATTAATATAATTTAGGGGCCCATGACTGCTCTGCCCCCAATTTCTCTTGTCAGCCCTGGTTTTAACACTTTCCCGCCGGATGGGGTCACCCGTGACCCCATTAACAGGATAGGTATCAAAACAATTCCGGCTGGAAAGGGTTAAGTTAGGGCCTACTCACAGTACAACATAAAGTAAATTTTATACGACCCATCCATGTGAAAAATTAAATATCGCATAATGATTTGAGGCTGCTCAGTGCTCACCTTTAGATTTCGACTCTGATAGGAGGATCTAGAAAAGACGTCTTCATCCGGTTTGCCTGAAAACGATCACAAGCAACCTACAGAACAAGTTCTAAGAAATAAATCACACTAGAACACTTTTCAGACATAATTATTACATCTGTTCAATCCCACGTTAATTATAATTAATTCATTAACTCATTCTTAATTCAATGATTTATATTAATTTTATGTCACAATTCATTCATTCGTTCTTTAGGTTTTAAATACTTGCAATGCATCTTTCATTCATTCAGTTCCACTCATTAAGTCATTCTTTAATACATAGGTCGTCGTCGTCGTCATTATCATCATCATCATCATCATCATCATCAGCCGTAGGCCTTTATGTTCATTCCTTCTTGCGCTAAGCTCTCAGTTTCACACCTACTCATCCACATACTCACTCACTCACTCATTCACGCGCCTACTCACTCACTCTCTAACCATCCACTCGATTACTCCGCCTTTCATTTGAAGTGCAGCTACATAAGCACAACACGTGTGTGGCTTCTATACTCTGAACTGTTCTCTGATTCTCAGTACAAAACACATCTCAAGTGTTGACAAGAGCATCTGTATACATACATAGCATCACTATAGCCAGAGATGTTGAACAAACGTATTATATATATATATATATATGTATATATATGTATATATATAATCCATTGCTTAAAGACATCTAGCGGTTGGTTTCCTCGATCGTTTAAAGCCGACCTCACGCTTCCATTCAATGAAACGATACATTCAATCACAGAATTTATATAGCGCCTCCAAGAAAGCTCCCAGCCCAACTCCGGACAAAAGTGATACTAAACGCCATGCATGTTCAACGCAAGTGAATTATACACGAGAGAGAAAACGTTTTAGAGGTGTGTAATAACAGCAGTGAACTGCGAATAATATTAGAAACTATTAATTAATTAATAGTATCCAATATTTTGCGACATCGTGCGCATATCTAGGTCGTAGATCTGACCTGACCTCATTTGATCTCACGTGGTCACACTGACCTGATTACAAAGAGATGACAGAACCATAGAATAGATAGAAGTAGGGTTATATAAATTCCACAGACAGACAGACAGACAGACAGACAGAGACAGACAGACAGACAGACAGACAGACAGACAGACAGACAGACAAACGGACAGAGACAGACAGACAGAGACAGACAGACAGAGACAGACAGACAGACAGGCAGAGACAGACAGGCAGAGACAGACAGACAGAGACAGACAGACAGAGACAGACAGAGACAGACAGACAGAGACAGATGGATGGATGGATAGATGTACATATTACAGACAGACACACTGTCACACACATACATACCTACATACATACCTACAATTTCTCTAAGCATATCAATTTGGTCACTCGCAGTTGCTACTACCAGCTTCGGCAACTCCGAGTTGTCTCAAGATCTCTCTCTCATAGTGCTACTCTGACACTTGTCCATGCCTTTGTCACCAGTAGAATTGATCACTGCAGTTCGGTACTCATGGGTCTGCCACTTGGACTAATTGGGCGCCTTGAACGAGTTCTTCGTTCGGCTGCTCGCCTCATTGGCCGCATTCCTAAATATGCCCCCGTCTCTGCTTATATGCGTGATGTTCTTCACTGGCTCCCTGTTTCACAGCGCATCTCTTACCGAGTTGCTGCACTTGTCTGGCGTTGCCTTACTGATTGTGCTCCATCATACCTGTCTATTCTTTGTCGACCTGTCTCTGACCTTGCAGCCCGTCGAGCTCTTCGCTCTACGACAACGGGGGAGCTTTTGGTTCCTCGAGCTCGCACTTCTACAAGACAGCGCCGAGCCTTTTCTTCTGTGGGTCCCGCTATCTGGAATGGCCTCCCACTAAACTTGCGACTTATGCCTAGACTAAATTCACCTGCTTTTTATAAGTCGCTCAAAACCTATTATTTTAGCTGTGGCTGGACTGGGAGCGCCTCTGAGTAGTTTCTTGAAGAAGCGCTATATAAATTCACGAAATGAATGAATGAATGAAATGAATATATATATATATATATATATATATATATATATATATTAACACAGCACTTAAAAACTGTTCTGTTTGGCCATGCTGGAGTCGGGAGCGGCTCTGAGTAGGTTCCTTAAAAAGGCGCTCTATAAATACTTGAATGAATGAATGAATGAATGAATGAATGAATGAATATACACACGCGCACCCACAAACAGACACAAACACACAGACGCAGACAGACACACAAGTGGACAGAAGAGTAAAGGGAAACACACACAGTCCAAGTCAGATGGAACAACAAGAGATGGGTATATACATGTAGATTGTAGAAGACACATAATTATAATACAGAAAGGTCTGTTGTAGAAAACACAAATGTCTGACAGACGTAAGAAGCACAAACACACAATTCAAAAAACTATAATAGGACAAAGCATAGTTGTAAAAAACGTTTTTTTCCGTTTTTTATTCGCTCCCAAAAAACGTCGTTTTTTTCGTTTTTTATTTTCCCCATCGTTTTTTATCGTTTTTTATTATTTCTTTGTCTTTATTTATTCATTTATTTCTGTTAATATTTTCTTAAATTTTAATTTTTTCTGATATTTTTTATGTTTTCCGCAAACTCTCAAGGATTCAGCTAACTAAAGTCATTATTTCTTCGTTTAACATCATCATTTAAGAGATAGACTGCGTGTAGTAGGTTCCTAATCATAGTTTTCAAGGTTAAAATGCGGTTTTAGATGTAGCAAAGTCAAATTATTTTCCGTTTCCGTTTTTTATCGTTTTTTATCGTTTTTTATTATTTCGAAAAAAACGTCGTTTTTTACCGTTTTTTATTCTGTTTCCATCGTTTTTTACATCTATGGGACAAAGATAGGACAAAGATAGGACAAAGATAGGACAAAGATAGGAATGCGTTGACAGGTAAGTGCAAACAGGTAACATAGAGACTGATAGAGATAGAGAAGGACAGGTAAAGACAGACAAACAGAGACAGACACACAGATATAGACAGACAGAGACACACAGACATAGACGGACAGAGACACACCGGTAAAGACGGACAGAGACACACCGGTAAAGACAGACAGTTACAGACAGACGCACAGAGACAGACATACAGAGGCAGACACACAGAGACAGACAAACAGACAGACAGATAGACAGAGTCAGCACCGATGGAAGAAGCACTCACCAGGGGGCTGGTGTAACTCGCCTGGGGCGAACGTACTCAAGACATCACCGACCGCCACCGCTGATGACGATGACACCGACGACGAGTGGTGATACACCTGTCCACCATCGAACACCTGAAAAAATCACATCACACACACACACACACAGCTATCATTACACCATCAAAAGCAACCACCACCACCACCACCGTCATCATCATCATCGTCATCATCGTCACAGGTAACAATTACCAGGTATACAAAAGAGGCACCACAGGTAGGCAACACGATGCCAGCTGCCACGCTCCATTTCCCTTTAATCTACACGGCAAGTCTGTGATATAATAATTATATCTTTCTCTACCTCCTCCCTCTTCTTCTTCTCCTAGAAAATACATTGTTTCACAAACTGCACTCAAGCAACACAGATTAATCGTAATCTCAACATTTCTAAAGTGCCACTTCAAAGCCAAGCGCAGGGCACCAGCTTATTCACGAGCGCTGTGTCTAGTCAGAGGGTTGCCCAAAAGAGTAGTCCGAAGGAGATCGTAGTCCGGTTACCAAAAGGATCAGAGGTGGCAGAGTAGCCTCATGGAGTCATGGGTGACGTTTAGGTCAAGAATTGGAAGTTGGGAGGATCAGGTGCGTATGGGGGGGGGGGGGGGCAAGATTTCAAAAAGACGTGAGAATTTTGTTTCGAATAGAAAGACCCAGAAACACCTTCTTATTCAAAGAGATTCTAAACCAAACTTCTATAAAATCACATCCAAAATCTACTTCAAAACATAAGAATATTTTTATACTAGTTTTGATATAAAGTCACTGCAGTACTGAAAACCTATGTAGCAGTATTATACCATAAATCACACAACACAGTATCATATTTCATCAGTGTAAACTGAATCATATATCATAACATCACCTCATGATGCAAGCACACCTATATGTTTACGGCACATTGAAAGGTGCACATTTTAAAACACAGTCGATAATTATTACGCCGTAATTTACAGCGTAATTAGAGACTGTGTTTGTAAACCTTTCTCAATGCTTTCACGTCCCATGCAAGCATCACAATTCACAAAGACAAAGAGTTTAGTCAATTGTCACACGATCTTGTTTTTAATGGATCCTCTTCATTGTTATGTGAAAATGGAGACTCGTATTAATTAAAACATTTTATCACAAACTCACAGAACATCAAAATTTGATTCGTATAAAAATGGGTCAAGGCTGTACACATGGTCATTACAGAAAACATGCACGTGTGCGTATACACCATCAAAGGACACGTGTACAATTGTACATTAACTTCAAAGGACATGTACAATAACTTCAATGGACAAGTAAATTATCAAACTTAAAATATATAGACCTCTACAATAATTTCAAAGAACATGTACATTAACTTCAAAGAACATGTATACATTAACTTCAAAGGCCCTGTTCATTAACTTCAAATGTCGTGTACAATAATTTCAAAGGTCGTGTACAATAACTTCAAACGATCTGTACAACAACTTCAAAACGACATGCACATTAACTTCTATGGACATGTACAATTGTACAGTTGTACATTTACATCTTAGGGCTAACATAATTATGAACAGTGGGGGTAAACTAGCATGGCTTTTTAAAAAACGGGGCTAAAGCCGTTGACGGTTCTAACCTTAGAGTCGTATCCTCCTCCTCCGCCACCAGAATGATTCGTTTGACCAACATTCAATGAGTTATTCCAATGAGAAGATGAACCATTGACGACTTCCAGACCTACAACAAATATTTATGAAACAATGCGATATACAATAGTATCCTATCCTATCAATCCATCCAACTATATCCACCTTCCAAGCATTCCCTGCACCCCTCCCCTCCGCAACTTGACTCGGATCTCAACTGGACATCGACCCATGCACGACAACCTTCTGATTTGACGCAGCTTCATGCTCAAGATGTGTTGTATGGCTATTTATAGGTTAACGGACTGCTATCATTCTCTATCTCCTCTCCTCTTCTACACCACCTTCTCTTCCTTTTCATCCTCCCCTCCTCCTCCTCCTTTTCTTCCTATCTCCTTCCAAATTCTCCCCTAATCTTTCTCCTCCTCTTCCTTATGCTCCTCCTATTTCATTTCCTCCTCTACCTCTACCTCCCCTCCTTTTCCTCTTCGTCCTCCTCCTCTTCGTCCTCCTCCTCCTCCAATAACCCTGCAAAGAATAAACAAGGCAGAGACATAACTACTCAAAATAATGATTCGATGTAGGCATTATCATGTAACCAACCTAAGTGTGGATCAACACACCATGCAATGATGCATGTCTAACACTCTATGTATACAGCGAACGCAACAACAACTTTTCAATTGAATCACTCATCGCTCACTCACTCATTCTTCACAGCACAACAAACAACAATTCATTCACAACCACAGAACAACCATCCCCTCAGCTGAAACTTATTTTCAGCACACCCAATTTTAAAATAAATAAAAATTGCTATTGTGTGCGTGCGTTGAGTGTGCGTGTGTGTGTTGCGCGCGTGTGTGTGTGTGTGTGTGTGTGTGTGCTATTGCAAGGACTCCTATATTCAATTTTATTTATCCAGACCTCCTTGGCTATTGCAACATAACATGACTCACTTAATGCACGGAGGTCTCAATAAATTTCAGAGTCCATGCATGCACTGCCTTCTCTCCCTCATAATAATACAGATAACATCCATATAATTATATAAATTCGTGCGTGTGTGTGTTGGTGCGCGTGTGTGTGTGGGCGCGTGTGCGTGCGTGTGCGTGCGTGTGTGTGTGCGTGTGTGTGTGTATGTATGTGTGTGCGTGTATGTGCGTGTGCGTGTGTGCGTGTGTGTGTGCGTGTGTATGTATGTGTGTGTATGTATGTGTGTGTGTGTGTGTGCGCGTGCTCGCGTATGTGTGTGCGTGCATGTATGAGTATGTGTGTGTGTATATGTGTATATGCGTGCGCGTGTGTGCGTGTGTATGTGTGCATGCGTGTGTATGCGTGCGTGCGTGCGTGCGTGTGTGCATGTGCGTTGGTGCGAGTTCGAGTTCAATTAACCGACAGCAGTAAACTGTTCAAAGAAGATCATGGGGTCGCGAAATCTGCTCGATTCCGAAAACGGGCGAAAACATCGGTCAATTTCGGTCGTACTTCTCTCCCTACCTCCCTCCCTCCTTCCCACCCCTCCTTCCCTTCCCTCACTCGTTTCTACCTCCCTCTTTCGCTGCCTCATCGGTGCCGCTGTGATTGTTGTCACAAGGGGGCAGCATCAGCAGCAGCGCAAAAGAAGAAGCACCAAGTTGCCTCGTTTCAAAGCGGAAAACAATTTCTTGGGAATTGGAAAAGAGATCTGTTGCCTCCCCACTCAACCACCCCCTTCCCCCCGGCAATTAGAACACGGACTGCGCCGGGCGAAATTTAATTAACCCCAACGAAGACCTGCAGAATGCTGGAAACGAAATGTGGACGTGAATCCACCGAAAGAGAGAAAGAGACAGAGAGAGAGACAGACAAACAGACAGACACAGAGAGAGACACACAGAGAGAGCGAGAGAGACAGAGAGAGAGACAAACAGAGAGAGAAACACACAGACACACCGAGAGAGTGAAGGGGATGGGAGTGGCGTCGCGAATTGCCACCACTCGCAGGGCAATCGTAAACGCGTCGCTTGCCACACTGGTGGCTATATATATATACATATATAAAATATATATACACATGTATATATATATATATATATGTATATATATATATGGGTTGATATTACTGCGGCTTGCAATGGTCGCCGATCTTTCATAATCGCTCTGAATAATTCATCATTTTTTATTGGCCATAGCTGGACGTAAATGGACCAACGGCGTAGGCCATTGGTAAAGCGGTGGAAAGACGGTTGGGGGTTATGGGAGGGTCGGGTGGGGGTGGAGGTTGGGGAGAGAGAGGGAGTGGAGAATATAAGGGCGGTAGAGAGGTGGAGGGATAGAACGCGGGGGCTGAAGACAGAAAACAGAGCCGACCTGGGTCGTTCATCAAGCGCCGCTTGACAACAACGTCCACCACCTCTACTGTTGTACAGTACAGCATGGTCGCTCTATCAGGTCGTCTTCGTCTCGTTGTGTGTGTGTGTGTTTGTATATCTGTGTGTCTGTCTGTGTGTCTGTTTATGTGCCAATCTGTGTCTTTCTATGTGTCTGTCTGTCTGTATCGGTGTCTGTCTGTGTCTGTATTCGTGTCTGTTTATGTGTCAATCTGTGTTTCTATATGTGTGACTGCCCGTGTGTCAGTCTGTAAGTCTGTCTATATATGTTTGTCTGTATGTGTGTCTATCTGTCTGTCAGTCTGTGTGTATGTCTTTCTATGTGTCTGTCTGTGTGTGTGTCTTTCTATGTGTCAATCTGTGTTTCTATGTGTGTGTCACTGCCCGTGTGTCAGTCAGTCTGTGTGTCTATCTGTCTGTCAGTCTGTGTGTATGTCTTTCCATGTGTCTGTCTGTATGTGTGTATCGGTGTCTGTCTGTGTCTGTATTCGTGTCTGTTTATGTGTCAATCTGTGTTTCTATATGTGTGACTGCCCGTGTGTCAGTCTGTAAGTCTGTCTATATATGTTTGTCTGTATGTGTGTCTGTTTGTGTGTCTGTCTGTGTGTCTGGCTCTGCCCATTTTCGACACCGACACCCCACAACACATCTGAGCATCAGTAACAAGACTCAGTTAGATGAAGAATATAACAAATCCTCCAAAATCTGTCTGTCTGTCTGTCTGCTCATCTGTCTGTCTGTCTGTCTGTCTGTCTGTCTGTCTGTCTGTCTGTCTATGCTCTCATCCGCATGTAATCTCTCTTTCCATACGTCTAACTAACCGTCAATCCGTTCGTCCATGCCTTGCAAGTCTGTATAGCGCCCAATAGATGCCCCCCCCCCCAGCAACAACAACGTAAGATGACTAAATTGGATGAAAGATATTTATAACCTGCAGTCCCGTCCAAAACGTCAGCATGTTAACCCAGAACAATAATCGTAGAAAATAGCTGCAGGGGTTGGGGTCAGACGTTGATTTATGTGGACGTGGAATATGCAATAAGGACTTTACTATGGCGTCCTATAAGAAAGACGAGGGGAGAAACTGAACCCCACAACCCCAACCTCGCCAATTCTCACCCTGTATTAACCCAATTTTCCACTGGCTCACAGTTGAGCATTGAGCACGTAATCATATTGATGTTAGTCGGGTGAATAGTATTTTCGTCAAACGAATGGTTAGAATTGTTCAAAATGATATCTGTATACGTCCTCTGCCTTTCTTGTCGCATCATAATTTTTTTTATCATATTACAACTCTGAATGCAATCCAAAAATCATCCACTTTTACCATGGGCGCCCCCACATATAGGGGCAAGAGGGGGCACTTCCCATACTAGAAAATTGGCCTCTATGGTTTACACCACCACATTTTTGAAATTTCACCAACATTCTTCACACCAAAGCACTAATGATAAAAATTTTGATACACAGAGTGAAACTGGGAAATTTGCATTCAAAGAACCACAAATATTAAATCAGTCATGCACTTAATTTCATGCTTTGAATTTTTCAAACTCTTGTTTAATTAAGAAAAACATTCAACAGTGACCTATGTGTTTGTGTTTTGCTCCCTCCTTCAGAAATATCTGCGAGCGCCAACGCACAGAACAATACAACTTCTTTATGGGGCGCGGTGGTGTAGTGGTGGCGTCGTTGCCTTGGAGCCGGAAGGTTCGAGGTTCGAATCCACCTCAAGTTGCCGCGTAAGGACCTTAGGCAAGTCCTTCAATCACAATTGCTCAGCGCTTCGGGGTGAAACTCCGATGCAGTGTCCGCTCTGCATTCGGGAGCGCCTCTGAGCAGTGAGAGATAGCTTGACAGGGCGCGATATTAATATAACAAGTGCACATACAAACAAACATATACAGCCAGTCGAAGACCACGATTAACCGTGGTGGCTATAAGTCTGAGGCTGTTGAAATCGAAAACGAAACTGTTTAAATGGAGATTTTCCCTCACCTGAAGTTGCCGTCTTGAAGCTGTGTTGTTGGGAGGGACCCGTTTGACCAGGTCCTCCCCCGTCCACACCATTCGGTCCTTTGCACAGATCGGCGCCCGCCGGAACAGGCGGATAAAACATCTGCAACAGCAGATACATCGGACACCGATCACCCCACGCAAAAAATCAAGTAATCAGTAATCAGTAATTTCTGTAGGTGCCCTTGTAACGCAATGGCTGTGTTATGGCGCCATAGAAGTTGCTATTGTTGTTAGGGACTGTGAGCAGGTTCCTTATAACCCACAATAATTATTGCTCATGAATGTGCTTCGGTGTGAAACTCCGATTCGGTGTACATGCACTGAGGTTGGGAGCGCCTCTGAGTAGCAATCTTGATGGAACACTATAACAAATGCTCATACATACGTAAATATTATAATTATTATTATTATTATTATTATTATTATTTTTTTTTATTTTTTATTATAAGAATCATTTATTTCCGTTTCAAACAGTGCAACATCAATTAACTGTGCGTGATGAACAGAGAACGCCTGACAAACACAGGCATAATGTGCTAATTGTTTCGTTCAACAAAATTATTATTATTATTATTATTATTATTATTATTATGGCTGTTGATTAATCCCCGTTAAAGCAAGCGATTAATGCATTAAAAAAACTGCGATTAATTTTTCTAACACGTTAATCGTGCGGGTTAATGTATTACCGATTGTAATGACTATAATGTCACGCCACAGTATTATATCTAATATCGGATTTATAATGCGAACTAGAAATGGCAGTACACGATGATGGTGATCCTGCAAGCATCGTGCGGTTCAAAACTGCCTTCATCGCAGATCTTCAACAACGAAAACAAAACTTCAACATGTCATGGTTGAGAATCGCAACTGCATGCTCTCGACCCGCGTTTCCAATATCTGAAATGCTTGCAAAAAGACAGAAGAGACGAAGTTTGACAAGAGCTGAAAGTTCTTGTGGAAACTCTGACCAAAGTGCTGCAGACCTTCAGCACACAGTAGAAGAACCATCCAAAAAGAAAATGCGACTGCATGAACTGTCATCCGACTCTGAAGATGAGCCACTGATGTCTTAATTATTGTTCGTCCTCCACGAAATCAGTTGTTGAACGATACAGACTTGTTCGACAAATTGAGAAAGATCTGAATCCATTGCAGTGATGGAAATTACAGAAGGACAAATACCAAACCCTAGCTAAGTTATCTATAGGAAATGCCTATCCCCGGCCACCCACGGCTTTCTAAATTATTAGGCCGTGCACCACCACGGTCCCAAGTGAACATTTCTTTTCTGCACCTGGCTATGTCGTGAATGAAAAAGAGCCTCATTTGAATCATCCAACATTTATAAACAAACTTTTTTGCTTAAGCAATTGGCTAAGTCATTAATTTAATAATCGAATATGTGTTAGTTTCACCTTTACGTGTTAGTTGAACCCTTAGTTTCACTTTATGGAAGTTGATGTCGTTGTAAAGGTAGGCCTAGCTCAAACTAAAAGGAAAGTGGAAAACTGTTTGGCAGCACTGGCTGATTTGAATTGTTTACTGCTTAATCGAATATTTCTGCTACACCGAACTGTTCTGAAATTAAGAGGAATAACAATTAACAATCATTATTAATCAATAATTCATTATTTCACTTTTAGGCTTATGGTTAATTGAACTGTTTTGTAATAAGCTTAGCAACTAAATAGCTATGTCAGGCAATGTGAAAAATGTCGATTAATATGGCTTTAATTTCGATTAAAATTTTAATTGTTCGATTAATCGCGATTAATTTTTTTAATCGAACGACAGCTCTGATTATTATTATTAGAGAAATGGCCATTCAGTAGCACTTCCAGTGTTAGAACCCTGATAACGATGATGATGATGACGACGATGATGATGATGATGACGATGATGATAGTAGGGAGGTAGGCACAGATTGACGTCTGGTGAATTATGCGACAGTACAAGTAAAATGGTCAAGTACCAAAATTAACAATTGACCAAATCAGAAACAAAAATTGCAATCCTATGCCAACTGAAACAAGACTTAAGTACCAATCAGTACCAATCAGTACAATAGAATATTTCTGGAGACTTTCAGCACTGACTGACTGACCGACCGACCGACCGACCGACCGACCGACCGACCGACCGACCGACCGACCGACCGACCGACTGACCGACCGACTGACTGACTGACTGACTGACTGACTGACTGACTGACTGACTGACTGACTGACTAATGGTCATCACTAATTACTAACAACTGCAGTGACTGACTGACAGAGACTGACTGACCGACCGACTGACTAGCCATTGACTGGCCACTGGTCACCACTGACTGACGGTCAATTGACTGGCCACAAGTGACTGGCCGAACCTTTAAAAAAATAGACGTAGGCTAGAGTCGGTTTGTATACAGTGGTTGGTATAATAGTGGTGGTCAACAAACGAGGAGGTGGACGTAGAGGGGAGAGGATGGGGGGGGGGGGTTGAGCAGCATAATTCAACGGCTAATCCGGATATCCGATTGGCCGTTCCAACGATTGATGCCACTCCCTCGTCGGCCAACTGGGACCAATAAAACAATTCGGCCGGAAAAGGGTTAACCGTGCGCATGGGAGCGGGGGAGGCAAATTACAAAGCCCCACCAGAGACCAATCCATCCGTATATATATATATATATATATATATATACGAACCTATAATAGGAGAACAACGACGAAATAAATTTCAATGTGATGAAGATTTATATCCAGAGAGATTCCTAGTCCCCCCCACTGCTCCACCAAAACCCAGGGCGATTTAAGCACCCTCACCCCCTTCCCAACTCTCCCCCGCCCAACCCCGGACATTCCGGAAGTAATCTGGATTGGAATCGTATCCATGGACAAGCGATGGATTCGTTAACTTAGAAGGAAGCCATCTTCTCTGCGTGGACGGAAATCTTCTGTCATCGTTGAGATGACGTTGAAAATTATTTATGCATGGATGGAAGATCTGTGGAGATTTCTTTTACTTATTATAGAACATGGATATTTTGTTTAATTTAACTATCAAACATCTGTGGGAATTTTAATTTATTCATGAAAACGCTTAAAACAGCAACAACAATAACAGCAACAACACTAATATAGTAACAGCAAAACAATAACCATAATCAAAAATAATAATAACAACGGTGGTGGTGATGATGATGATTATGATGATTATAATGATGATTGTGATTACAACGATGATGCTGAGCACCAACTGACCGCACTGAAGTCAAGGAGATCGCTTAATTCCTTGTCAGGAACTGTTGTCATTTTTCTCAGAAGACACTCTTTGCTCTGCAAACAACAACAACAACAACAACAACGTCAGACAACAACTGAAAACAACTGAAAACAACTGAAAACAACAACTTAAAACAGCAAACAACAGATTTCAAGACATTCACGCTAACATCACAGGACACATACGCAAAGGCACAAGCACACATACACACACACATGTATATACATATACACACACACACATGCATACTATATATAACGTACTAATTATACATGTACATCCTCCTAATTATATATACATGTATATATAATTATATATATATAAAATGTATAAATATGTCCATGTACATGTACGCATGCATGTAAATCCATCATTCTGACCATTTTCCATGCATGGGCCGACAACGCTACAACCCGACAATAATTGTCTATAATAATGTATCTGAACGATTCTTCTGTAGCGCCTTTTTAAACAGCAGTGGCAACAGCAGCATCACTGCATGCTATAGGCATGATGGAAGCATAGATCGGAGGCAGCGGTGGCAACTACAGTGGCAACGTTGAAACACCTGATCCACCAACCCATCATCAGCAGCATGATGATTCTCAAGTCAGAAGAACAACAGCCCGTGGCTGATGTTGTATAACAATAGGTCAATCCTCGCAAAAAACAACAATCATGTCTCCCGAGCAGCACACTGACTAATGTGGCTATAGAGGATTAATGCAGAGAGCAGACACTAACGTAGACACCAAGGAAAGCCGTTTCCTGTACAAAGCCTTAGAGTTGTGCAACACCAAGCTCTGAAGAAATTCAACACTTATAGGCTTTAACTATAATTCATAGATCTATGCAAAAAACATTCGAAAAGAAATTTAAAAAACGCAAAAACGTCGTTTTACTAGAAAAAAACGGGAAAAAATGGAAACGCAAAAATTATTTTGACATTGTTAACCCTATATAGGCCTACTCTGGATTTTAGGCTTAGAAACCTTTTTTATGCAATCATTAACTTAATGAAAAAATAACACACCTTTTTATCAATACGAAAAAATTAATCATAAGTGACAATAATCTACAAAAGTCTTTGTTTTCATGCAACATTGGTTTGATAAGAATTTTGAAAAAATTAAAGATAATCTTATCGAAATCTTTAAAAATTTAAATTGTAAGTCCGTATAAGTTCATGCTGATCAACATAAAGCAATTAAAATTTAATCAGAAGTAAAAAAAAACGGAATGAAATGATACTAAAAACCCCGAATAAACAACGTTTTTGGAAAAAATAAAAAAACAAGCTATGTTATTATTTAGCAAAGATAAAAACCCAAGACAATTTATATATATATAGCTTTGTCTTGTCTTTAACCTTCCTCGATTCGAGGGTTGGTCGCTTCATGGACACGCCTTCGCCACTTTTTCCTGTCCTCCGTCTCCTTCAATATCTGCTCGAATGGTATATATATATATATATATATATATATTTATATATATATATATATATATATAGCACCATTTCAATAAACAGGCATCATCGAATGTTAGTTTTATCTCTCAAAGTGGCGTATATTAATATCTAATAGTAGTCTAATTTGATGTATATTCATTATTAAAACACACAACTAGAAATCGCATGATGTCATGAAGGGAGTTCTTTGTTTTTACGCAATGTTACAATTCAATTCATTTATTGTAACCATCAACCATAAACAATAGTCATAGGCAGCAATGCTAGAGGCATGATGGAAGCATAGAGTACAAGATGCTTCACATGATCGGATGGTAACAAGGAAGGCCCTAAGGGATGAATATCCCGCTAACAAGGACACCTATTTACATGTGCAATTTTAACTTACGCTTTTGCGTAGGCTATACGTAGGCCTACATTTCGCCGAGCCCCCCCCCCCCCCGCCGTAGTACGGCCGTACACACCCGTACACAATCGCCGCAATCCGGAGACCCCCTCCTCTCCTCCCTGCGTATGTATTATCCTATACACAACCATATACATATCCTACTTGATGAAATGTTTCCAGCCAAACCTTAGTCCGACATCGATTGGCCTATATCTTGGAGAATGGCCGATATAGGTCAAACAAAGTAGGTCACGGGCTGTTAAGTAGGTCAATTATAGAGATGACTCTGCCTTGCTGAAATAAATGATCACCTAACCTCAATACAGAGGTCCTTGCCTGAGGTCAACGAAAAGATATCAGGTCAGAGTTGCTAAGTAGGTCAACAGAGGTGACCCGGCCTTGTTTGACAAACGACGATCGCCTATAATAACAGTCGGGCTATTACAGTGTCGTTGTTTTCCAGACATGCTTTTCGAGCGAATACATCATTCGATACAAAAATAATAAATCTCCCGTTGTAGCAAAGCCAGCATGAGACCCACGAGGCAAGTAAACAAGTCATAGGCCAGACACAGCCAGCAGACACTACTGCCCCACTGTAATGTGGCCAAAGTGCACGGTGTCTGGTGGTAGTGACATAGAACAATGAGACAAACCATACAATACATGCAAGCATACATACACATTTAATACATACAGAAAATTAATGTATTTCAGTTCTAAGACAACATAAAATGTCTGGCTACTGGCCAAAGTGATTGCACTTGATCAGAGCCTGCACACAATCTGCTGCGTAGTATAGATAGTATCTAATGTTTATATACATGACCAAGGAATAAATAAAAAACTATAGAACTTCTATAGCGCCAATGCAATGATGCTCTAAAGTACAAATTGAATCATTATAAATACAGAAGCCAAATTCCAGGCTGAGTCAGAGGCTGAAAGCCGAGAATGGAGAGATTGAAGAAAACAGTCAAAGGAGTAGGAAAGGATGGAGGAAGAGATCGAGGGGTGGGCGTAGGAAAAAGAAAAAGACGAGTTCTTAGAATGACATTCCAGATTCTTCTACGTGTTTAGTGTTTATCATGGAAGACAACCTGTAGATGATTCGAAGCAGAGCTCGTGAATAAGCTGATGCCCCACGCTTGGCTTTCGAGTAGCGCTTTAGAAGTTTGGAGATTACGAATACGACGATAATAATAATAATAATAAAAATAATAATAATAATATTATTATTATTATTATAGAATATCCTCATAATTAATTATCGACAAATTCTGGTTCGACAAAAGAACCGCGGAAGGCCACGGCATTGAAGAGCTGGATGGTGATTGACAAGCGCTGGAAGAGGTAACATGTTTCCTTTGAGTCTCCGGTAGTGAGCGAAAGACGGCTTCCTAATTCTTTGATGAACTCCAATCCGTTAACGTTGATGGGACCCAGGGTCTCGAAGGCCAGTGGGACAAACATATGAGTTATAATAATGATAATAATAATAATAATGATAATAATAATAATAATGATAATAATAATAATAATAATAATAATAATAATAATAATAATAATAATAATAGTAATAATAATAATAATAATAATAATAATAATAATAATTATTATTATTATTATTATTATTATTATTATTATTATTATTATTATTATTATAGAATATCATCATAATTAATTATCGACAAATTCTAATATAATATCGACAAATAATAATAGTAATAATAATAATAATAATAATTAGCCGTTCCAGAATACAATTTTTTAAGTCTCCGGATAATTTTTTGAAATCCCGAGGGACCTGAGATACCTCAGGTAAAAAATAATAATAATAACCAGAACAATAATAAATACCTAGGGCAAAAACTAATAATAGGCCTACATATAATAAAGGATTGGATATATTAGGCGTAAAAAAAATTGTTGTGTTTCCGGTAACGCCACCGACCCATTTTTACGGCCGCGACCCAAATATTTTTGTAAAAAAATTTTATTAAAAAAAATATTTTTTTCAAAAAAAAAAAAAATTCCAAAAAAAAAAAAAAAATTCCAAAAAATATTTTTTTAACATTTGTATTGACATAACATAAGAGACGTCAACAAAATGAAATTAATAGGACTGTTTCTAGAGCAGTTTTAGGTGCAGACAGTCGGGAAATAGGCAGTTTATACTTGCTTAGAACACGTACTTTGTTTCAGCGTGCAAAAAAGACTAGTGGGGTATACTTTTTCGGATAGTCACTGCATAAAAATATTTTACAAAATAAAAATATTTTCCGACCTACCTACCCAATTTTTTTTAGCTCTGTTACCGGAAACACAACATATTTTTTTTGGGCCTTATGCCATTTTGGTTGGAACTCTAATAGAAGCTAGACTTGCTGAAAGCAAACGCCACCCTCCCCACAGCTGCACCCCACCACCAGACATATATAACCAGACAAATCATGTGACAATAGGAAATAAATAGAATCGTAGAGTGGGCGTTTAGTGACAGTTTATCGCATGGTTGATTCTGATGAAGACATCTTTTTAAGTTGAAACATCGTTGACGAGTGCCAGAACTTATTAACCATCCGTCTATATCACCAGAAATCTATCCTTAAGTTCACCACTCATATATTATATATATCTATATATATAACAACATATATATAACAACATAATATAACAACATATATATATATCATAATTTATATATATATATATATGCATGTACGTATGTATGTATGTATGAATATGAACATTTATATAGTGCCTTACAACAACAACATCATGAAGGCGCTTTGCGTATAGCTACCGACAGTTCTGAAGAATTGCGACTTAATAGATCATCATCATAGCCACCGCCACCACCACTACCACCACCAACACCACCATCACCAGCACCACCACAACACCACCACCAACACCACCAACATCACCACCACCATCACCCCACCACCACCAACACCACCAACATCACCATCACCACCACCACCACCACCATCACCACTACCAACACCACCACCACCACCAGTCCACCACCAACACCACCACTACCAACACCAACACCACCGCTAACAACACCAACACCACCACCACCATCACCACCACCATTATCATTCATAATATGATCGTCCCTTTCACCTCTAAATCTCAGAATAATCAACATCGTCTTCGTCATCATCATCTTCATCATCTGTAGCAGTTCATTTAAACACACGCATTACCACTACATTCAATTCTTTCTTACAGAATTAAACATCGCTTAGAACTCCGACTACATGTGCTCAACGCTGGACAACGTCATTTTAAATTAAGCAAACGGCAACAGACAGAAACAGAGACACAGACACAGAGAGAGACGCAGAGACAGACAGATCATACATATACATTATACACAGACAAATACAGAGACACAGACACACAAACAGAGACTGTGAGAGACAAGGATACGGACAGACAGTTAAACAGACAAACACACACAGAGACAGATAGGCAAACAGAAACAGAAGACACAGACAGACAAACAGAGACTGATACAGAGACAGACAAACAGAGACACAGACAAACAGATACACGGACAAACAGAGACAGACACAAACAGACAAACAGAGACAGACACAAACAGACAAACAGAGACAGACAGACAAACACACACAGCACAGACAGACAAACAGAGACAGAGACAGATAGCCAAACAGAGACAGACAGACAGAGACAGACAAACAGAGACAGATACAGACACAGACAGACAGACACAGACAGACAGACAGACAGACAGACAGACAGATCCTCCTCTTGTTTGGCTGCAGACAACGACGTCGTTATCGACACTTTACGACTCTATCCTCGTCCATCCGATAAAAACCTCATTAATGGCCATTTCGTCTTCGCCATCGTCAACAGTGGGGCGCCACATCCCACCAACCCACTCATCGCCCCCCCCCCCCCCCCCACTCTCCACCAAGCACCCTCCCCTCCCCACTCCCACCCATCAGAACGACGAAGAACATCGAATTAATGGGTAGAAAATGTTTAGCAATGATTTTCCCCACTCCAAAGCCATTCGACATGATGATGATGATGATGATGATGATGATGATGATGATGGTGTGGTGGTGGTGGTGGTGATGATGATGATGGTGTGGTGGTGGTGATGATGATGATGATGATGATGATGATGATGATGATGATGATAATTATAAAGCATCGATGGTCATTGCGCATGCGCAGCCGCCTCTGTCGTCCAAGTAGTTTACAAATTACAACGTCCTAAGGAAAACGCCTTCTTCTTCTTCCACTCACTATAGGAATGAATCCATTCATTGTGTACCCTGCATGGTCACCTCAGACCCCCCCGCTCATTCCCTGCCTGCCTTCATCCCTAAGCACTGGTCTGTGCGTGCGTGCGTGTGTGTTTGTGCGTGTGTGTTTGTGCGTGTGTGTGTGTGTGTGTGCGCGTGTGCGTGTGCGTGTGCGTGTGTGTGTGTGTGTGTGTGTGTGCTTCTCTCTTCTCTCCTTCTGTGCAGGATGCTCAAACTCCCTTGTTTCTCTTTTCCTCCATCTGCATCTCACAACTTCCCTGCAGTGCATCTCTTTCTTTCTCCTCAACATCTCTCTCTCTCTCTCCTTCCTTCAACATCTCTCATCCCCTCATCCCTAAATTATATCTGACCACGTCTCCGTCCCTTGCGTCCTATCCTCCCCGCATCTGTCTGCCTGCTTGCTTGCTTGCCTGCCTGTCCGTCCGTCTCTCTGTCTGTCTCTCTCTTCAATGACCCGGCAGCGACCACAGCCATAAAAACTAGACAGGCAATTAGCAGAAGCACTGATTACGAAATAATTACCGGTGAGTGCAGCAGCGTCGTCTCAAAGAAAGAAGAAGTCTGATTGCGAACTGATTGCCAATCAAAGCAATCAGTTCAATCAATTCAATCAATCCAATCAATGCAATCAATGCAATCAATGAAAGGCTGCTGCTGCTGTCAAGCAAAACACTGATAAAAACGAATGTAATCATCAAACTGTAGAATTATATTTACAGCCGATGATGAGGCGCTGTATTATAAATATACAGAACAACGTTAATAAAATATGTTTTAATACATAAGCTACAGCAAGACACAATTCTGTTAAATGCGTCAGATAAAACAAAAATAATTCTATAAAACCATTATTGTCATCATCGTCATAATCATGATCATCATCACCGCCAACACCACCACTACAGCCGTCGTCGTCATCATCATCATCATCACTATTTATAATGTATTATTATTATTATCATCATTATCGTCATCATCACTGTTGTTATTATTGTTATCGTTATTGTTGTTGCTGCCGCTGCTGCTGCTAATGAGTCTGTGATTCTATGATTTTTGATTGATTGAAAATGATACATAGCAGCTGAATGGTTACAGCACTTATCACGTGATTGCAAGAGGGTATATATATATATATATACATATATATATAATTATATATATATATATATATATATATATATATATATATATATACCAGCTCCAATCCCAGCCTCATCCTCTCAGAGATGGGACTGCTTGTTTGCTCGCCTCTGTTGTGGGACTTGCTTTGGTTGTCAGAGTGTCAGGAGTGGCATTTACTTTGGTTGCAGTCAGGAGTGGCAGACCCTTGACGGAATTATGCCGAGACTGGTACGCTATGGTTATTTACCTTTTATATCTTCTTCCCCTTATTTGAGATTCTTTGCAATAATGCTGACGATCCTTGCTGAAGCCTGTATTCTCCTCAATTAATTATTCTTGTCGTGTATGGCATAAATTGCTACCGCACATTCACCATACTCCCTACGATATCGGTCCGATAACCGTATACAAAACAAATGCCTGAATGACCAAATGGCTAAATGACCAAATGTCTAAATGACCAAATGGCCAAACGCCTAAATGACCAAATGGCTTAATATTAAACCAATTTTCCTAAATGACCAAATGCTTAAATAAACAAAAATCTTAAATGACCACATGCCTAGATGATGGGAAGATCATATGACAAAAATTAACGACTAAATGACCACATGCTCACATGATCAAGTAATTAAATGACTAAATGGAGGAAAAATGACCGATCAATTAAAACTACTTTCCAAAACTTGTGCCATGTTTAAAGGCTCCACAATCTGCTGGACCGTCAATAGAGAGGGGTTTCATCCCCCCCCTCATAGCCAAAATTTGATTCAAGATTTCTGCTCCATCTAGACCCCCTCCCCTATATCCAACTCGGCTATAATGAGTATGTACACCGACCGTACACCGTCGGTGGGGAGAAGACTGGCCTCATATGCCGAGGTTAAGAAAATGATGGCGCTGACACTTCATACGCATGTGTATAGGCTACCTCAAGGCTATATATAAAAGATATTCATAATGTATTCAAACATACAGGTACAGGTACAGTGTACACACTCAATAATTTTCGGGTCCCCCAAGTTATGCCTATATATATATAGCCTAAGTCTTAAAGAGAAAACGACGTTTACCGATACAATTTCGTCAGTACTCTGGCAGCCTGAAGAAGTAGAAAATGTTAAAACTTAATTTCGAGTGTGAGCTAGGCCTATACATATATACTGTGTCCCAATAAATCGGGCACCCTTTTTATAATGTGAATAAAACAGGTAAATCTTAATCGATTTTCAAAATTTCAAGGCTATCGCAAAAGCCAGGCGCTTTGCACATCATTATTGTTTAAAATCTTGGGGTTCAAGCATTGGAGGGGCCACCACGAAAACCCTGCACAAGGGCCCCTCAAAACCTTGATACGCCACTGCTCTTCTTGTTGTATAGGAAGCCCCGTGGATCACTCGGCACAGAACGAATAAAATGAAAGATTAGAAATATGATCTGACATTATAGAAACGATTAACAGTTGGATTATTCGACTTCTCATCTATAACATACAGTGGCAATTTCATAAGTCTCAGATGTCTAGTAAGAGCAGCAGCTATACATGTATACACATATACACGGCTATTACACGCATAAACATTTATTATCCTATTACAATGCTACACGTCACAACATATCACATATCACCAACTATTTATCCATCCGTTCATCCATCCGTCCATCAATCCATTCTTCCATCCACCCTGCTATCCATCTATCCGTATATCACCTCCACAACATATATCACATATCCATCCATCCTTCCATTACATGTATGTCACCAATGTTTCTTTCTACAAGGATAACATCACACCATCCATCATCTATTTTATGAATATCATCACCACTTCTTGTCTGATGGGATGTCACCTTAACCTACTATAGGATAATCATTCACACCATTCCCACCTATCCACAATTTACTATATCAGACTCAAGTATATTTAGAGCACTATCACCACTATATTAATATTGTCCAGTTGCAACATGTATACATGCCACATTCCAGAGACACGTGTGACTGTGTGTCCTATATATTCGTGTATAACACTGAACACTGTTACACATGTATGTGTATACGGCGAGGATATTCTCCTATAATTTATTTACCAAATAATGTGATCATCGCCCTTTCAGTTCAAACACACGCACACACACAAACACACACACACACGCACGCACACACACACACACACATACACACATACACACATACACACACGCACACACACACACACACACTGTCCAGAAACAGAGCAGCTAATAATAGACGGTCAACAGGCAATGGTTGTATGGTACAAAGGAAAGCCAACTATATATGGATATATGGTTAAGTAGGGTAGGGTGGGGATGGGTGGAGTAGGGTAGGGTAGGTAGAGTAAAGTAGGATAAAGTAGGGTAAGGAAGGGTAGGGTTGGACAGGATAGGCTAGGGTATACAGTAGGGTAAGGCAGGGCAGGGTAGAACAGGGCAGGATATGGTATGGTGATGACTATAATGAGGAGGAGGATGACGATGAGGATGATGACGATGAGGATGACGAGGAGGACGAGAAGGATGACGAGGAGGAGGACGTGAATTAGAAGGAGGATCAGGAGGAGGAGAAGAGAGATTATGACAATGAGGATGAGGAGGAAGAGGAGGATGAGGATGATGACAATGAGGATGAGGACGAGGAGAAGGAGGAGGAGAAAGACGAAGACAACGACAATGATGAAGTTGAGTTAGGGTAAATGCTCCTTCCCGTCCCAGTCCCCCCCCCCATCAGCATCAGTCATCATCGGTTTGATGATGATGACGATGACGATGACGATGATGATGATGATGACGATGATGATGATGATGCTGATGATGATGATGATAACTGCAGAAGTTGTAGGATCATATATCGTGTGAAGCACACACACACACACTTGACATCATCACATCAGTCATTCAACAACTGAACATCACATCATCACATCTCCTCCTCATTATACACAGACACAACATAAACAGTCGAGCTAATACATGTATCCACGTGTCTGCGTGAGATCGCAGGTGGAGACCATCCCCAACTTAACAAGCATCGTAATGCTGTTCCTTTAACGCTTTTAACGACGTGCTGCACTGGCTTCCCACTCACTCTCAGCACGCTCTCGCCGTTGCTAAAGAGTTAAATCCTCATGACGCTCATGCTAAAGAGTTAAACCTCATGAAACGCTCATGATAAATGCATGAGCTTCGTCAGCAAGACGCACTTTAGCGAAGTGCACGACGGGCGCTATAAAAATGTTTAGCCATGTACGTAGATAAAATCCTTCGGTACATTGAACAGCCACTGCGGCACTTAAGCGCATCTCAAGTGAGCATCAAAAGACGCAGAAAGAATGAATGGATGGACTGGTGTACACCTAAAGATGTGACTGTAGTAACAAATTTGTCGAGGGTACCCACTTATCACCCTCTTCTTCGAAACCGTTCAGCCTCCCCCATCTGGCTTCGGTGTACGCTTATTATGTACACGGTGCTATCAATTGATGTACACATTCTGAACGTATAGACGAGAGAATTATTTGCACACGAATGAATGTAGGCCTACACGCATAGGCCTACAGACCAAAACAGACTTAGGCCTACCATTCGTCCTTAATTCCAGATATATGCAGCGAATTTTACACCAAGCATCACAAGAGAGGCATAGACACGTACAAGAACAGACCAAAACACACACACACAAACACACACACACGCTGACACCGAAAAACCATAACAGTCTGCGCGTCACCGCTAGAAACAAGATGACTTACGACAAGTGTTACCGACTGAATTGTGCTCAGACGATAAAATCCGGAATATCACGAGCTGCAGCAGCTGTCCGTCTATCGTTTTATCCGCTAAACGGGAGAAGACGAAACTGGCAGCGACGACAAATCATAACAAAATATAATTGTTGAGCGCACGATTCGCATGCTGCTGCTGCAGGAGTAGGCGCACCACGGCCATCATCATCATCAACTACTTCTCCTTCTTCTTCTTCTTGCTCCGAATATTCGCAGTCTCCTCCTTTGTTGGCCTCAATCGCCGGACGTTCGCTGGTCGGTATCCTTCCGCGAGCGGGCGAATTTTGCGATCGTTTGATAAATTTTCAAAACAGATTCTTGTTGGAAACTGTTGTAGAAACGTTTTGCCGAAGGTTTTAATGCGATAGGAGTTTTGGTGATGGAGTATGTTGTGGTAGATCTGTTGTGATGATCGGAACTATATTTACAGGTGCAACTCCGTTTAGTCAAATGGTCGGAGCTCATCAGACCCGTACACATCAGCTCAGTCAGTCAACGTACACCGTAACCGGCAAATCGCATCGGTTTCCGATAGGATAAGACATAAAAACGCATCATGCCTAAAGGGAAGAATGGCACAGCGAATAATCTGATCGCAGAGTTAACCAATGAGGCTGTAATCCTAATATTTGCTCCGGTTTCAATTGCCAAGCGTTCGTGTCACTGTAATTAATAATGATGTCTCAACTTACCCGACTAGGTGCAGTTTACGCTGCTCAAACGTCCACACACGCGCGTGGCCTGCCTGCCTCTGCTTCTGCCTCCGCGGTAGGCCCTGCGTTCGTTCGCCCGGCGCTAGCGAGATGCTATCGGGCAACAAGCGGCGGAGACTCGGGAGAGGGTGGGGGAGGGATAACGAGGGGGGATGACGACGACGAGGAGGAGGACTAGGAGAAGGAGGACGAGGAGTTATATGACTCCCCGAAGAGCTTTTAGTGGTGGCGGATGGACGGGAGGCTGGCTGCCCTAAAGGTGACACGGCAAACCGTGAAAGAGTGCGCACGTGATTGGGCGCACGGTCCCTTTACGACGCTCGACAAACCGTCGTCCGTTCCGGTAATGATTAAAACGTCGTGCGCCATCTCCGCTGTCAACCGTGTTATTAATTATTATTGCGAAATGAAATTTAATTGATCGATTTCCTCTTCCTCTTCGTAGTCGTAGTCCACCGAAGTCGACCTTTAGAAAAGCGGAATATTATTCTTATTATTTCGGACGGCGGGGAAACAGTATCCGATAAATGCAAAGCGGTTATCGACCGACTGTGGCCGACAATTGACAATTGACCGCGTGCTGCAGCAGTGCGTAGGCCGCGGCAGACGACCACTAGAGTCGTATTTGCGCAAGCCCTATTTGCATGCACGCGTGTCGACGTGAGTACAACCGTCATCACCATCGTCATCAACAGCAGCAGCAGCAGCAGCAGCAGAAGCAGAATATTATGCAAGTCGAAGCTCCCAAACAAAAGGAGGACCGAGGAAGATGATGACATTATTAATCGGTCCGTGATGTGAAGTGCCGGAAACGGAGAATTGAATCGTTTAACGGTTTTATGTAGAGACCACGAAGGACCGCGAAAGTGGCCTTAGCAGGATTTCTGACGCGATTAATGGTTCAATGGATTCGAGATTAAATGACCGGCGGCGCAGAAGGTTCAATAAACCGGAACCCCGAATAGTTTCATTAAAATTTATTTGTGTAATCAATAAGCTGTGCGCTAAAGCAACAGGGTAAAGAGGTAGGCCTAATGAAATAATGAAAGCAAGGGATGCGCATTGTGTTCGTGTTTGCTGTAGCAGCCTACATTGCCTCTTGAATGGATGAGGAATTGAGGATGGATCACAAAATTTCATGGGACGTTAAAAGGACTAGGCTGACGCATCCTGATAAAAGCCTAGGCTCTGTATGAGAATTGTGGAAAAATAACTGGGGGGGGGGGGTTGGCCTATGATAAATTTGAAATTGGGGTATGAAAAACATACTTTAACATGGGGCTCTAAGAAAGACTGGGGGTTGAACCCCCCCCCAACCCCCGGCAATTCTCACCCTGCAGGCTAGGCTGTAGGCCTACACTTACCCCAGCGATTGTCTGTCTAGCATTAGACCTAGGCCTATGCCTAGGCCTATGCCTAAGTCCATTTTCGACTTTGACTATCTATAGGCTAGGCCTAATCGAGTGATTGTATTTAATACAAAAAGTCAAATAAATTCGAGTGGGTCCACGTTGACACATTTATATCTTCATCGATTTGTTTATACATTTAATTATCATAGCCTATTGATGTTTCTAAGTCTCTGAGATATAATCGGTGATGTAGGCCTAAAAATTAAACCTAGGCCTATAGGCTAGGCCAATAAGGATAGCCGCCGCAACTCGCAAGTTGTTGTGGAGTAAGCTGCCTTATGCCTACAGAAAGTCAAGAAAGTCAAGAAAGTTCCGATTTGAACCGATGTAAGCCTCGGCTATTAAAACGAACTTATAAGTTGTAAATAGCCTAGCCTATGCTGCTGAGACTGAGTAGGCTAGGTAGGCATGTCGGATTGATTCCGATAATTTATATGGCCCCTCTTCAAGAAAATCTACTAGTTCGCTCCCGAGTCCCGACTACAGCAAGGACACTGAATTGGAGTTTCACGCTTAAGTGCATGAGCAATTGCGATTTGCGAGTGAAGGACATAGGCCTAGGCTACTTAGGGAGTCAGAGTCCTTACGCGGCAGCTTGAGGTGAATTCGAACCGGAAACCTTCCGGCTCCAAGGCAACGAACACACCACTGCACCCCGCGCCCGATGATAAGCTTACATGACGCTTTAAAGTTACGACCCTTAGATTAAATTTTGATTTTTTTCAATCTGGGATTATTATTATTGTAGTCATTTGTAGACCTAAAAAATAGCCCGAGGTTGGATAAAAAAGATGTCAGCTTTTGGGCTATTTTCCAACGTAACGGAGGGCAAAATTGTGCGTGAACTTATTATACGAGTACGAAAAACGAATGTTCTAACTTTCAACCTTATGGATGAATTTTTCCGATGAAAGAAGCATTTATTCTTGCTGTTCAGATTATTTGCTAATCGACTGGAGCAAGGTATAACTATTGGTTTAAACAGAATTACAGATCATCCGCCAGTTCAGCCAATGCCATATCTGTCAGCGCTCATGAATAAGTTGGTGCCCGCGCTTGGCTTTCGAGTGGCGCTTTAGAAATTTGGAGATTACGATACGATACGATATTATGATCTCTTATACACAGTATGCAGCTCGTTAAATTCAAAACCGAACCATTTTCCAGGTTTCCTATCCTGCTCCCAAAACGTTCCACCGCTACACCATTGTCTCCTGGACTCAGATTCTGACCCAAGCAGCGAAAAATCAGAGCGGACACTGCATCGGAGTTTTACGCCGAAGCACTTTTTTTGGCGATCATGTACTATCAGAGGACAGTGTCTTTTGCAGTGCCGTCAGCGTTGTCATTGCACGTCTTTTTCGTGAGGGTCGGTTAGGGCTCAGGTTAGGCATCGTGAGGGTCGGTTAGGGTTAGTGTTAGGGTTAGTTTAGCCATTAGAAACTCGGATGGATTGATGGCAAAAGACACTGTGTAATTTCCGTCCCCTGATAGTACATGATCGCCCTTTTTTTATATAGCGCCGATGAATAGGATGGTCTTCCTTAAGCGGCTTTTGTGCGGATGATAAAATTATAGTCGGGAGATTTATATTTACGCCATTTGTGCATTTATATGCATTCGACCTCCGCCCCTCTCTATCTGACTTTGACTGATTCGTTAGATTAATAATATTATTTTCGTCAATCTTTTCCTTTGTAACTGGTTGCGGTATGTCTGCATGTGCTCAATAAACCGAATCTATCATGAGTCAATTTAGGTTTACGCTTCTGTGCATAACATCCTCCCCGTTATTATTAAGTGGATATACTTTTGCAGCACCTTAATTTCAGACGGTTTCTAACAAAACTTACATTTTAACTTTTTTCAGATGGAATTTCCTGAGTTGATCGTTGATTCGTCGGACTTCAATTTATGGTTTACCGGTCTTTGCATCGTCTTTAATCCGATCTTCTGGAATGTGGTGAGTCATCTCTTTTCAGTCGTGTTTAATTGTTAGCCTTCCGTCATGGGTGCCTAAATGTAGGGGCAAGAGGGTCACTTGCCCCTCTGGAGAATTGACCCATATGTTTTGACTGAGCATAATTTTTAGTTTTTAACAATTATCGCATTCAAGCTCTAATTATACTATTGATACACGAAGTTAAACTGATAAATTTACGGAGCACATTTATGCAATTTAAAAAATTCACAAGAATGCAAATTACAGAAGACATTCGCAAATCTTAACTGCTAACAGAACAGACAGTCTGCAATGCAAAAGATGGCTTTGGTAAACTGAGCGGTATTACGTTATGAGCGCCCTGCATGGCTGCCAACAATTAAGTTCAACATCTGTAATGATCCGCTCATTTATTTTATACTGATCATCAAGCAAACTGCATCGTCTCAGTTTGAAAAATAGATGAAGATTTATTATTATTGTTATTATTATTGTAATTAATTATCATTATATAAATTTGTTCCTTATTGTTATTATTAGGTCGCACGATGGGAACACAGAACTCGTTCTTTGAGTCGATTCTTTCGCTCGCCAAAACTTGCTTGTTCTGCATTAGGAATTACGATAATTCTTCTGGGAGTGTTTCGTGATTGGAGGTTTGTATATTAAACGTCATTATCTAATTAAGAATCGACTTTAAAATCTTTGTCTTGTTTTAACATGGGCTGAACTTTTCCTTTATCTGAATTGTTTATTTAGCTCCAGAATTTTATTCTTATAGACTTCAGAGAATGAAGAAACTTTTACAAATTTATATATATAAATATATATATATAATATATTTATATATATTATTTATAATATATATATATTTAATTCTTCTCTTTGAAAAGGGACAAATCCGGGTGACACACCGCACCCAGTTACGTGTCAAAAGTACGTTAAATAGAAATAAATAAAACTAATAGAAATAAATAAAGCTAATATAAATAAATAAGACTAATGTGAACAGGTGGCATAGAAAGAAGTTCCAGATTAGATTACATATCGATTAGATTTCTCATGTCAGGTTCTACGCAACTCTTGCTTCACAGCCGCGTTGGCTTCTCCTGCAGAACAACTACGTTCTCTGGTTCGGCCATCTGTTGGCCAGCATCGGAACCGTCCTTGTCGCCACCAGTTTCTGGAAGCTTGGTTTCTTCGGAACATTTCTCGGTAAGTTCTGGACGTTTGCAGGTATATCTTCTATCCATAGACTGCCGAAGTATTAACGAATTTAGCAATCTAATTGTTATCAATGCGTGAGTTTTCGCTTTGTAGAAGTTCAAGCATTACCTATTTATATCATTGCTAGTAATATCAGTGTGCTTGCTGTCTTACAAGTATGTTTTTTGCAAGAATTAATAATTAATTAGAACTTCTATTGTTCGAGTGTCAAAAATTTATGCAGAAGGCACCAAACCAAATGGTTTTCAGGGTACAAGATACAAATGAATTGTAGTCAATCATGATGTGATATATATGTAACATTATAAAGATTGAAGTCTAACCAGCCATAGCACTGAACACAAATGACCTTTATTTGGTGATATTTTGATAATATTGTATTGTATATGACCATTTATAAAGCGCTTCTCTCAGCAAAAGCCTTTTCAGAAGCACTCCCAGTGCGATCGACTCTTAAAAAAAGGCAGAATTTGATATTGAGCCAAAGAAAGATTTATAGGAAAAACTACCACCAGAAAGAAAGACACGCAGAGTGAATTGATGGTGGAAGTCCATTCCATAGACAAGGACCTACACAGTACACAGACAATGTATCTGGATTGAGCCATCGCAGTGCTGATAATATAGGTACTACTATGCTGATGAGAACTATAATTGTATAGTAGAAAGTAATTGAGCTCAAGCAGAAATAGGGCAATATCTACTAACTCATTCAAGACCTAGCCCTCGTTTCTGATAAACAGCAAAGCATTTATGCAATATGCATTGGTATGAAACACGAGACCAAAATTCTACTGACCTATTTTTCAGCATCAACAATGTTAAGTACTTGCAACACATAATTACATTGTTTATCTTTTCTTTTGTTAAACTAGGCGACTATTTTGGTATACTGATGCCGGCCAAAGTGACGTCGTTTCCGTTCAGTCTGATGAATGATCCGATGTACAGAGGTGCAACGCTCAACTTTCTTGGGATAGCGTTGGCGTAAGAAACCATTCTCATTCACACATTCATTCATGCATTCGTTAAATCAATTTGTATAGCGCCTCCTCAAAGGTAACTACTCAGAAGTGCTCCTAACCCCAGCACGGTCAAATAAAAGTGTTGTGAGATAGAGTGGTGAGTCTGGTGACTGAGGAGTTCTAGAAAGGGAGCAGTGCGTCAAAGGCATTCTAGGTTGAGGGTTGTACCACCGTAATAATTATTGTATAAACCTTCCAAGAAACGATGGTATTATTGAAACCAGCCATTCAGTTTTTCGCTTGTTTCTTGCATTGTTTGTTGCCTTTTTGTGGTGTGTATCGGTACATAGATTTTTTATTACCAGTGATTATACTGTGATGTAATGACATGATGACTCAACAAAATTATTACTGATTGGCCTGCTGATGGATATACATGTACTTATTGATAATTATATTGATTGGTACCCCGGTACATTAATGGATTATATATTTTCTGTTCACGTTGGTTTTATTTGTTTATATTTATTTGATTCAACATGCAACTGTGTGTGGTGTGTGTCACCCGATTTGTCTCACTTTAAAATAAGCAAATATTATATCTATATATGTATCTAGAGATTGATATATTGATTGATATACTGATGATATACTGATTGATATAATGAATGATATATATCGATTAATACTGTGAATTTTCTGTTGTGCGCAGGCATGCAAGTCAGGCAGGAATTCTTCTCACAGTGCTTGTTGGGATCATGTACGCTGTGGCCATCTGCGTTGAGGGGTGAGCTTTCTCTCATTTCATCCTTCAACAACTGATCACACTGTTGAATACATGTGGATAGCCTGTTGCACGCTTTGGCTGGCTCATGCAGGTTTCATATAGCACCACTCGTAAACTGCATCCATGATGTTGGTCTAAATTGTGCTGTGCCAAGTAATTTATTTCATTAATATATCTGGCATTTCTTTTTGATCAGTGATTGTCAGCAGGAGTGTATTCTGAATTTTTGAGGTGAGTACACGCTGCCACCGAAAAAATCGACTTTTTTACCAAACAAATTCTTACGACTTTTTAAGTCGTCTGATGTTTTTTGATGATTTTCCGCCTGAAAAACCTTGGTGACGGCGGAAAACGCTCTAATGTCATGATTTTTCATTTGATGCTCAGTTATTAAGTAGTAGGTGCTTAACAAACAAATAATATTAGTATCTACACTAATGGCATGCAGTTTGTGGTTTGCCAGCCAGCCAGAATACTTAGCGTGAAATATAAACATTGTGAGCGCCTCTAAATCTGAAATATTATTGTTTTCCGTTCTTTCAGACCTTTCACAGCTGCCATCTATTCGCAGTCGGCAAAGAAGCAAAGCTGATGACATGTAACTGGAAAAGTTGAATGTGAACAAAGACCATGACACAAAATGGCAGCGATTGGTGATCAGAGCGACATAGACAGGAGCAAATTGTGGCGATATCTATGGTTATATCAAGTGGAGTCTGCTTCATAGGACAATTATTCTCGAAACGTTTGTTCAATATTAGTGTTCATATTAAAGCATGTTTTTAGTTTTAAAATGATGGCTTTATCGCATGGAAATTTGTCGGTAGATTCAGGTTTCTTATCTGAAATCATCGATGAAAGACAATCTTCAGAAGTTTGTTAAGAAATGTTATAAACGAGTTATGTCTAAGTCCAGCCACGAGAATATGTTGAAACTGTCAGTTGTTGTATAATTTATCCTTATTTATCAGTTTATCATCACTTTTGAGTTGATAACTTTATAAGTTATGTGCAATTCTTTAACCAAACTTTTTTATGATGAGTATGCAGTTTACGTAAGTTAAACAAGCTACATGCTCTTGCTTTTTTCAATGATGAATTGAAAGGCTTGGGTATCCTCATAGTTTGGATTCTTTGTACTTGAAACACGAACAACATTGATCAGATCATTAAATACTGTTGGTATTGCATTTATATATTCATATTTTGTATTTATCAGTCGTCACTATCTAATGACAATATTTTTAACAAAGAAGGTATTGTATTGTAACT
This sequence comes from Lumbricus rubellus, assembly GCA_945859605.1. NCBI lineage: Eukaryota > Metazoa > Annelida > Clitellata > Crassiclitellata > Lumbricidae > Lumbricus > Lumbricus rubellus. The sequence continues at coordinate 36,576,088 of OX243820.1, forward strand.
GAGCAATGAGCATGACTTAAGGTTCTACAGAGTAACTATCCCAGATGTCAAACCACATGCACTGCATCAGCAGACAAGCGCTCTAGATAACCTTTTTCATCGCATTTACATATGAGTAGTAGTGATCATCTGGTTCATACTATGAATTATAATCATAATGTGTTATGTCACTTTGAAATTAAACGACGATTATTATTATTATTATGCTCCTTGTCCAAGTCAGATAGATACAAATCTGCTATGTCATTATGAGGAAACTTAAATTAACCCTACTATCTCGGACAGTACAGCTCTAGGTCAGAAAGCCTGACCTTAGACTACGAACGTCAACAAAATTCAGAGATGAGCGCATCATCCAGGCGGCCATCCCATCTGCCTGCCAGCAAGTAGATGGATGTGGACGTGATAGACGGATTGACATCCGTCTCTTCCGTCGTTTATCACGAGTCGATACCCGGTCGAGTCGACGTTCAACAGCTCACCGACTTTACGAGCGACGACGAGCATGTGACCGAGAAGCTGAACAGACAAAAAGAGAATCGAATTAATGACAAAGACAAGTCGAAAAGAACTAGACATTGCCAAAACATGCAAAGGGAGACTTACAAAAATTATACGTAGGAATACTAAAGTAAAGCCAGAAATGCACAGAGGAGTGTAATGGGAATAATGGATCTTTAAGATGTCCAGTTTGTAGATTACGATATACAATTACACTAGCTTTACATGCACTAGGAAGATTATACCCTTGAGGCAGTCACAAGGACAGAGTGTTACTGACTTCAGTTTGTTAGCTTACACATAGGAAGGCAGGTGACCAGTCCTCTACCTCGATGTCTGATCTTCTCAACAACAGTGAATATTGTTCTTGAAAACTTGTATAGCGCATCCAACAGTGTAAGCTATTCAGAGGCACTCGTAGCATGTGGGAAACCAAGGGAACAGAAGAGTATGGTCGTTACACTCAATATAGCAGAGTCGCCTACCTAATGCGAACAATACTAGCGCCTTAAATAATCAAAGGTAGGCCTAGTGTAGTTCAATTTATTGTTATCTGTAAGATAATCTGCGTGATCATCACAACAACCTGTTCATCTGAATCCTGCGACTTTGAAAGCTGTGGGATCGGCTTTCGTGGAATTATCAGAACGTGAATTGGAGCTTGTGGATTGATGTCGTGAAAAGCGACGCACTGTAAAAACACAACAACAAAATTCAGTTAAGTACTACGCGAAGAAAAGATGCATGTCAACACATTGAATTTTAGAACAAGTAATGCTGCCGTTAGTGGTCATGTTCGCGCCAATAATAGAAATTTTGTTCACAGTGGAAAAAGAAAATTAAAAAATCTAGCATATCAGCAATCATAATTACAAGTAGGAGGGTTAATGCTGGCACGAAGAGCACATGCAATGATACTAGAAAAATATAAACAGAAGCATGTCTCAGGCCTCGGTTTACAATTCACTGCACTTGCATATGCAGTAACTGCAACAAAATAAGCATAAATAATTTATTAACCTGTTGCATCTCTAACTGTACCTGATCATCTTCATAAATAAACTTTGTTGGAATATCTCCACTAGCAATCTTTCCAAAAATTGTGTCACCACGGTGGGATGCTAGGCTGGCATTTGCAGCTCTCTTCACTTCGTCCATTCCAGTAGAAAGAAAGTAGCCCACAATGAAACCAATCAGAACTAGACTGCAAGAACCAAACAGAGTTTAGTTACATATCCATGGAGGAATTTTATTTAAAATTTAAAACAATCGCAATTATAAGTTATAAAAACGCCATTGAACGGTTGCATGAAAGAATATCCTCTGTTAATCAACAAGATACCAACTAGAGCCAACTTATTATTTTTAAAGATTTGACTTTCGGACTAGCAGTCCCTATAGGCACCTCACCCAACCAAACGTGCAGTATTGGTGGAGGATAAATTCGTAAATTAACTCAAAATAAAGCCATAAGAACGCTATATAAAAACGTGCGCATTTACTTTAACAGTGTAGCAACTATTGTCCGTATCGGTGCTAGATCGGGTCAATGTCCAGGGGGTCAGTCAAACTAAAACATGACAGAGTCGCATACAAAAGTTATAACTCTGTCTGGTCCGCACCAAACGGGCACAACGTTCTATTTTCTAAACAACGTTGCAATCTGAACAAGAAACGAGTTCTTTGCATTTTATTCTGCAAGGATTATTTTGCAAAAATCAAGATTTTCACGATGTTTCCCAAATGCCGTACCCGCTAATTCTAAGAGTCATTCAGCAGAAATAATGCAGCTGTTCAAAAATGGCGGCGTCCATAGATTGTTTACTTCTGAGGCCGTTTTGCGCCAGTCGATATAATAAAAAACTGCTTGCAACGGTCGAAATCCTATGATTTCGACAACGCCCAAAACGGACATAACTGATTATTTTATGATTGTACATTCTTAAAGATCTAAAGAATATTCGTATATGATCTTGAGTCAAAATAAATTCAAAGTTGTAGAAAACTGACGAATGCCTTTATCTGTTCTTTATCAAGAGCAAAAGATCATGCAAGGCAGACGAAGAACCATAATAATTATTATGTGGAATCGAGGTTTTCATAATTTTTTTCGAGATATTGCTTCCACATTGTCTCAATGTGGTCAGATAAGCAGATACCTGACTCCCTCGATTAAATCGCTTCTTTTCTTCCCGAAGGCTTCTCTGTCCCTTCGTCTCCTCATAAATATCTAAAATTTCCCATGTAAAAATGATGATAACAATGAAACGCTCGGCTGCCTTTGATGAATATTATCGTTCCATGCCTGATATGAGTTATTCCTTCAACTAAATTAAATAATTTTCTTACTTACTTACTTACTTACTTGAGGTCTAGTACGCATGCGCGATGGGACTAGAAAGTGTCAGCGTTGCCACTCCTTGGGTTTTTTCACAAGATCTTGGGTTTTTTGATCCGAACTTGGGAAATGGGGTTTTTTTGCGAGGAACTTGGGTTTTTTTCTTGGGTTTTTTTCGGCGCAAAAAAATCTTGGTTTTTTTTTTTCGAACTTGGGAAATGGGGTTTTTTCCGTAAAAAACTTGGGTTTCTTGGGCAAATCTTGGGTTTTTTGCTTGCGAACCGGAAATTTTTCGACATTTCCTAAAGATTTGGGCGAAATGACTTTTAAAAAAAAAGGTCGTCAGATTTTTTGGACGGTAAAATGGAATTTTTTTTGAAATTTCAAGAAAAAATTTTGGCGGATGACTTAAAAAAAAAAAAAAGTCGTCAGAAATTTTTTGGATGAAAATTTTCAAAATTTCGGAAGATTTGAGCAACTTGGGTTTTCTTGGGTTTTTTCGACCGACCAACTTGGGTTTTTTTATTTTTCAGAGTGGCAACGCTGGAAAGTGTCTCCTAGAGTAACTTGTGATTTGTTTTGTTCTGTGTTTTCACCATAAATTTACAAAGTCATCGTTTTAATATGTCGCTCTTTCAAGAAGAAAACGAACGAGCTAGTTTTGGTAAAGAGATCCGTGGCCAATCTCGATACGGGACCTCGTCGAAACCGTTGTTTAAAAGAGATAGTTATACTAAACACATCGTAGTTCCGGGCGACACTCTACAAGGCTTGTCGTTAAAATACGACGTCTCGGTAAGCGAAATGCTTTTTAGGAAATCGAAATCAACACAACGACTTCCTGGTCTTGTGACAAGATTTATTGTCGGGTTTGGCTTGCTGTCATGATTCTACAGCACTGTTTCTTCACACCTACATATCCGTTACTGCGCTGACATAATAAAACTGACCACCTGGCTTGTCATTTAATTAAGTCAAATTACTGCGCGATTGTGCGTATAACCGAATTATTTGTTATGATAATACTTCAAATGATGACAATAGTCGTAGTTTTTCTTTGCCCGGGATAAATATCATCATGTCTATGTCATGCCTTCGACGAATCATCGCTATTAAAAATAATATGAGTAATAATATCTTGGTCAGAGATCTGTTATACGTAAAGTACATAAGAAATGAAGGTAATTTAGGTATTGCGGTAATTAGCATTGTTTGTTTTTTATGCTACGCCATACAGATTGAGCACATTAAGAGAGTCAACAGTCTTTGGACGAATGATAGCCTTTTCCTCCGTGAGTACCTTCTCATCCCATCGCAGATCACAAGCAGGAATTCAGAAGACTTGCTTCTCGATTTCAGTCAGAACAGCTGCCCGCAGTTACCGCATCGGCCGCAGACCCACACCAAAGGTGCTAATTGGTCGCATTCGTACGATCGTTCCAACTCAGAGGACGTGAAACTTATCGTTGACGACGATGCTGTTGTTGCATCAGAGGAAAGTTTAGACTTCAACAACTACTTCAGTAAAATCGACTCTAAAATCCGTGTAGCAAAGGAGAAGGTTTCGCAATTCGAAAGGGATTTCGGGTCAGTGTTTGTTTGATCTGTTGCGCCTTAAGTCATTGCGCTGCTGTAATTTCATTTGACGTAATGTAGTGATTGTAGTAATTGTAATCAGAAATTTATATGGTACCACTTCAAGATAAACTCTCCAGATTCGCTCCTGACCTGACAGCGCAGTGGTGTAGTTGCCTTGGAGCCGGAAGGTTCGAGGTTCGAATCCATCTTGCCGCGTAAGGATCTTGGGCAAGTCCTTCACTCACAATTGCTCAGCGCTTTGGCGTTAAACTCTGATGCAGTGTCCGCTGTGCATTCGGGAGCGCCTCTGAGTAGCGAGAGAGAGAGCTTGAAGGGGCGCTATAACAAGTGCACATACAAACATACAAACAAACACAAAGAGAATGTTTTGAAAGGGCAAAGAAAGACCAAGAAGTAATACAATACAATTTACATTACAATTATATGGCCACAAAGAGAGTGCTCAGTGTTAAATGACGTTCTTATACAGAACTCCTGATGACTTGAGCATGTGGAGAGAATGCTTTCCTGCTCAGAACCGTTTGCTGAGTAACATATTAAAATCCTCCAAAATCAGACCATGGGGTTAGTACAAAATCGGTTAAAAAATATAATGGTTTTTTGTGCTTTATTACATTGGATACTAAGTTACTAACGACTTTAATGTGCTATAAAGTGGTACTTTCAAGAATGATGTATAGAACTTTATTGTTTGTCACACTCAGAACATTGTTAAGTATACTTTTATATACTCTCAGTAGACTCTGGATGGGGGTAGGCAGTTACTGTTGGGACATGTGCCCTGATGATGATGTTCTAAGCAAAATATAAAATGATCATTTATTATGTATAGATGATGTAATACAATATAAAAGATAATTGAGTGCTCTTCATTGCAGTAGGCCTGGCCTATTTACAACCGGAAACCCAGAAGGGATAAGAAGTCCCACTTTTAGGGCTACCTATGCACGCTTTCAGATACAAGATGGTAGGTAGGAAGTATCATTTAAGTATTAACAATCTGGAGTACATAATATAAATGCAATCTTAACTATAACATAAGCATACACAGTTAAGACAATGTCATGGTGTTGAAAAGCTATCAAACCATAACTAAAAAAAGGAATAAAAAAGGAAGAAACCTTAACTAGGAAGAAGAAAAAAATAGAAGTGCCATTAGTGTATATAGGGGAGTAGTCAGAGTAGGGACAAAGAGTGGATACTTCAGTCCAGTTAGCCACAAACACAGTTGGTGATTGAAAGAATCAAGATCTGTCATCACATTTATTAAAGGCTCCTGGGTTATGGCCATTGATTTGACGCTCGCCTCAAGCGGCTGAGCATGACGATCCATTACATTTGCATTCATGTTGTGAAGTAGAACATTTCTCTTGCAGGAACTGCAGTTCATGTTGAGTAGAAGATCTGTAACTGCTTGCAGTCATGGATTGTAAGTATATATGATTTATTGTTTAGCCTTCGTTTCAACCCCATGCTTCATTGCTTCTGCATCAACGCTTTCAAACGCTTGCGGGTAAAGAAATCTTTAGCTGCAGCTACCTTTTCAAACAATACCTACAGGACAACTTTATCTGTCAATGTTAACGCCCTGCAGTCGTCAGCTATAGTGATTCAGACTATATGCGACGCTCAATCTCAGGGCTGGCCTTAGGCACAGGCAAGGCAGGAAGTTACATGGGGCGCCAAATTCTAGCGGGGGGGGAGTCATTTGTACAAAAATGTATGTTTATAACTTTTTTAACTTTTAGCTATTGTGCACGAAATTGAATTTTTATCCAGCCTTTGAACAGTGTACTAATAAAAATATAACAAAAATATAAATTCCTCAGCTGAGTGCAGAGGCTCTGGCTGGTTCATCTTTTTATTCTGACGTGGGCTGAACAATTGAATTTTAGTGTGGATCTGAGGGCGCAAAGTGTATGCTTTATTTATTTTATTTATTTCGGAAATTTATATAGCGCCTCTTCAAGGTAGGCTACTCAGAAGCGCTCCCGGCCCAACCACGGCTAAATAAAACAGTCTTTAGGTTCTTAAGGAACAGAGCGGAGTGACCTCTGGGAATTAGGCGCAATGCAACAGGAAGACCATTCCAGGTGATAGGACCAGCAACTGAGAATGAACGACGCTGTCGCATAGCAGTCCGCGCACGGGGAACCAGAAGCTCAATTTGGTTCGCCGATCGAAGGGTGGATCGACGCAGAACTCCTAAGGTGGAACAGCAGAGTTCTCGAAGATATGGTGGAGCTAGTCCTTCAATGCACCGCCTAACCAAGGCACAGACCCTGTATGCAATCCGCTGTTTAGAAGGGAGCCAGTGTAAGATATCCCGCATATAAGATGAGACATGGCCATATTTTGGGATATGACCAACAAGTCGCGCCGCAGAGCGGAGGACTCGTTCCAGGCAGTCAATCCGGCCAGCCGGTAGTCCATAATAGAGGGTGCTACAGTAGTCAAGGCGAGAAACTACGAAAGAGTGAACAAGAGTAGAGGCAGCACTAAAAGACAGAGAGCGTGAGACCACCTTAAGTTGACGCAACTGGTAGTAACAGCTTTGCCTATGGCACCAAATGCATACTTTGCCTAGGGCGCCATTTTACCAAAGGCCGGCCCTGCCTGGCGTATCTGATTCTCCACCTTTCTATTCCCGAACCAGGCGACACGGGTCCGCCATAGTAGCTGCTCCGTCCCTCTGATCATCCGGCAACTGAACTCAGACCTCCTTTGTACTGCTCTTACGGACAACCCTTTTGATTTAATGCAGTGCCTCTGAATAAGCTGGTGCCCCACCCTTGCCTTTCGAGTGGCGCTTTAGAAGTTTGGAGATTACGTTATTCTTGTATTGCCCCCCTCAGAGACTACTGAGAGTATACAAGTATACTTGTCAATGTTCAGAGTGTAACAGCAATAAAGGTATACACATTATTCTTGAAAACATCGTTTTCTAGCACAATGAAGTCGTCAGCAACCCAATATTTAATTTTTTTCAGTGACCCCATTGTCGGAATTTTTCAGATTTTGAATATGTTACTCAGCAAAATATTCTGAGCAGGAAAACGTTTTGAAAGCTTCTGAAGCAATTTTGTCCAGGTCAAAATGTAAATTGGCTTTGACTATATATTATACGAAGACACGGAAGTTCACCAGCTCACATTGCACTTCCTGCTCTAGATCACGTAACTTTACACTCCCACGATCCCAGCGAAAGATAATTGCTATTATAATTATAATATCACGAGTTCTTTGTTGTGATGTATTCTGACAATGCCAATGCCATCTCTTTGTTTTCTCCAGCACTCTTTAGCTGGTAATAGGCTGGAGTTTGAATGTGACACTGAACATTTCGGTCTGTGACATGTTAATAATAATAATCTTTGTTCAATTTCAAACTTACACGCCAAAGTGTTGTTATAATTATTCATAGTATGAACGAATGATTGCAAGTTATTACAGGAATAGAAATTAACTGTACATGTTTATTACCAAAACATACCTTTATAGTTGCAATTATGATAATAATAGTGATGACAATTTGTTTGGCACCATAACACAGCACATGCCGTTACAAGGGCGCCTCTACAAACAAGAGAATTTTAGCTTGATAGAGTGATTGATTGATTGATTGATTGAGTGAGTGATTGATTGATTGGATATGATTCAAGCTAGTAGACTCTGGCTGTTTGCAGATCTGAAGTGTTACCATACTATAGATGTTGCATCCATTGTATCTCTGATGATTTTCTTTCCAGGTTACCAGACTAGTAAGGAAAGAAATTCGGAATGGGACGATACATTTTCCCTTCAAACGACGACGACAACAACTGTGTCTACCAAAGTGGCTTTTTCATCAATGTTCCTATCTTCGATTGGATGCAGACTTATAATGAAGATTAGTACTAGTAGTGACGTAAAATTTGTTGAAATCGTGTTGCAAATGGACAGCATGCAAACTACAATGCAACACCATTGTGTAGAAAGTTATCATTGTTGTTAAATAATTAATTGGTTTCTTTTTCGAGATTTGATCCATGGATTTTTTCTTGGTTCACAGGCGGGCGTATAAGTCGCCTGTGTGTCTTCGGGGTGGAATTTTTATTGCAAATTTATATAGCGCCATTTGATCAAAACTCATAAGAGGTAACTTTTTCTCGTAATTGATGATGCTCCAGAGAAATTTACTCGAGGTAAAAGCTAGCGATGGTCACTCAGGTGGTGTATGGCATTTCACTTTAACCCTTTGATGCCGAGAGTGTTGGAAAATGTATGGGAAATCCTATACCCTCCGGCATTAAAGGGTTAAAGTCGCTGTATAAGTTGTCTAGGTAATTGCACTGAAACAGGACGTCTGCTGTCGTCTGTAGACCTCGGTTGCACAAATAATCTTAGACTGGCATTTAGTTTGTATGTGCACTTGCTATGGTGCTCCTTTAAAGATTGCTACTCAGAAGCGCTCACGACTACAGCACGGACACTGAATCGGAGTTTCATGCCGAAGCGCTGAGCAATTGTGAGTGAAGGAATTGCCCAAGGTCCCTACTTGGCGGCTTGAGGTGGATTTGAATCTGCAACCCGCATCTGTGCTCATTCTCTGCTCATTGTGCCAGAGTGTTACTATTACCCTAAGCTTCCTCCACCAAAGTGTAACGTGAAAATTTGTAAATCACTGACATTTATTTTTATAGTTATGATTATAAAGTGAAAAAGTGTTTTGTACGATAAAATTGTGTAACTTGGCAATTACAAAATGAAGAACTATGATGTATGGCCCAGGTTGCTTCAAACCTTATCAATACATCTACCAGGCTTTGTCTACTGAACAGGAAAGTTGTTTTAAGGAGAAAATATCAAGGCAATCCTGTCAACGGCGGTGTTTAATTATTTCACACTAAAATTCAGATATTTTCGCCGATGACTCTACTTTGTGATGTGGTGGTGGTGGTAATGGTGGTGGTGGGTGTGCTGGTGGTAATGGTGGTGGTGGGTGTGGTGGTGGTGGTGGTGGTGGGTGTGGTGGTGGTACCACCACCACCATTACCACCACCATCACCACCACACCCACCACCACCATTACCAAAACCATCACCACCACACCCATCACCACCATCACCACCACACCCACCACCACCATTACCACACCTACCACCACCACCACACCCACCACCACCATTACCACCAGCACACCCACCACCACCACCATTACCCCCACCACAACCTTAGACACCCACCACCACACCCACCACCACCATTACCACCACCACCACATCACAAAGTAGAGTCATCGGCGAAACTTGCTGAATTTTAGTGTGAAATAATTAAACACCGCCATTGACAGGATTGCCAATATCAAGGGCTTGGCTGCAGTTTTGTGATAAGAAAAATTGTCTTAACCCTTTACCGGTTCATTTTTAAATTTTAAGCCCGTTTTCAGCGGATATTCTCGGGGCAAACGGGTAAAAGATTAATCGTTTTGTGATAAGAAGAATTGTCTTAACCGTTGGATTTTGTTGGGTGTGCTTTTAGCGTAAACTGAAAGTCGTGATTGTTGAGGTTTTAAAGTTAGTCTTTTTAGGTTGTACTGTGTGCAGTTTTGTGCTCTGTTGCTATAATCTTGCACTCGGAGGGGCATGGAATAAAATAAATGAGGGCCTGTGGAAAATCTGAAATGGTTAATTTGAGTGAACTTTCGGGGTAATATGAAGTCACTCCAGTGAGTGAATGCTGCGCTATTGTTAAAAGTGGTTTGGTGAACAACAGTGGGAAACGCCGAATGATTGAGCAGTAGGAATGCTGGGTTTTATTGGAACGCATGTATTTCAAGGGTTCCACATACCGGGGTATTTGGTTACTGGTTAGTAGTGGGAACACAAGCAAATAATTTTGAACGTTCCCACATGTTCCCACCCACTTTTAATTCTGATTGTTAAATGAGTTGTGTTCAGGTTTAGAAGAGCAAGCTATGTGATGTATGCTGAGTATGTTTGGTGAGGCCTTAGTGTATTACAGAAGCGTTGATTGTTACTGGCATGCTTCTATCTGTAGTTCAAGAGCTGTTGTTTGTTTGTGTTTGGAAATGTTTTGCGTCGCACACTTTTTATGAAATGCTGTAGGTCGTAGATGCGATGATTTATTTAACTATATATCATTCAACAATGGTGCACTTGAAAGTTTCTCTTGCATGTCATGTAAAAAGTCAATTTGATAGTTCTTTCGAAAGATTCTAACTTCAAGGATTTTTTGAAATAACCGATCATTTTACTACGCAAGGCATCTAGTATCGTGACGACGCGCATATTCCAGCGCAAATGACTTAAACGATGATGTGGATAAAGATTGAATGGATGAATCAAAGCGTATTTGGTGTCTGTAATATGTTCTCAGACTTTTTTGTCTAGTTTAGAATCTAATTTTGTTATGAGCTTATTTAATATTTAATCAGAAGTTGCAGTTTAAGGAAGGCTTTGAGTTGTGAAACGTTTTGTTGTGCAAATGGTTTGCGTCGATGCTTTTGTAAGTTTGGTAAATGAGATCCCCAGTGATAACTTAAACTGTTGTCTTTCACTGGGGTCATTGTCTAATGTCTAGTAATGTAATTTTTTGTACAGTTTGCATTTAGCTTCTGTTGAATTGTGCTTCTTTGTCTTTTTTATTAACTGGAATTTCAATTAGAAATTTGTACATTTCTGGGATGTAAGACGTACAGGAATGCAAATTTTCTGTCAGGTTTTTAAACTGACAATTTCACAAGCATACAACTCATTTTAGGACTTCAGTTCTTTATGCTGTATGAAATGCTGTAGACCGTAAATCAGAACATTTATTGTTGTCAAGTAATTTTTAATCAGTAACTTTTAACTTGACTCATATGACACCCCTTCAAGATATTGCTACCTTGGAGGCAGTACTGGCCTGCACTTGTAACCAAGAACAGTAGCATGTAATTGTGGCTGCATGGATTAATTACTCATTAGTCATAAGTATGCAAAAGAAGGATTATTTCTGTAGTATGCATAGTGCTTTTGATGGTCATATCCTTGGAATTTTTCTTTCTTTCTGTTCTCTGCCCTTAGGCAGGTTCGAATGTTTGACGTCTCCATTCTTCCCTGTTCTGTGCATTCTTTTTCAGCTTCTGATAACCGTCTTTCATCATCCTTGGAATAAGATAAGAATATTCTTTAATAGACCAATTGCTATCCGCATTTTGGTGTACAGACATGGTATAATAAACGTACATTATTTCTATGTATACAATACTTATGGTACTCATTTATTAGCAGGACGCAGACAGAATGGATGATTATTTTTGGTATGCATAGTACTCTTGATTATCATATCTTTGAATTACTTACTCATTAATCAGCTCTGGGTGGGAATGGGTGATTGCTTGTATGGTATGTTTAATACTTTAAACAATCATCATATCTTTGTCTTATTCACTCTTTGTCAGCAGGATGCCGAGAGCGTTATAATTTTTTAATGAACGCATGCTTTCAGTACACTCCTTTCGTTAAAGGCTTAAATCACTCCCTGTTTATTTAAATTGTTTTACTAATCAGATTTCGCTGTGCACTGTGTGTGAAATGTTTTTTCTGCGCGCTATTCTGTACGTGTCCGACTATTTAAAGAGAAATTCTAATTGTTGTCTGCGAATGATTATAATTATAATAATAATTGTGTTGTTATGATTCAAAATTTTGGATGTTATTTTTATAACTAAAACATGGTTATAAATTCTGTATGGAAAATCACACTGATTGTTAATGGTCAAATAAATAAATGTACAAATGCTCTCATGTATTATCGTCGATTATGGTCAACCAGCTGCACTGGCTTCCTCTCTCTCTGCCTGCATCCAATATATACAGTCCCTGCTTTGGTCCTCAAGGCCGAACTGGGTCTTGTTCCAAAATATCTCAGGTTTAAATTGGGACTGGCACTGGCAGAGTGCATGCAACCAGTGGCGGAGACAAAGTCTGGTCAAAGCGCTTGAATTTTTAAATATTCCAAAGTCCGAACTTGCTAAGTAAAATTTTGGAGGTTTCATTTTAGTCTTTGTTAGTTTCCGTAAAAGAGCCCTTTTAAAAAATGCTTTGTTTTTCGTCATCTCATTACAAATCAATCCCAATATAAGACTTTTACAACAATTCAAATCTTTATTATTTATTTAGGCTATTGCATTATTCTGTTAAGTTAAACGGCTTAGTTATAGTAAGTGGGACCGACGTTTTGGTTAGACTCAAGTTTAGGTGTCGTGAGGGTCGGATAGGTTCAGGTTAGGCATCTTGTGGGTCGGCTAAGGTCAAGTTAGGCATCGTGAGGGTTGGTTAGGGTTAGAGATAGGGTTAGTGCGCTCATTCGTTAACATAGGGACCCGCCGGCTTAGTTATAGTAAGCGGGTCCCTATGTGTTGGTTAGGATCAGGTTTAAGGGTCGTGAGGGTCAGGTATGCATCGTGAGTGTCGGTTAGGATTATTTTATTGTTTCTTCCAGATATTTAGTAGCCAATTACATCCATAAAAATGAATACTTATATACAATATTAAAGCGTTCAACTTCAAAAACGTCTATAAGTAGGCTTAATTAATAGTATATAACATCCGGACGCGGGGAGAAGTGGTTAGTAATAATAAATTAGCACTATCAATGCGCTATAGAACGAATCCTGTAGCCGATAAGGCGGATAAACAGAGACTACTTCCGGTTTTGGTCCGAACACGATTGTTACCAAAAATTTAAATTAATTTAAGATGATTTACCTTTATTTAGCAGGATTTTAAGAAATTAAGCTACTAGAAACCAGAATGGAAGTAGGTTTATTGAAAGTTGGCGCAAATGTTGACATTCAGCGCACAGATGGTAGGAAAAATTGCTAATTGAATAATTTTTGTTGGGGAGGTATGTGTGAATCAACTGTCTAGAGTTAAAAATAGAAACGTTTGGCCGGGTGGTATTTTGGTATTGTGACACCTGGGCATATCTGTCAGGCTGGAATTCATATTCGCATCCAGGAGAAAATTTGTTGGGCGTTTTAGCATTAGTTTGAGTGGTGTGTATATGATGCGAAGAGATTTTATTTCCTAAGGTGTTGGGACTGTCATCCTTGCTCGAGAACCAGCGTTAGCTGAAATACACAAAATGAGGGCATAACTATAGTATTGGGGACCGACGAATGAGAAGTTTCATTGGTTAGGGCGAAGAGATTAGTTAGCATGATGAGAATCTGTTACGCGTTTTGAGCAGCATTACGTGTGTATGCGATGTGGAGAGCCTGGGTTTCTTAGCAGATAAAACCGTCGTATTGCTTGACCAGTTACTTGTAAACAACGTTCTGATGTCTCATACATACAGACATGGAATGGCTATGTGGGTGAGAAAAGGGGCGATGGGAGGCATCTGTATCTTTAAGATGGCTCAGTATTGATGAGAATGGTGTGTGTTTAATTTTTGCAAATGCAGCTTCGCGATGTTCTGACCAGCACATTGCTGGATTGGTGCATTCCTTGTCGGTTTTGTCAGGGATGATTATTTCGATGTCATTTGGGATTACCCCATCTAACTGTCCCTGCTGGAATAAGTTTCAGTTTGGCCGTGAGCATTGTCAGCTTTGATCTCACTCAAATGTAATCCCTCTCTGTTTCCTTAGAACATAATTCTTGTAATGCAATGTGACAGCTCATTTGTTATGTACTGCTCACGCAAAATATAGCCAACAAGACATTTTTTAGGCGTAAAAAAAAAATTGTTGTGTTTCCGGTAACGCGACCGACCCATTTTTACGGCCGCGACCCAAATATTTTTTTCTTTAAAAAAAATTTTTTCCAAATTTTTTTTAAAATTTTTTTTCAAAAAATATTTTTTTTACATTTGTATTGACATAACATAAGAGATGTCAACAAAACGAAATTAATAGGACTGTTTCTAGAGCAGTTTTAGGTGCAGACAGTCGGGAAATAGGCAGTTTATACTTGCTTAGAACACGTACTATGTTTCAGCGTGCAAAAAAGACTAGTGGGGTATACTTTTTCGGATAGTCACTGCATAAAAATATTTTACAAAATAAAAATATTTTCCGACCTACCTACCCAATTTTTTTTAGCTCTGTTACCGGAAACACAACATTTTTTTTAGGCCTTATGACGTTAAAACTTTGCTATAGATCTTTTTGTTGTGGAACGATTTATCATGAAAGCATGCTTTTGGTGTTTTTAGGCCGGATACACTCAGCCGTTGTTAGCGGAATCGATTTGGACAATCGGAGTCTAACGGTGGAATGGTACGAAAGAGGGGAAACAAAAGGAAAGGAGGTTCGTAACATGACGTGGGGCGCGGTGGTGTAGTAGTATGTTCGTTGCCGTGCAGCTGGAGGGTTGCAGGTTCGAATCCACCTCAAGCCGTTTCGTAGGGACTCTGTTAACTTAGGATCTAACATCTGTTCATGATATGAATTGTAATCATACTGTGTTGTGTCAGTTTGAAATTTAAAATGAATTTAAATAATGAGGATGTTATATAATTATTGTTGGTTGTCGTTGTTAGTTTTGCTGTAATTGTTGACATAATTCATAATGAGGTTGATATGGAGAAGATCACTTTTTTTCCAGTTGGAGTTGGAGACGATCTTTCAGCTGAACCCTGAACTGCGTCCCGCGCAGCTGGAAGAGGAACAATATCAGGTAGTAATCTAATCTAATCTATGCTAAGCTGAGATAATATATTCTAATATATTTTAAGCTGATCTATTATATTATAATCTTATGTTTTCTAATCTAATCAAACATGTTCTAATCTAGTCTATTGGTTTCTTATATCGACATAGATATGTGATTACGTGCAATCCTCAGTATCCATGTCTTCTGAAAGTATTGGAATTGCCCATGGTGTTCAGCTTAAAGTGTGTACATGATTGTAAACAAAATAACTGCAGCTAAAAACATTTCAGTTTCCATTCTGTTTTCTTCTGAGGATTTCTAGAAGCATTTTTTTCTAATTAAAAAATTCTCGAAAAGATCAATGTTGAAGTGGTCAATTGTCATATTATATGGTCTTCGATTTTTAACTTTAAGCATTCATAATGGGCAGAAGCCTGGAATACATGCGAGCCCCATAAATGTTCTGCATTGGAACTAAGCTGAGCAGAGTCGAATGAGCCGTACTTGATGATACAATGTTCAGTATAATAGTTGGCGTTGTTGTTCTGTTGGTAAGGATGAAAACGAGGAGGCAATGTCGGTCGATTCGGAGGAAGAGGAAGCGGTCTACGACGTTCCTCCTCCGCAGAAGTTCGCTGGCTACGGCAGCAGCAGCAGCAACCAGACGAAGAAACAAGCGCCACCGAGAACTAAAGTACATGATTACCAATGAGTTGCAATTATTATCTATATAACTTAATTTTATTGTAATTGTCGGGATGTTTTGTTTTGTTTGGTGTTAACAAATTTGTATATGTTGTTTGCTGTTGGGAACTATGTGTTGTTTGATATTACAGGCCTTTGTTACTTACAAATGTAATTTGTTATTTGCAAACATTTGTTTTTTCCTTTGTTTATAGAGTAACAGTCTGATTGAGACTCGTCAATCTCAACAACCGAAGGAAACGTCTCGGAAAGTCATTAGTCGTAAGTTGTGTCTTTCAAACTTTATCAGAGGAAGTCAGTGTTTAATTTAGACATCTGCAGAGGGAAGGGTGTGGGAAGGGGTACCCCCAAAACATTTAAGAGCTGATTTATTTATACCTACATTGCATTATACGCGAGCGGTTTTAGTGTTTTGTGATGAAAGTGTTGTGTACCAAGACAGTGTTATTAATTAACCCTTTGAACCCGACGGGCTGGTTTTCCGGTCCGTTATCCATAGAGTGACGGGGGTTCCTGGTTCAAAGGGCTAAGAGAATGCAGAACTTCAGAAATGGACGATCTGCGGTAAACAAAAAGTTATCAGATAAATTTAAAGATCGGAATTTACCTCACTTGACCTTACTTTACAGGAGCTTTCCTGAACTTTTCCTGACCTTACCAGTGCTGGTAATTCAGAATAAATTTTTTACATTCGGTAGTAAACTCAGACTCAGCTCATAATTGCATATTGCCTGACATACTGTACTTGTAGCCCAATGTATCTCGTATTGGATTGCTACTCTGGTTTCACGCTGGCTGCATCCTTGGTTGCGCTCCATCTTACCTACGTGATGTGATCTCTGTCGCCCAAGCTCATCGAGCTCTTATGCTCTGCTATGAAGGGACAACTCCTGGTTCCACGGGCTTGCTTAGCTGCCAGACAATACCAACTTCTCAGTTGTAGGGCCGTCCATCTGGAATGACCTTCAAAGTTGGGTTTATTACATCTGACCTATAAAACTTTGTGGCATAATTCTGTCTTGTCTTTTTTCTTTCGCTGTGGCTGGATGTTCCTGAGTAGTTTTATTGAATGAGTGCTATATAAACTGTTCATAGAATGATTTAATAAATTAATATTACATTGACGTTTTTTCTGTTTTTTGCAGGACCATCAAGCTCAGGTACGTTCAAACGAAAACCGTTGCATCGTTACGCACTTCATAATTTAGGCTAAAGTCATCTTACCGTAGGCTGCTATTTATTGTGGTTAAGTATCATACCCGTTAGCTAAAATTTGTAAAATATTATGGCTTACTGTTTAGATCTTAACAGATTATAATTTTAATTGAGTCAAATGCAATCGGACAACTATTATACTAGGATAATACAAAATTATAAATAGGCTAATGTGTGCGTCATAATTGGAAATTTATCTTGCCTGCGTACATTTTGCCTAGACTCCCTCCACCCCATATGCGCATGTGCACAAATCACCTAAATCCCGTGACTCCTTTGTGGGTGTACACTGTACATAATAATCATATTATTTTTTTTCTTGCTTGATCTCGGCCGGAAGCGCCTCTGTTGAGTAACAAGTGCACATACAAACTATGGACAGCCCCTTATTATTTATTATTATATTTTAAATTCAGTTGTTGTTTCTGATTAATTTTCTGACGTGCAGTGAACGTCGTCGCTGGTCAGCAAGGTTCTCGCGCGAGTTTTGTTCGTCAGCCGTCGACGACGAAGAACGATCGTCTGACGAACGTTGCCCCTAGCAACGGCGTCGCCAACATGGCCGAACCGGTCGAGAGGCAACTGAAGGCAACAGCAAGTACGTTGAATATTATATATTGTTATTCCTGTTGTTTATTAGTATTGCGGTGGTAGTTGTGCAAGTACGTTGAATATTATATATTGTTATTCCTGTTGTTTATTAGTATTGCGGTGGTAGTTGTGCAAGTACGTTGGATAGTAAATATTGTTATTATTACTGTTGTTTGTTAGTATTGGTGGTGGTAGTTGTGCAAGTACGTTGGATAGTAAATATTGTTATTATTACTGTTTGTTAGTATTGTGGTGGTAGTTGTGCAAGTGCGTTGGTTATTAAATATTGTTATTATTACTGTTGTTTGTTAGTATTGGTGGTGGTAGTTGTGCAAGTGCGTTGAATAGTAAATATTGTTATTATTATTACTGTTGTTTGTTAGTATTGGTGGTGGTAGTTGTGCAAGTGCGTTGGTTATTAAATATTATTATTATTACTGTTGTTTGTTAGTATTGGTGGTGGTGGTAGTTGTGCAAGTGCGTTGAATAGTAAATATTGTTATTATTATTACTGTTGTTTGTTAGTATTGGTGGCGGTAGTTGTGCAAGTGCGTTGAATAGTAATTATTGTTATTATTATTACTGTTGTTTGTTAGTATTGGTGGTGGTGGTAGTTGTGCAAGTGCGTTGATTATTATATATTGTTATTCCTGTTGTTTTGTTAGTGGTCATAGGAAACTACTCAGAGGTACTCCCGGCTCTAGCACATCCAAACAAGAAAAGTTTTCCCATGCTTAGAACGTGTCAGAGTGTGTTTGCGTACGATCCAGGGAACAGGCGCAGCTCATGACGGAGGCTATTTCAGACTGCACAAAAAGTACGACTTTGCATGATGGGGGTACAAGCAAACGGATCTGAGAGCGCGCCTCTTCCCAGTGCTGAGCGTAGTTGTAGTAGTTATTGATTGGTTGATATGGATTGGTTGATTGTTAGATTGGTCGATGAATTGCTCGATTGATTTATTGATTGGTTGATTGATTGCTAGATTACTGTAGTTGCTGGATTGATTGTACTGATTGATTAATGAGTCTGATTGATCTTGATAAAATATCTAGTAGTACTAACGAGTGATCTTTAATAGCGGTTCATATGAGCATTTATGTAGCCCCGGTCGAAGGCCTCAGTGCATCTGATCTCACCGTTCTATAAATTGTTGACAGGTCAGAATCGAAAGAAGTTGAGTTGCGTGAAGGAGGTTGAGTTGATAAAGCAGCGGAGAGAGGAGCGAAGAGCGGCTCACAAGACGCTCAAGGAGAAGCAGGAACAAGAATACGACACGACCATCCCCAACTGGGAATTCGAAGCAATGATTCGGTAAGTCGTGCTCGGCGAACAGTTTGTTTGTTTGTATGTGCACTTGTTATAGCGGCCCTTCAAGCTCTCACTACTCAGAGGCGCTCCCGAATACAGAGCGGACACTGCATCGGAGTTTCACGCCGAAGCGCTGAGCAATTTTGAGTGAAGGACTTGCCCAAGGTCATTACGCGGCAAGGTGGATTCGAACCTCGAACCTTCCAGCTCCAAGGCAACGACTACACAACCGTGCCCCTCAGTGGAGCTAGAAACGAATTCATTTCTAAGTAGCGACGTACACCTTGAATGTTGTCCTGTTTGCTCAACAACAGGAATTGCAAAGTTCTACTTTAGGAGGCGAGAGGCGACGAGTCCCGGCATCACATCTGTTACAAAATTGCGTCACATTGGTGTTTGACTTGTGGTGCAATGTTTGAAGTTTTGAGATGTCCCCCTGAGACAGTAGCGTTGAACGAAATCGTAATTGTTCGTGCGTGTCTCAGTTTCTGCGTTGTTGTTTTTGTTTCCAGTGAATATCGGAGCACGATCGAGTATTGTCCGTTGAACAACATGGATCCCATCGTCGATCATCAGATCTGTGTTTGCGTGCGCAAAAGACCTCTCAACAACAAAGGTTGATAATCATAACAAAAATTAATAACTAATAATAATTAATTATTAACAATAGTGCTGTGTAAAACCATAGCATTGGTGGAACCATAGAATTGGGCACTGTTTGCATGCGCTCCAATTTTCTGTCTCATTTTTCATTGTTGATTTTTTTATTTTTATATCTTAATTGGAGGTAATTAGCGTCAAGGAAAAACCTATCGCTCACACAATTCGTGAACATGTTGTGATGACAATGGCTTGATGATAATTATGCATAAATTGCATAGTTGCATGTATCTATGGTCCTTCGATACCATCTCGAATCTTAATCTATGCTGATGAGAAGTTCAGATGGTTGAATATGTAAGCAAATTTTGGTTACCATGCCTCAAGGAATGAGGGTCACAAGACAGTTTCACCAGAAGGGATATTTTCTGGAATATGTGAAGATATATATATATATATATATATATATATATATATATATATATGATAAGAACATGATTATAGTAATGATGATAATGGTAATTTTTGCTGCATCGCCAGAAATTTTTTTTTACTCATGAAAGATCTGAAATAATAAAAACAACAACATAATAATAGATCTATACTAATAATCATAGATAGTAATATTAGTAGATGGTAATAATAATAGATCTATACTAATAATAATAGATAGTAATAATAGTAGATAGATATTAATAATAATAGATCTATACTAATAATCATAGATAGTAATAATAGTAGATAGTAGATAGATATTAATAATAATAGATCTATACTAATAATAATAAATAGTAATAATCATAGATAGACAGTTGCTGATTTCAATTTGCTCTATCTTACTTACATTCACTGCTTCCGCTCAGAAACGGTTGATAATAAAAGCATAATAATAATAGATAGTAATAATGATGAATAGACAGTTGCTGATTTCTTACCTACTTTCACCGCTTCAGAAACGGTTGCCCGGGAGACGGACGTCATAACGATACCGACGAAAGATCTTGTTCTGGTTCACGAACCGAAGACGAAGGTCGACCTGACGCGATATCTCGAGAACCAACAGTTCCGATATGACTACGCTTTCGACGAAGGCACCAACAACGAAACGGTCTACAGGCAAGACAGTGTCTCCTCAACAATTCCAATTGTTACTTAGTACTCGCATTGTAGTAATTGTCACCGCCTTCACTTGTCTTGAACAGCACTCTCTCTCTGTCCATAGGCGCTCGCAGATATTTTTATAGGAGAGGGCATAGCGCTATGGTCACTGTTGGTCAGTTTGTCATACTTATATTTTTTTGGCGCGAGTTTAGAGATGTGGCATTTCTCGGAGTTGTACAGGTTTCTAAATGTATATTTCTCAGTTTAACTTTTCATTTCATTCATTCATTTTAGGATTTTATATAGCATCCCTTCAAGAAATCCACTCAGAGGCACTTCCATTCCAACCAAGATGATACAAATAGTTTTTTATCACTATTATTCGTAGTGCATAGAATTGTGCTTGCCCCTTGTGTGGATGTGCTCATGCCTCTTTCTTGGCTCAATGGTCTTCTCGGTATTTTCACTTGTAAATAATTTGGTCTATGGATTCTTTATTTATGCAACCGCTTAACTGCACTTTGGTTTGCATAAAAATTAGGAATTCTAAAAGGCTTTGATTGTTAAAAAGTTTTCCACGTTAATTTGTCGACCCGTGGAAATGCTCGACTGTGCGATCTGGGATGCATTGAATGGGGAGCGTCTTTAAAATTGCTCTTTTTGTTGTGGCTTCATATTATCGTGTGCTCTTAATTAACGTCTGTTGTTATCCGACATTGATGATGCAAAAATGAGATAATTATTAATAAACAATTGTTGGTACCACTGTGGTTCTGATTGTTGTGGTTATCATTGTTGTACAGGTACACTGCCAAACCGTTGGTTGAGTGTATATTTGAACGAGGAATGGCAACCTGCTTTGCGTACGGACAGACGGGAAGTGGAAAAACACACGTTAGTATTTATCAGCCTGTCTTTTTCAGTGTGTTCTTATCAACCTGTCTTTTTCAGTGTGTTTTTATCAACCTGTCTTTTTCAGTGTGTTCTTATTAACCTGTCTTTTTCAGTGTGTTTTTATCAACCTGTCTTTTTCAGTGTGTTTTTATCAACCTGTCTTTTTCAGTGTGTTCTTATCAACCTGTCTTTATCAAACTGTCTTTAGCGGCTGTGTCAGTTCCTTCTTTGTGAATTATCAATAAATTTTGTGCTTTTATGGCTATATTAATTACTGATGAATGGCCTTGTTTCTTTGTTTGGTGTGCTACTGAAATGAGTTTTGTTCTTTCTTTGTTGATATATTTAGAGGTTCTGTCTTTTTGGAGAAGTTTTGAAAAATGCTGTAGTTTTTTGTGAATCACTGTTCCCCTGTCGTCCAGTCTGTTATGTGGTGTGATGAGATATTTATTTACTTCTGGTTTTATTCTGCAGACGATGGGAGGAGACTTCTCGAGCAAAGGCCAACAGGATTGCGCTAAGGGCATCTACGCGTTGGCAGGTACTCACTCCTGTCTTATGGTTATTAGCCATTGAGACTCGCTCTGTCTCTGGTGACTCTGCCACTGCTCATACTTTGGCAGTGCCAGTCCCAAGCCTGGAGAAAAGGAGGAGGGTGATACTTATCATCTTTTATTTGATAGATTGTTGTTAAACAGGTCTACACCTCTGTCTCAAGATTGAAGTTTAGTGTTGCTTAGATTGAGTTTTGATTAGCTTTGTTGTGTTGCTGGATTTTGATAATGAGCTTATGTTGTTAGTTGTCGTTGGATTGATTGTTAATATTGCTAGAGTATGGAAGATTTTGCAAGTCACAGGATTAGTGTTTGGGTTAGATTTAGATTAGATTAGATTAGCTTAGCTTGCTTCTTCTTGTATGATTAGATTGATTGGACTAAGAATGCTGCTTTCTTAGGTTATTTTTCGAGTTGGCTGGACGAAATGGTGTGATGAAATGCATGTCAGGCGGGCAATTTCTTTGATTGGCTTGACCTTTTTGTTCCCTGCGTAGGACCGCCATGGCCCAATGCAGATGCTTCGCCTGCATAGGTCTCTTTCTATGGAATTGACTTCTGCCGTCAGTTTGCTCCACCTTTCTTTCTGGCGGTCTTTCTTCATCTTCCTCTAGCCTCAAATCCTTCCTTTTCTTTCAGGGTTGATCGCACAGGAAGCGTTTAGCAAAAGCTCTTGCTGAGAGAAGTGCTTTATAAATGGTGAAACACAATATGATATCTGCATAATTTGTCTTTCTGATGATTTTGCGAATGAAGAGCTCTTGTTGTTTTCTGTGTTTTCAGCTCGTGATGTTTTCCGGTTGCTTAACACGAAGTACAAAAAACACGATTTGTCCGTCTTTGCCAGCTTCTTCGAAATCTACAGTGGTAAGGTGAGTTCGAAAGATAGAGAGAACTTTTTCTTTCACATCCACACTTCAGTTCTTAGTTGAGTTTTGAAAGACAGTTAGTTATTTGATTTTTATTTATTTATCGAATTTGCTATGGCGCCCCTTCAGGCTATCTACTCAGATGTATTCCCGAATACAGCGCGGACACTCGCAGAAGCGCTTGAGCAATTGCGAGTGAAGGACTTGCTCAAGGTCCCTATGAGGCGGCTTGACGTTGATTCGAACTTTCAACCCTCCGGATCCAAAACAACAAACACACCACCGCGCCCCACAAATGATGGCCTCCAATTGAAATGTAAATTTTATTGAAAAAATGCTTTGTTGCATTGATGGATTGATTGATTGAAAAGGTGTTTTGGTTGATTGATTGTTTTTTGGCGGCTGTTTTATTCTTTGACCAACGGGTGTATTTTCTGTCTGTCTTTAAATGGATTAACATGCTTTTATTCTAGTTTTGTTTACATTCATTTTTGGTTTGATTGGCAGGTGTTATTTTTTTGTTCAATAACTGAATTCATGACAGTTTAAATTTGTCTTCGTTTTTAGGATTGATTTACAGGAGATGTTGACGATTTGTGGTTGATTGACAGGAGTCGTGTTTGCTATTTGATTGAGAGGTGGGGTGTTTGCTATTTGATTGGCAGGTGTTTGATTTGCTGAACCATAAGCTGAAGCTGCGTGTGCTGGAGGATGCGAAGCAGCAGGTTCAGATCGTTGGTCTGAAGGAGGAAGAGATACGGAGCGTGGAGGACGTCTTCCGACTCATCCAGCATGGAAACAGCGAACGCACGTCTGGCGTTACGTCGGCAAACGTACATTCGTCGCGGTCGCACGCCATCTTCCAGATCATTCTCAAGAAAAGGTTCGTGTTTTTTTCTCTGTATATAGATAACGAACCGTATCTCAGAGGTTGGATGTGATAATTGTAATATTTCAAGCGATTGTTATTTCAAGGAACGTGTATGCACTATTTTCGTTTGCTGGGTTTCTCACGTCACATGATATTGCGTGCATCAATGCAGCCGTGAAAAAGGCTCGTAGATGGCAAATATCTGAGACGATTATTTTTACCGTGGAAGAGGTGATTGCTTGAGCAGAAAAGCTCATCCAGAAAGCTAAATTCTTTGGCCATTGCATTCATCCGCTCTTGCCACCTCTTCGATCACGAGGACAAGTATCTATACTATGCAAAAAGGACATCCTTTCATGTTGCCTCGTGTTTGAATTGAATTTGTCTAAAAAACAGTTTCATTAAGAGATGCATTTTCACTTATATTTAGCTGTGCATGAGTGACTATAATCTGCTGTTAATTGTTGTAGCTTATTTTTGTTCAAATGTTTTATGGTTTTATGCATTGTGATGCCTGTGCTTTTGTCAGATGCAAATAAAGGATACTTATTTATTTACTTTTGTTAGATCTATTGCAATTAATTTAAATTTATTTTCTGTTTTTCTGTGCATTTCAGAGGCACGAAGAAAGTTCACGGAAAGTTCTCGCTGATCGATTTGGCCGGTACGAACCTCAATACGTAACGTTTTGTCTGATTTTGTTCGGCATTATCACAGAATTTGATGCTGAACAAAGCAATTGTAGAATGCTAAAGTGTCTGTGGCTCTTTCTTCTCTGGGATTTGAATAATAGAGGCTTTTTTAAAGTTGGCGTAGTTAAGCATCTAGTTTCTGCGTTTTTGCAATTCTTGTGAGCGTTTTTATAAATTTTAACAGCATCTTTCTGATTGTTGAACTGCATTTCGTTGTTTAGGTAACGAAAGAGGCGCTGACACGTCAAGCTCTGACCGACAGACTCGAATGGAGGGAGCGGAGATCAACAAGAGTCTGCTTGCGCTCAAAGTGAGCATGCTTCTTATCTCATTTAATCTAATTATTCTTCGTTTAATGAGACAAATCAGGTTGACACACCATGCGCCAAGTTACATGTCAATGAACTTTAAAAATAAACAACAAAAATAATGTGAAGATAACAATGTGGTTAGTGGGCGACAAAGAGAACCCTCGGAATAAAGTTTCTATTATCTTTAACTTACGACTTCAATTGTGCTGTTGTCCACGAACGATGAGAGAAATTCCGTGTTCCTAGGCTGTGAGCAAACTAAAATCTGACTGGACTACAACTCATTTCTTAAGAAGTAAAACGCTGCTCGGCCTGTTTAAGCTTCTCCTGAACTGTGTAGAGTGTCTGTGTGTTGCCAGGAATGTATTCGAGCGCTCGGTCGGCGGGGAGGTCACCTTCCGTTTCGAGTGAGCAAGCTGACCCAAGTCCTTCGAGATTCCTTCATTGGCGAAAATTCACGGACCTGCATGGTACGCAGAACGATGTTGCAGATGTTTCTGCATACATGTGTTGATGTGGTGTAGTTCTTTAATATCGGATGCTTGTGAAGTCCATAAATTTGGCCTTGTGGTTGATTTTTTATGTCCGAATTCGGGTGAATTCAGAATTGCAGAATATTCTTGTTACTTATAATGCACAGTGTTCTGGTTACTTTAAATGTAGAATTTCAGTTACTTTAAATGCAGAATTCCAGTTACTTTTAACGTAGAATTCCAGTTACTTTTATTGCAGAGTTCTAGATAGGTTTAGGGTATACATTTGTATGAATCGATCTTGGATGTTGTGGCTTCAAACTGTTATCTTCACGTTACTTGTATCTTACAACAGATCGCGATGGTTTCTCCTGGATTGAGCTGCTGCGAACATTCACTCAACACCCTCAGATACGCCGACAGGTTCGACAGTTTCTCTTGTCACAAATCTTAATAGGAGGCGCCCCAACTGGGATTTTTTACCGACAAAAACTCATATTTTGGTTTCAATTCTTCAGTCTGAAATTTATGTCGTGTTTGGCAGTTCCGCAGCCAGTATTTTTCACAAGATTATATAACTTTTATCTGCCTTGATGATGCTATTGTAGCTTTTACTGTTATGTTCGTTTATTTGTGGCACAGACTGAGAGACCGACCGCTTTCAGTTACAAGAAGCAGTTAATCAAATGGAATATATACCAAGGTTGTCTCTGTCCATTGTCTAAGTATTTTGAATTTATCTTATGATGAGTGTAGACATTAAGTTACATGAATAATTCGAAAAAGAATGATGTTTTCTTGCAAACAATTCTAACTGGTTGTTGTGTTGTTGTTGTAGAGTGAAGGAGCTTGGACCGGGTGGACCGGTCGAAGGAAAGGTCGAGGAAGAAGAGGAGGAGGAAGAGTTGGACGATCAGCTGACGATTCCAATCGAAGAAGTTGATCAGATGCAGAAGAATAACGGACTCGCTATGCTACGGAGTGCTAACGTAAGTGCTACTATGAACACCTCGCTATGCTACGAAGTGCTAACGTAAGTGCTACTAATAACACCTTGCTATGCTACGAAGCGCTAACGTAAGTGCTACTACGAATACCTCGCTATGCTACGAAGTGCTAATGTAAGTGCTACTACGAACACCTCGCTATGCTATGAAGTGCTAACGTAAGTGCTACTATGAACACCTCGCTATGCTACGAAGTGCTAATGTAAGTGCTACTATTAACGCCGCTATGCTACGAAGTGCTAATGTAAGTGCTTCTATTAACACCTCGCTATGCTACGAATCGCTAACGTAAGTGCTGCTATGAATACCTCGCTATACTAATCTGTCATTCTATAACACCCAAGGTTCCTTGAGACCATGGTACATTGACTTCGGTAATCGTCTTTTCCAGGCGGTCTTCATGGCATGTCCGTTAAACGTGAAAGCTACTTCCTCCGCTTGATTAATTCGAGTTAACTCCTTCCATCGTTTCTGATTTATTTTTAAATCTTGGTATTTGTGTGATTCCAATATTGAATTGTTTGTCGTTTGTTTTGTGTGCTGCTGATGCGGAGACAGGAGGACGAGGTGACGGAGGAGCTGTTGACATTCCACGAAGCGGTCCATCAGATGCAGATCCAGGAGGAGGAACTGCTTGACGCCCATCACCAGCTGACCGAGGTACGGAGGAGGATGAGGAGGAGGATGAGGAGGAGGAGGAGAATGAGATTCATTCATTTATTCATTCATTCATTCATTCATTGCTACCGTCTGCTTGTTCAAAGAGGCACTTCATTATAGTTTTAGCTGGGCAAGAGGAAATTTTGCACGGTCTGACGATACGATGATTAAACACTTCGCATAACTTATCAACTGCCTGTGATTTACCACTGCCCACATGTCTTGATCTGCCCATGACTCGCCAACTGCCCATGATTTGTCACTGGCCACGACTTACTCTGGCCATGACTCGCCAACTGCCCATGATTTGTCACTGGCCACGACTTACTCTGGCCATGACTCGGCACTGCCCGTGACGGTGATGGTGATTTCTATAGCAATGTGGTTTTGTTTAAATATTGTTTTGTTTATTTTTTTTCTAGGAAAGTCAGGTTTGGTTTGAGATGGATCGAGAGTTGCTGAAGCGAACGGAAGAAGTCGACTATGATGCAGAAGGTAACAACTGTCTGTCTGTGTGTCTGTCAGTCTCTGTTTCTGTCTGTCTGTCTCTGTGTCTTATTATATCTTTCCATTGTGTGATTACTCATACCTCTATCATGCAAAGTTGTGCTTTTCTATGGTTGGTCCGAGAGTATGATGACTTCCCTCTGGAGTCGTGCCTGTTCCGTTGGTCGTTTTCTGACACATTCTATAAGCACTTTTACGGTAACTGCATGTTCTTTTTGGCCTTGTGGGAGTCGAGAACAGGTGCCTAGAAGAGGTGCTATATAAATACTTGAATGAATGAATACATGTATTCATGGTTATATTACAATGTATGAGGTATGCTTGTGTATGTTCTTGTCTGTTTGCTGGTGTTTATTCAATTCATCTATTTGTGCATTGCACCAGGAGTCCTGTGTTTTTGGCTCTCAGTGACTAGAGACATATGTATTTATTTTGTGTATGAGGACATTGCAGTTGTATTGGTAGTTGCGATGCTGAAGTTTTCTTGATTGATCCGTCTGTTCTGACAGGATATGCGGCCGAGTTGGATGATCTGCTTGACAAGAAAATGGAGGCAATGGTGCGACTGAAAGGTAAATTATGCGTGATTAAAAGATTTAATTAGTGTTTTCTTCTTCTTAACTCCACACACGCACACACACAGACACACCCGGAGAAACAAACAAACAGATGGTCTTGGTGTTCCTACTTTGCTGGTCGGTTCCAATTTGTTAGGGTAGTGCTTGTTTGAGATTTTACGGGCTTTGTTTCTATTTTTTGTTTATTTCTTTATTTATTGCATGAGAAACCGAAATTGATTTTGTGAACATACGTTAGATTTTGTCAAGACCCCACCATGTCGTACTCGCCTTGTACAAAAACAGCCTATATCTGATCACAGACTATATAAATGAGTAGATACAAAACAATAAAATCATAATTGTTAGGTAAAATTTCTTTACTATTTAGAGATCTGAACAGAACAGAATTTAATTATAATGTAATCAATTGTAATGTGATCAATTATAATGTAATCAATTATAATGTAATCAATTATAATGTAATATTTATAACGTAATCAATTATAATGTAATATTGTAATAATGTAATCAATTGTAATGTATTCAATTATAATGTAATATCATAGTAATGTAATCAGTTATAGTGTAATCAATTATAATGTAATCAATTGTAAATGTAATCAATTATAATGTAATATCGCAATCATGTAGTCTACTCCCCACCCCTGCGTACATAAAACATGTGGACGCTGGACAACCGCTTGGATTAGATGTGACACCGTTGTATAACGCCGATCTGTCGAACGTTGTAGAGCTGGTGACGGCGTTTCGCCAGGAGCTGCAGGAGGAAGAAACGCTAAGCCGCAACATTCAGACGAACACACGACTGCCGAACAAATAGACGACGACAACAATGACGAGAGACGCTGTTCTGTTGTTGTATAGATCGTTTAGACGTTAACGTTTTTTCGTTTCCTAAATCATCTTTCGCGCCCTCATCATCCTCCGCATCCTCGTCGTGTCTCGTGTGCCGTCGAACGACTTGCGATCGCGAATCAAACGTCTGACTCTTGAGTTGTTTCTCACTCCCGCGGCCGCCGCTAGGGTGCGCCACTGACGATTTTCTCTCGTGCAAATCTCTTGGGTTGTCGTCGCGTAGCTGTGTAATCTGGGATGCCGATTTTTGGAAATATACACGATAATGTAGTTTGCATGGCTTGCATCACGTGTAGTGTATTTGACTTAATGCTGATTTGTGTTTGGTTGATGTATGTGACATCGGCCGAGAGAAGGGACCACTTGTCAGGAATGGAATTGTTGAAAGGGTCCATAAGAAGTCGTGGAAAATTTTAAGGGTGCTTTATCCGAGGTTTTTGTCCTGCGTAAATGAAAATGTGAAAGATCATTTGGCTGGAAATTGCAAATAAGAATTGAATCTGTCTCTACCTGGTGAAAAAAATCATACAGTTTTGCCTTAATACATCGGGTGATGTATTAAAGCCGGTTTGTAAAAATGATGAGCTAAACGCACAGTTGCATTAAATAAACACAAAAATCAGCAGCGGTTCAATTTGGTAAAGCTTCATTTTCTGGCTGATTTACAAATCGACAAGTGATTCCTTTTCTCAGCTGGGGTCACATATGTGGATGTAGTGGTCGTGCTTTTCTGATGCCATCCTCAGCAACAGTGGGTGTGAAGAGAAGAGAAATGGTTTTATTGATGCCTAGCTGTGAACACTGAGTGCTGATGTTGGGAAACGTAACATGTAGCTGAATGAGGTCATGTTTTTATGGGGGTCACTTTCTTCTAAGGCCGAATAAGGTTCAGCCTGTTATAAGCTAATTTACACCGTATTGAAATCCTTTAATGCAGTTCTCAAGTGTGCATGTATATATTTATACACTCACACATACACTCACACACACAAACACACATATATGCATGCTTGTGTACATTATATATGCCCGCATGTATAATGCAAATTTTTAAATTTATGTATGTATAAAGAAACCATGACTTCAACTTTCTACTCATGTGTTAGTAGTTATTCACATATTCAATGAATCAATGAATATTTGTCTGACTGACTATTGCAGTCGATTTTGAATTCCTGCCTTCCCCATTTCTTCTTATCTTACCTGCAGTTGTTTAACCCCCCCCCCCCCCCTCTGGGTAGGGGTAACTGTGTAGAGAGCGGGAGCATACCCTTGACATGCAACTGCCTGTATCATCATCATTGATGTTCTGCTGATGGTTGCTTGTACAATTTGGAAAGAAGTGCAATGTCAGATGCATTTGTATTTCTATGTTCTTGGATCTTTGTGGTTCTGTCTCTCTTGCCACGTTTTTGGAGATGTGTTAAAAGCCGTACATTAATCAGCAATGAGTAAAGTGAGTTTCGATACAGACGTACATCTTTTTCACGTCGTAATTGTAGATTTAGATGAACAGTAACACCATTTTGAACAGGTATTTTCCATTTTGAACATGTACCTCACCAATTCTTCCTTCTCAATTGGTCATATTGCGCACAGATATGCAGTTTTTTCTTGATAATTTCATCTAGACTTTTTACTGACATTGTATACTTTCAAAATTACCTTATGGTTTACAAGGTATTAAAATTTTTAACGAATTCATCTGTATTCTTTCTGCTCACTACCACAAAAATAAACACTAATTGGTCAATTTTTGCTGCAACTTTGATAATTATATCCGCTTCTAAACAGCGTTAAGCTTTTGTCTGAAGTGTTGAATGATCAGCTGCCAACATCAGTTCTTTCGGTCAATTTCTTGATGCAATTTATGTCCAAACTTAAAACTACTTCAATTTCATCACTCGCCATACCTTTCACTACCTGATGCATATTACGTCGACCTGACTACTATGCATGATTAGATTATTATTGTGAGTTCTGATTTCGAGTTTATTGAAGTTGATCATTGATAATGATAACGGTGTTACTACTAAATTAGATTAAATTAGACGTAGAAGTTTTATAGACCTTTTAGCTGCATGCAGAACTGTGGAAACTTGCAAATGCTTTTAAAAATAGTTTTGTTTTAGGGCCAAATGTCTCAGTTCTCTGCCATCATTGTTGCCTAATACAAAATTATATATTGCTGCTGATAATATTTGTTTATTGTGCAAAAACAGATATTGAGAATTTGAGACAGACAAAAATGATGAACTAAAAGAAAGTTAGAGGGAGCAATTGGTTATTGGGTTGAGTCTTTAGTTATGCTTTAGTAATGTGTTTGTATGGATCCCTTGCAAGGGCGTCAGCAGAATTTTTTTTAAGAAGGGCAAACAAGAAGGTCGCAGTAAAAAAGAGCTTGAAAAATGCAAAACTGGAAATTAAGAACATGGATGTTTTTCGTAGAGGATTAC
Organism: Lumbricus rubellus; assembly: GCA_945859605.1. Classification (NCBI taxonomy): domain Eukaryota; kingdom Metazoa; phylum Annelida; class Clitellata; order Crassiclitellata; family Lumbricidae; genus Lumbricus; species Lumbricus rubellus. The sequence goes on from OX243820.1 coordinate 36,607,425, forward strand.
AAATGTAAATTTCTCAGTTTCCCTTTGTGTATCATTAGTGCTTTATAGCAAAGAAATTTGGTTGATAGTCGAAAGTAGTAGTGGAAATTTTCCACATTAAAAAAGGTGGAAATTTTCCGGAAATGGGTGCAAGTTGTGCAGGCGCCCATGAACCCTTGAGACAAAGTTCCAATCATCTTTGCACAGAAGTTCAAGTAGTGAATAAGCGTTTGAAGGTGAATTGAATTTGAGATGCACACAATCTCAGCTGTATTATGATTTTGAGTTACACTGATGCTTGCATAAGTAGTTGAGTAACTTGCCAGGATTCTGCTCCATGCGAAGTAATTTCTGTGTCTGCAGAGCTACTAACACATGCCATAAATTATTATATCGTTTAGCACTTTAACACAACGAGCCACATCATCAATTTCCTAGTCACTTACCATACAATCTTGGCTTTATCTAGTTTACTTGCTGTGAGGGAATGCCCCCAATTAATTCACATTAATGAAGCCATTCATATAGTGTGTGTGTGCGGCACAATGTAATTAAGAGTCTTGTATGCATGTATATGTAATCGGATATTTGCTATGCATCATAGCTTGAGTTTTCGATTTGTCATCTTCTAGACTTGTCTGTTGCACTAATACAATAATAATAAGATCGGTTTTCTCTGTCTTGGGTTTACTTCTTTTATGAGAACAATGATGTTTTGCAGGTTTTTCCACTTTGGAAGCTTCCAGACAAAGATGATTTTTAACTTCCAATTTTTTAGCCTGTGCAAATAACTACTGATAGTGATAAGCTAAGTGGTTTGGCTGCTAGACTGTTAACTCGAGAGGGTACGGGTTAAAATCCTGGTCGGGACAGACTGTTCCCACAAGTGGCACTGGCAATAAAATGATTATGCCATCATTTTTTATGTGAATGAATACAAGGGCAGTTGGCCAGTGCTCTTCCGTTGTTATTACCGGCATGTTATACCCATTAAAAATGAATTTCCCATGGTTTGCACTCTGACATTGCCAGTCTAAATCCTGGATAAAGGAGGAGGGCAACTCTAATGATCTTTGTTATCACACAGTTTTGTTAGACTGCAACACCAACCAAGTCGACAGTACTGGAACGTGAGTGGATCTTTTCCTGCTCGTGTGTTGCTGCCCATAATTGCCAGAATGAGGATAGCCAAGACTTTTTCGTATGAGTAGGCTTTTGTTTGTGGTCTATGAAGGCTGTTTAGATTTAAAACACAAGTCTCCGAATTTCATGGGAGAGATTTATCGAACGTGACGAGGTTCGCATGCAACAATAATCATTATTATTTTTATTATTATTATTATTATTAAGAAGAGAATCGGTTAAGAGCCGCAGAGTTGTATTATAATTATGTGATCACGTCAAAATCAAGAACGCTAAAGCCAATCCCTATCCCCTAATTCCGTCATGCTCACAAGAATATTCGATCGTGAAAAGCAGAGTAAACAAAACTATTAAAACGAGGAATAATTTCTGAATAGTTGAAATGGAACGATGACAACAGAACGAAATGCACAGAAAGTTACTTAGAACAAACAGAGTCGGCCGCTGCTGCATGCACGAAAACATATTTTGAGGAAACACAAGCAAGAAACTAGACACACTTAAACGACTCGGTAAATAATCTTCTTTGTCAGCGTTATCAGTTGTGCAAAAAGCCAGGCAGACCCAACAGCATATTCCACGGGACTTTTGCCCCCGTCTGGTTTAACTGTCTCAAACCAGGACGCCTAGTCATTAATTAACTTCATCGTCAAGACCAGGAAAATATGCGGTCCATAGCGGAGAAGCACTTTAAAGCAACTGGCAACAATACAATGCCTACCAATAATTCACAAAGTGCAATGCTCAAAATATGTCTGCAGCACGGCTTTTACAAGCAAAAATCTTTACAACTGCATAACCCCTTCTTTCTGTTTCCATCCTCCACAGTAGATTACTCCCAATCGGATGGCAATTACTTTTTAAAACGATCTTTAACTGCACAGAAGTGCTTCTACAACTGCACAAATCCATTTAGAACAGCACATTTTGTGTAGAACTGCACCCTAATTTTTTTAAAAACTTGTTGAGATGACAGCAGTGTAAAAATCCCAATGTCCTGGATGTCAAATGGGACATTACAGCACTTGCCATTTTGACTCAGTTCCCATCTTTTACGGTGCTATGAAATAATAATACTGCTTGATGAGAGTGTGCAAGCATGCACGCAGAAATAGCAAAGGCAGCAATGCAACAATACTGCTGAAAGAAATCTTGAGAAAATAAATGAAAACAAAAGCAAATCAAATCCGCAAATGAGATGGAAAGACCGCAAATACGGAAAAGAGCGGCAGTGGAAATCGACCGAGGGCAATAGAAAAACCTCGTAAATTTCCTGGATCCACAAGTTTCGTGTGCACTCTCATATGAACCGATAAATATCACAAAAAATTACCTAAATCAGCTTAAGTTTATTTCTTTTTTTCTAACATCGCAGAAAGTGTTAAGATGTTGCATAAACAGTGACATCTGTTGAAAAGCTGGCCACCCAACAGAATATCAAACCCAGAATTCAGACACTCGACCAATGAACAAAAATCCAGTTTTCACAATACTTTACTTTCTAATATAACCTTTACTTTTTTATAATAATTATAACCTTATCACAAGACAACATGAATAATCTTACTGCTATAAACTGTACTTTTAGGACTGTTTGGATGCAAACTACACAAAGCAAATGCGTACTAAAAATACTGCATTTGGTCAATGACCTAATTGACCTCTGCCCATCTAAATAATATTCACAGCCTTACTTAATCTACTCTATTCGAACAAAGGCCTCTTTGAACAGTCTAAATAAAGTCTGACAGAGCACTTAGCAACAAGAGTAAAAATAATAAATAAGCATTAACTAATAATAATTAATAAACAACAGTGGCACCCCAGACACCTCAATTTGAAGCCAAACACTGCAGAGAAACAGTTAACATTACAAGCGATACAGCTGTGTAAAAGCAACACTGTGTTCTAGATGTGCTCATTTAATTTTATATAAATTCGACGCAAGTGAGAAAAGCTTCTTCCTTCGACTGCACAATAATTCAGGCGGAAGAGTTGCGGCAATTTCGAAAGCCTGCTTTCACCGTGCGTCTCGAAGGCATCACGCGAAAAACTTTGTTGTCAGAGAAAAAAAAAGAAAAGTCTACGAAGAAAATCCACCCAACCACTAAATAAAGACATTTGAGATTTTCCCACAAAACAAAAACTGTCAGACAAATATATCTCTAAAACAAACGCAAAATAATCATCGTCACATACACCGATGCACAAACTAGGAAGCTTAAATCGTCATTGAAATACAGAACATGTAAACACATGCTGATATAGCGAAGTAGCGCACTTTGAGGGAATTGGAAAGTAGTCCACATCGAACAGGGTAAAGATGCGACAAAATCTGCGGAGCTATAAAAAGCCTGTGCCAACCATCACACAAAAGACCAATACAATTTTGTGTCAATAACATTTTGAGGCACTATTTTAAAGTTCTCATACCCACAAAAGAAATCAAGAGGGTTTTGCATCAGCTTAGATAATCCTGCCTATGATAAACTTCACTACTCCTATTTTCACACAGTTTACCACGTTAACTATCGCAGGCAGGCATTGCACAAGACTTAGCATACAACCAAAAAAGTTCTTCTACAGTGGTAGCATCGAAACTGAAAAGTCCATAAGCCACATAAGCTGATAACTGATATTATGCAATTATTAAGCGCAACTATATGCGCAAATTCTTAAGCGTAAATTGTTGTAATAAGCTTTCCTAGACAAGCGGCACATTTTCAATCCGAGGCACAGACACCGGAAATTCGAATAATTGGCTTTGGATATTACCATAAAGCGTTTTATGAACATATTAGTATGGACAACCCTAATAAGGAACGATGAATACATTCTAATGCTTTAATCCCCTTCTTTCCATCCAAGTCTACCGCTCAATATAAACCGATTCTTAATCACTTTCTCAAGTTACGCTAGTCACCAGCAGATATTGAGGCTGCGAACAAACCAATGGAATCAAACCATGAATCTGGAATAACTAAGGGAAGCGACATCAAAAAGAAAGAAATGGAGAAGGCTGGTCATGACGGTCACTAGAGTTCAGGAAACTGATTGCACAAGGTGACGAAACCAAGCAACAGTGAACTGTCCCAACTTATCACCCTAAAACCCAGTGTTATCACACCTTACACCCAGCACAACACACGATACACACCCAAGAGGATTTGGAACGGGAACACATTTTGTCTTGAGCACAAACTCCAGAATTACAGTCCAATCCCTAGATTTTTTTACACCACATACATATCACGCAAAAGTAATTCAACTAATCGTGTTCACAGAATGTCTCCTACGCATCGAGAATTGCTAGTTTCTACAATTTACTAAAAAGAATCTCAGTTTGAACTTTATAAAAAATAAACTAGAACACGACCCCAGTCATTGGTTTTAGGAAGTAAACATCTCTAGTGATTACCTGTGTGCAACCAACACCCACCCTACTATTTCCGACACCCCCTCACTTAATTGCAACCCTAGTACTTAGACTTGACGGGCAGAGTCATGACGGACAAAAACACGAAACAACTGAAATACCACCATAGGATGGATATCATTTTATTAACGTAAAGTAACCAAGTAAAGAAAGTAACAGTAAACTAGAAACCCAGAAGATAATAAATCCAAAGATATTCCAGATCTGCTATCCACCACAGTTCCTACTTTATCCTTCTCACTGCCACTCATTCCCATCACTCAACATCTCCGAAAGTACCTACAGGAAAACTACCGATTATAAATCTCCAAATTAAACGTTCACCCTGACCAGGATAATATAGAAACTAAAGCGAGCAAAGCTTACTACACTCAACGAACAAGCCAGAAGTTTCGTTGGCAGTGCAAGCAAGAGATGTAAGAGACGCTTAATGATAAATGCCCTACGCTCCATTTGAACCAGTACAGCTAAAAAAAACTCAGTTAATATCTGTCAAATACGAGGGAAGAAGTTGGAAAATGCAAAATAACTTAACGCTCTGAAACCGTCAGGGACAATGGGGAAATGATATTCAACGACACACGAGAGAGAGAGAGAGAGAGAGAGAGAGAGAGAGAGAGAGAGAGAGAGAGAGAGAGAAGTAGCAGCGAACAAATGCAACGACGACGACATAAACAGTACCGATAGCTTTAAATCTAATAAACATTTGTCAAAATAATAACGTTAATATTAATGATATAATTAGTAATAATAGTCATTACTGTCCTATAAAAATATTCACACTTATCACAAGCAAAAAATTACGTACCAGTTTTTTTGTCCTTAAAGTTCTTAGTACCTTATTCTATAATAGAAGGCAATCAGAAACGTCTTACAAACTAACATGCAAGCACAGCAGCGCTAAAAAACCGTTACAATGCTTCAAGGAAACCATAGCGAAGTCAACACAAAGGAAATCCCTCAAGATTCTTAACACACACGACAAATGTCCCGACAATACTGGCTACGCATTTCAAAGACACATCGACAGACAAATATACTATAAACAGCGGCGCTGGCTAAAACTTTTACGAAACTCTGAGCAATATTTATATAGAAAATTCGGCCCATCGCCGGCCACACGGAGATAATCTGACTGCATATACATGTACACAAAAAAGAACTGAAATCACGCCGACAAATTTCTCGCTGCTTGTAACGCTCTGAAAAAATCTGGTTCAAAATAACAAATACTTGCTTATATATATATCCTAGATGTATTTCTCAACAATTACAACGGTAATAATACTACCAATAATAATAATAATTATAACTTACCTATAATAATCGCAGCATGACAAATCACATAAAGTCGCTGAGTTAAGCTCTTACAAATATAAACAAATATGCCTCTACTTCTCCAGCGTAACTAAGTCACTCTTTCGGTCCATCAAATCATTTTAAATCCTTAACATCTCCGCAAAATCATCCAGCTCTCGTAAATTATAACCAAGACAATGCATTAATATTATCCAACTGTTAGTTAGTTACTTACTATCTCATTGTCGGTAACTTACTAATACAGATCATTGTGCCAATTCACTGTGCCAAGTGAAGGCCCCTTAACATTCCTCACCAGCATAAGCGACAGAAAAGCTTTAAAAAATAAAATATATTTAAAAAATTGACTTAGCTACGAAATATAGCCAACCAGGGTTTGGCCAGTTACAAAACCTGGCAGCACCCCATTGGCTGACCTACTTACCTACAAAAAGAAAAAACATTCGCCGACCAATGAGCATCAACAAAAAAACTTACGGCAACTTTCACTTAGTAAAAATTGATTCTAAAAAAATACAGTAAAAATGGAAACGAGCAAAACACGGGTAAATCAGAAGAGAGAGAAAAAAAACTAGCTACCAAAGGGCGTTTTGAAATCACTCTTTAAGTTTTGCAAGGACTAAATCCAGAATAATTACTCTCAAACACAGAACGTAACACGGCCGTACAAAAACAGACACACGCACAAGTCCGCACAACCATACCATAAGAAACAGTTAACGAACACAATTTACAGAAACTTTGCCAACAAAACCGTTATACATTTCAGGTGGCACCAAAGTTGAGACAGAAACAGGAACTTCACATCAAACGACGACAAACCTCGCACAGCAGTGCAGACACGCTTGCAAATCGATCCGAAGGTTCGCTTTTCCGAACCATACTGAAACTATTAAGTGAAAATCCCTATAAACGTGCATCCACATCACAATGCAAGACCACAAGCTGAAAATAAAACGAACGGCTGTACTCGCCCAGACACGTGCATCTCTTAATAACTGAATATTCTGCACAAAAACCATGACTACTCAACCCATAAGTTAGTCGGTTCGCAAAAAGAAGCAACTTTGTCAAACAAACGTAGCCTAGCTCTAGATAGAATATGATGCCAAACACAACAGTAGCCTCATCCAACAACGCGACCGTAAACACCTTCGCGCCGTCACCTATTCCTATATGAATCCCTTAAGCCACAGCTCACTCCAACCGATCGATAGACAAGTTCAATTGGAAAACAAAAGGATAGACACAACAAAAGTTTTCAAGCCGCATGCATTAGGAGTTCGCTACAGCTATGGCTTTTAATTAATTAATTAATTATCCGTAGTACTTAAGCAGAATGGCGTTATGCAACCAGGGAAAGAGACCGAAGGAAATTTCCGCAAACTGTTCCGCGTGCTGGGTTTTCCCGTCGAGCGACGCAGCCGTAGAAAGTCCGTCGGTTGATTTTTTGTCGTCGTCAGCTTACGGCTGGAAACTTTTTAGCAAAATAATCATCGTCCTGTTTGGAAGAAACAGTTCTAGCGATTCCCAATCCTTACAGCTACTTAGAACACTGGTAGAAAATTGGCTGATTTTTGCCGAATACAATATATGTATTTATATATGTTGAGGATGAGACGTGAAGACTCTCCTGCCCACCCGTCCGTACCATTCCACGCTCTTCGTTACTAACTCCACCTGGCTCCATCTGAAGAAAAAAAATCAACAGGAAAAACTCTTGCAACACCTTTCACGAACGACGCTTAATAAGCTGTTTCGCAATAAACGGTCACAGTGCAACATTGAAAAGGTAGTTACAGAAATACAATACTACTAAGTCACATAATGCAAAGAGAGTTACACTTGTACATAACCTATGTAACATTACATAACATAAAGACATAAAGAGAGATACCATAGATGGTCACTGCTTGGTGACCTTGAGCAAGTCCTTTATTCACAGTCACTGACTAGTTCAACAATAGTCTGTTCATGAGTAGGGTTCTACAAGCATGCAAGTGCAAGCAGGTAGTGTCACTCTTCTATTCATCTCAACATCAATTGCTCATGGCTAGACAAATTCCTCAGCCATTTTGCTCATCTCTAAAACTGTTCTTTTCAGCAGTGGCTGGGCCGCGAAAACCGCTGATTGGGTATCTTGAAGGGACGCTATAAGAAGATAATTACATTGACACAAATGATTGCTTTAAAATAAACTCCACAAATGGTCCAAGTCAAGTCACAATGGTCCTACTGAAGCCACAATGGTCCTACTGAAGCCACAATGGTCCTACTGAAGCCACAATAGTCCTACTGAAGCCACAATGGTCCTACTCAAGCCACAATAGTCCTACTGAAGCCACAATGGTCCTACTGAAACAATGGTCCTACTGAAGCCACAATAGTCCTACTGAAGCCACAATGGTCCTACTGAAGCCACAATAGTTCTACTGAAGCCACAATAGTCCTACTGAAGCCACAATGGTCCTACTGAAGCCACAATAGTCCTACTGAAGCCACAATAGTCCTACTGAACCCACAATGGTCCTACTGAAGCCACAAGCCACAACAGTCCTACTGAAGCCACAATAGTCCTACTGAAGCCACAATGGTCTTACTGAAGCCACAATAGTCCTACTGAAGCCACAACAGTCCTACTGAAGCCACAACAGTCCTACTGAAGCCACAATAGTCCTACTGAAGCCACAATGGTCCTACTGAAGCCACAATAGTTCTACTGAAGCCACAACAGTCCTACTGAAGCCACAAGACCAGACAATCTGAGCGCAGAATGGATCTAACCGAGTGAATTCACACGCCGTATTGAACGGCGAGTCGTTCACGAAGCGGCGGTGGGAACTGGTCCGAGAATCGCGTCCAGTTTTCATCTCCAACCTGGTTCTTGAAGCCATGCAGAATCTACACAAAGAAAAAAAACAGTCAACCAAGTGACAAAAGAAGTCAACCAAGTGATAAAAGCAGTCAAAGAACCACTGACAGTCCAGCCAAACACAATAGGACAACAATCACACACCCTTAAGTAATCAAAATATCGTGACTCACTGGAGGACCACTGGGGTTAAAATCACAAGCTTTCTGCATAAAAAGTCTCTTTATCACGCAACTTTACTAAATATTACACAACCATGCTGCTGCAATCTCCATGAAACAAACTTGCCATTACACAACCTTGCTGTAGTACAACCACTTTATGGCACAATCTTACAAAATTTTACACAACCTTGTTAAATCCCAAAACTTATGACACAACCTTTCTGTATATAAGACGCCTTGACGCCTTTCTGCAGCACAACCTATTTTTCTCTCTCTTGGTCTAACGTACTGGGAGCGCCTCTGATTGGTGTGCACTGTGAGAGGCGCTTTATAAATTTATAGATACAATACAATCTGCTGTTCATGACACAACAATGCTATATACACAAGACATAGTACGTACCTTGAAGAACATTTCCTTGAGGTCATCCTTAGGGCTGACCCACGACGCAATGGCATCACAGAAGAAGATGAAATCTTGAACGACACCGTTTGGATTGATGTTGATCATCGCACAGACGCCGCGGAACGACGAATCCTTCTCCTCGTTGTCGCGGATGTTACGCAACGACGTACACCTGCGACGCAACGAAAAAGCAACGCACACACAACATAACAACACTCGTCTGCAAATGTATGACATCGGTGAACAACAATTCCATGCATTGCAGTAAACAACAAAGTACACGTAACATACTGGTAGTAACTGTGTAACTACAAGCAATAAAATACACGTAACACACCCACAACTGTGTAAAGTAAACAGTATGGAACACGTAGCACACTCGTAATCTATGTGTAAACGATAAAGTACATTTGACACACGCATAAATGTGTAACTGCAAGCAATTGAACATGTCGTGTAACACATCTACTGAAGTGTAATTGCAAATAAGAGATCAAATATAATACACATCCTAACATGCAACTGCACACGATATTCATTTATTCAATTGATCATTCTCTATAAGAGTCAACATTTATAACACAAGCACAAATGTGCAACCGTAAACTATATCACGCACACATTACACAGTAAACTATATCGCACACACACATTACATCCATAAACTTGTAACTGCAGAGAGCACTGAAAAATGCAAATGCAACAGCCGCCTGATTTCAGGCCATCACAATTCAACCAACAACGTTAAAATACCGAAAGCTGACTCGCAAAATGACATAAAAAACACAGACACACACGTATAAAAATTCCCTAAACAGCAAACACAACGACAAAGAAACCAATTGAATAGACTGGAAAACAAGACGACAAAAATAAAACAATATATCGATTGAAACAATCGAATACAAACCATTGTCTTATGAACTGCTGCAGCATTGGTGCAACCGTATGCGGACAAACAAGCCCAAGTCGACCAATTGTTATCGCTATAGAAACGACGACAATGATGATGATGACGACACCAACAGAAGACGACGACGATGGACACCAACCAACCAGACGACAGCAATACGCACAGAAACAAACAAGCAAACGCATACAGTCAGTAACAGGAAAACTAAGAACGATGTCAAAGAGTTTTTCTCAAAAACACGTAAAAGAACAAGTCGCGGTCAATGACAGGAATGATTGAAGAAACTGTATCCAACGTTTGCCTGACAGTTATAATTAAAACTAAACATGATTGTTATTAATTGAATTGAATGAATTTGCTTATTTCACACAAAAGTCTATTAACACAATCGTGAGGCTGCAAGTACATTGCAACAGGAGAAAGAAAAGCTAATTATAGCTCAAAATACAAATCCATGCATGCTTTCATTTCATACTTAACACATTGACCGCCTACACGCTACGTTAAATGACTGGCTGTACATCGAGTTAACTCGTAGTAGGCGGTCAACGTGTTAATTAGAACTTAACCAACGATAATGATAATCGTAATAATTATAATAATCATAAGTAATACTGATAATCATAAGTAATACTGATAATAATAATTAAAAAATAAAAACAGCAGAACATGTAATTTTTAAACAACATACACCAACATATACACTTGTCAGAAATGCTAACATCAGCACCAATGGCCTGATAATGAATACTACAAGACTATTAAGTCTGACAAAACAAACACATCAAGACAGAAATAAAGACAGAGGCTGAGTAGTACAGACCTGTGTTTTCAAGAAGTGTCTTTGGAGTATTCGGGCGATTGATTATGACGATGAGGCGGCTTAAGACTAAAGGTACGTACGGCTTCATCTCTTCCCCTACAACACACACAGCAAGCAAACCATTTCTTCTCAAACAGTTTGTCATTTCTGTACGCCAGTTCTCAATGAAATCTTTCACTACGACATAATTTTATTCCTAATCTAATAACTTATAAAAAAGTGCGTGTTGGACTGGGAGCGCCTCTGAGAAGCATTCTTGAAAAGGTGCACTATATAAATTCTTGAAATGAATCGATGAATAAGGACATGATTCAACTGACCGGTCTTAATGGATAGTTCTCCAATCGCCCATGTCGCATTGTTACACACCGATATATATTCCGGATTTAGGTTGGCGCCCAGGACCGGCATGAATTCACCTACAGAGAAGAAAAAGACATTATAAAGTTCTACACAGAACAGAAATATACAGATATTTATCCAGAACCATCAGGGAAAAACTCTAAAATAAATCAAATCCTACTAAAAGGTATAAAAACCGCTTTGTAGGCTTGTTAATAGAGCAAAATTCTCACATGTCTCACATCATGTGATTCTACCGTCTTCAAAAACGTGTCATCTAACAGCAGAAATGACACCTAAAAGAAAACAAAGAACTAGGCTTTTTGTATGGGTGCTACATAAATTCTTCAAATGATAGAATGAATGAATGAATGAATACTGACCGATGAAAGGCTTGACATGTGGAAAGCAGGCCTTAGTCAGGTCACCGAGTAAGGCAAACGAGCTCTGTCTTACTTCAGGCATTGGATCCTAGACGTACACAAAGCATAACAGAACACGGCTGTTAGACACATTGATAACCAGAATGCACATTGCTCAACGTGTGCCTTACGCATTGACAAATGACAGTCACTAAGTCACCAGTTCACTGCCACTAAATTGATTAATCACTTTCACTAAGTCACCGGATGACTGTCAGTGAATTGACAAATGACAGTCACTAAATCACCAGTTCACTGCCACTAAACTGATAAATGACTATCACAAAGTCACCAGATGAATGAACATCAGTGAATCGATAAATGACGATGATCACTGAATGAATGGATGATTGCAAGTGAATCAAATCCTAATCATCAACAAATATCGGCCGACCACCATTCCTCCTCCTCCTACCTGCATGCACTGGTAGAGTAGTTTGAGCAGGTTACTGCTCGCTGCCAGAGCCTCAATGTGGTGTTCAAGTCCTTCGGCGAGACCACTCAACAGATCGAGAGCAACGATCATGAAATCTTTGTCAGGTGCTTCAAACTGCTCGGGATTCGAGAAGTGTGCCTAAAGTACAAACAACAAACTCACCATCAAACATTAACACACACACACACCAACCACTACAAACCATCGCACATTTCCACCAAACATCATCACACCACCCAAGAAACATTACTGCACCAACCACTGCACACCATCATACATTTCCAATAAACATCATCACACCAGCCAAGAAACATCACTGCACCAACCACTACACACTACCATACATTTCTAACAAACACAATGCACCAACCAAAATCTTAATAATTGCCAGATTTGCATTGCATAACGAAATCCAAATTTTAGAACCGCATAAAAAAATAAAGAAATTGCTTCCAGGAAGAAGGTCTTGGAAACGGTTACGAACAAAATCAGAAAGTAGAACATAAAACATCAGAAATAGGTTTTAAATTAAAAAATGCAACTCACATAATCTTGATTGAGTGTCTGTTCGATAAGCGACACGCATCGCCGAAACACTGGTTCACAGTACGGCAGGAAACCCGACTGAAGGGCGGTTGCAACACTCGAAAGACACTGAAAAATAGAAGACAGTTCACATCCAGTTAACGAGGAAATAATTTTTAACAAGAATGCTTTAACCTATTTAGTCACATGGTCATGTAAACCAAAGAGTTGTATAAATAGTTGGTCATCATAAGAACATAAATTGTGGGACGAGGTGGTATATCCGTGAGTGTGACGCCTTGTGACTGAAAGGTCGCAGGTTCGAATCTACCTCGAGCCACTACATAGCGACCTTGGACAAGTTGCTCACCCACAATTGTCTGTGAGGAAGGCATCTAGAAACTACCTCACTCATCCCCAGTGGCGTAAAAGCCAAAGAACCTACCCATAAAATGCGAGATCTTACCTCGAGCAGAGGAAACAAATCTTTGTCGGTGTCCTTGAGAATGTTCCATTTCTCGATGAGTGGCGGCATCAACAGACTTATGTATTCCTGTCAACAGACGACCACGCAACCAATCAGATATATGCATTATGCACACATTTATAATCACAACCAGTGCTATATAAATACCCATATGCAGGCTACAATAAGCCTTACAGAGGTTCAGCACTTTTGGGACATGCTTCAAGGGAACTATATAAATGTTTGCTAAATAACATTACAATACTCTGTCATGCAACAAAACAATATTGATTTGTTATGGAACAATACAAAACTTTGCTAAATAGCAATAAAACGCATCCAATATAACAATACACCACTTTGTCACATAACAATACAATATTCACAACATAATAATGACGTACATTGTCACATAACAATACAATACTTGTCCACACACCACAGTGCCATGCCATACCAAGACATGCCCCTCCCCTAACGTTCCTAGAAACTGCTCTACAAACAATATATATTAAAGCAGACAAAAAACAACAGACAGAGAGACTGTCCACTCAACTGACCGGTTTGTTGAGATGATGACCGACCGAATCCGCGAGCGTTCCAATGGCATCGTACAGGATCAGAAGATTCTTATGCTGCAAGTCAATCAGAAGAAAAACACATATATTATGCAATAAACAGCTATGAATAAGAAAAGATTTCTAGCAAATCCAAAGCACCGACAAGTGTTGGCAAGAACACTTACAAAGAAAAAAAGAAAAGCACTGTAATTTACACTCATGACTCTGATAGCTCTACAATCATTGTCCAATAAGTACCTATCTTTTTAGCCGTGGTTGGGCTGGGAGCGCCTCTGAGTAGGCTTCTTGAAGGGGCGTTATATAAGTTTCTGAATGAACGAATGAATGAATAAGTATCAATTAATGGTTGTAAAAGCAAATCTGTATCAAAGCAAATCAAAACGATTTTCTTGATCCGATGGCACACAATCCATTCACGAGCGCCAAAACAAACCGTCCATTCACACGTTAAATAAGTTAGTTAGATTGATCTGAAGCCGCTGCTAACCTGGTACTTGCCAAACGCATAGACGAGTGTCTCAAGGATGAAACCGAGATATGGCACGAGCTCTGTGCACGCCTCTTCCTCCAGTGTTGCAAACGCCGAACAAGCCGCCTCCTGCACTCGCTTGTTTGCATCGAGCACTCGCTTCAGCAACTGTAAACAACACCAAGTGTCTCAAACTAGCACACTAAACACTACAAATAACACTACACACAAGGCAACAACACCAACCATGTGTACCTGTTGCCAGCTGTTTTGTGGGGTACAGTTGTAACGATATGGTTGTGCTATGTGGCACCATATAAATTGTCATAAATTTTTTTATCATTAGGCCTAAAAAAAATTGTTGTGTTTCCGGTAACAGAGCTAAAAAAAATTGGGTAGGTAGGTCGGAAAATATTTTTATTTTGTAAAATATTTTTATGCAGTGACTATCCGAAAAAGTATACCCCACTAGTCTTTTTTGCACGCTGAAACAAAGTACGTGTTCTAAGCAAGTATAAACTGCCTATTTCCCCGACTGTCTGCACCTAAAACTGCTCTAGAAACAGTCCTATTAATTTCATTGTGTTGACGTCTTTTATGTTATGTCAATACAAAAGTTAAAAAAAAAAAAAAAATTTGAAATTTTTTTTGAATTTTTTTTTTAATAAAAATTTTTTTTTTAAATATTTGGGTCGCGGCCGTAAAAATGGGTCGGTCGGGTTACCGGAAACACAACAAATTTTTTTACGCCTTATTATTGTTACGTAGACTATCAGACTTATCGGAGATCGACACAAATTGCCTGAACCATGCAGTGCATTGGGCTGTAGTCAATAACATCAGCGCACAAACTACACAGTGCATCAGAATCAAGGCAACTGTAACCAGCTACACATTCTCCAGCCAAGAAACACACAGGGTCGACAGAAACACATTTTAAACAAAAAGTGTTCATAAACAAAAATTAAACATGCATTAATTCCTAAAAAATACCAAGTTCCCCAGCATGAAACCTTAGCAGCGCAATTCAGCATGCCTGCTCAAAAAATGATTACGTGCAAACATGAAGAGAAGGCGCCAACCTCTGTCATGAGTGGCTTCAGGTAGAGTTCATGTGGTTGGCCAACGACCCAGTGAGCGTATCGGCTGAGCGTCCAGCACGTGATGGAACGGACGAGCGCCTTCTTGTCCGAAAGACACGTTATCAGGTATGGAATCAACTCCGGCAGATGCACCACCATTCCGTTCATGCAACCTACAATGTCGTCATCATCATCATTTTTATCGCCATCACAATCACAACTATCGACATTATGGTCATCACCATCATCATCATCACTGACCACGGCTTCAAAGCCCTTAGAATTCTGTACAATTTGAATGGGTTCATTGCCAACATGACATTAATATTATCCTTACAAGGTGAATTAAATAAATGATGTTACGCCACCTGATGTATTAAGGCCAAAATATGTCATCTAT
Source organism: Lumbricus rubellus (assembly GCA_945859605.1). Taxonomy (NCBI): domain Eukaryota; kingdom Metazoa; phylum Annelida; class Clitellata; order Crassiclitellata; family Lumbricidae; genus Lumbricus; species Lumbricus rubellus. The sequence goes on from OX243820.1 coordinate 36,623,204, forward strand.
GCATCAGGTAGGGACAGACTAAATTTTTATTCGCAATTTCCAGCCAAACAACTTTTGTCTTCATTTACAAAGGACACATGTGAACTTTCGACCAAATACCCCGAACTTTTCTTCCATGACTTTCTTCTGACATCAAAATATTACGGAAACTGTTAATAAGCACATTTGAACAATCTATCCATTTTGTTGGCCGAGGTCACGTGCACGGAAACCTAACATGCGGTGAGCCTACCTTCGGCAATGGCGCCAAGAACGAGAATGCCGGACTCTTTGATCTCCCACTCCTTGTGGAAAAGTAGTTCCTTCAAGATGGGCAGAACGACCGGCAGAATATCGTCATGGAAAACGTTCGCCAACACATCGAGCGCAGCTGCAGAACACTTTCCTACAGATACAATTTAATGAAAACCGTCTCTCAACACAATTCATGAATTAAATATAATAATAAAATAAATTTAAATTAAATTATCGTTACTATTTTTATTTTTCCATGATGTAAAAACGAGCGCTAGGATAACCGAAATTAAGCATTGTTGTAGAATATCGATTAGTCTGCGCAGGGTATTATCATAATGACTTTCATTATCGTAATTACCATTACTACTACTATCAATATTATTATCATTATCATTTCTGCTATCGCATGCAAAGAGGTGATTTTGATATTATATAGAAATTGAAAGCCATTAAATACATATTACAAATTCATGAATTCATATATTATGTGAAATCAAGTAATTAAACAACAATGCACATAAAGAAAGAACAAATTTAACAGATGCCAATATCAAAGTCCACAAAACAAATGACTTGGCAAAGTCATATAGACATAATAACATTGTCAAAGTTCTAAGACAAAGACATCAATAATATAAGACGAAGCATTCATAATCACATACTGAGATTCCAGTCGGACAATGCTTCGTCGTCAAGACTCCCATCCTCATCATCTTCTCCATCCTGACAACAACAACAACAAACAATCAGTTATCATTTCTTTTTGTAAATACTCGTTCACAAACGTTGTCATCATCATCATCATCATCATCATCATCATCATCATCATCATCATCATCATCATCATCATCATCATCATCATCATCATCATCATCATCTAATGACTGAGCATCAATCGACGACGCCCAGCAACTGTGAGCAAAGGACGCTGCTCAACGTCCCTACGCAGTGCTCGTCTTGTGCGATTAGAATCTAACTCGTACTGTATGCACACACCATCGTCGTATGATGGCCAGTGTAATCATCAACATATGATGCCTATTCAACCCACACACAGTTTCTCTCATTCACTTTAATCCTCACTCCACTGTTGTGCCACATTCACACATAAATGGGTTGGGAGCACCTCTGAGTAGCGATGTCGAAGGGGCGCTACACAAATTTATGCGATTGATGAATATTCTTAAAACACTCGACAAGTTCTTGTATGAACAACACATAGTTCTGAAAAGACACAAGAGAACACCTAGTCTATTGAACGAGAGTAAGCGAACGACCAATTATTGAAACCTTACAACAAGCACGAACTGTAAAGAGAACGCGAATAAACGTTGCACTACTATACATGTAAACAAATGTAATATCAAAAAATAAATAAAAAATAAACAACACTTGAAACTGGAAAAATTCGTCCTATATCCACAGATTCCACACCATACTTTTGAACGATGTCAACACACACAGCCTAGATCTGGCCAATACACAGCGCATACCCATCATCCCTTTTGCTCGCACAACTACAGGGTCGTGCCTTCTCGGTGGCTGGCCCCTCGCTTTGGAACAGGTTCCCTTTGGCAAATCGGCCCACTTTAGTCATGTTGGAGCAGGGAGCACCTCTGAATAGTCACCCTGAAGTAGCGCTATATAAATTATTGTAATGAATAAATGAAAAGCTCAACAAAACAACAAGGCCGAACGAAAACAAAACCATCTTAACTACTATTTATCTGTTCTTACAAACGACATATCGCCGCTATCCATGCTCCTATCCGCTCTGTTCAACTGTCTCAATATGGACGTTCGCTAAAACGTTGAACAGACAACACGTGTTGCACTGGCCAGTCATAGCGACATCCAAATGTAATACACTTCCAATGTAATGTACAACAGCCATGATCAAAATAATAACAATAATAATCGCATTTAGAGGCACATTTCCGGATAGTAGAAAATCCTAGGATGAGGAATAATAATCTTTCGAAGAGTCACTTTGTACTTCTGACATAACATACTCTCTGTTCCTGAGGGGATCATTTCTACACGTGGTAAAAAATAATAAAAATAATAATAATTCCATGCAACGAAGACAATTTGAATAGGAAGATAATCATAAATTACATCCAACCGAACACAAGAATTCGATAATAACCATACATAGGTTTAAATTAGCATCAACTTGTAACAAAACGGGAGCGCTTCTGAGTAGCACCCTTGAAGAAGCACTTGAGTGAATATATTATACAAAAACTAAAAAAATACACAAAAAGTACTCGAGTATATAAAAAAAGTATGCCAGCAAAAGTTGAAAGGAAAACACTTATTTATTGCTAATTAAGAATGATGATTTCAGGGTATGATAGCCAACTGCTGGCGCGTTACTTACCTCTTCACCGAACTTTCCGATGCTGTGTGTCCTTGATCGATGGAATCGAGGTTTGATGTCGGATTCCTTGTCTGGTATCGTCTCATCGTCCTCCACGTCACCCTACAATCACCATGACAACCATATCTTAACAATCGCCATGACAACCGTCAATCAATCAATATCATATTTGAATGTTGGCATCAAAGTCAAAATCAACGAGATCAGACCGCAGATTAAATGTGCAAGCGTGGATTACAGCGCTAGCCTTCACGCGGTTATAAAGAGCCGACTCTTAGTTCCACAGACTCGCTTAGCTGCCAGGCAACGCCGAGCTCTCACAGTTGTAGGGCCACCGCTCCTCTGGAATGACCTCCCTTCAAAGTGTTTATTACATCTGACCAACCAAACTTTGCTTCATAAATCTCTCTTGAAAGTCTTGTTTCTTTCCTCGTGGCTGGACTGGGAGCACCACTGAGTAGCATGCCTGAAGGGGTGCTATATAAGTCAATAGAATGAATGCTTTCCTGCTCGGATTTGCTGCCGTCTACCCAAGCAAGCTGTGTAGCCGTACTAGTATGGGTCGTTTACTTGTTCTCCATTCGTTCACTGAACAAGGTCTGCTCCTTTTTCCTTTAAATTGTTCACATCTCCACCAAACAGAACCATGCCTGCATTGCAATGACATAGGAATATAAAACCATTCCACATAAATTTACCTTGAGGAGGATGATGTCAATTTCCGAGTACTTCATTCCGTGTATGAGAACCGGAATGAGGCGATCGATGTGCACCGTCAACACCTCCTTACAGATCGGCTGCTCAGCCAGCGACAGCCAGAACTCACACGCCTCCAATGCAACCGTCTGGTCCGGATCCTGCGTCCTCATCAACATGTACTACACACACAAACAAAAGTCAATATAAACATGTACTACACACAAACACACACGCACACATCAACGTGTTATGTAACCAATCCACGCAAACTGCAACACAGCTGTAAAGTAATGGATTTTTTTATATATTGCAACGCAACCAAAGTGTAACAGATGTGTGTAAATTGCAACATAACCACAATGTAACAGATTCGTGCAAATTGCAACACAACCACAATTGTATTGTACTGCATAGATCGATAAATTTAAAGCTCCTCTCACAATGTAACAGATTCGTGCAAATTGCAACCCACTCGTAATGTAACTAACAACCTTGATCCATTTGTACCTCGGTCACGAACCTCAGCATCAGGGTTTGTTAGTACTGTGGGTCCCTCAAAGTGGAATGACCTTCCCCAGAGCTGCAATTCGTAGCAGAATTCTGGTTGGAAATTCACATGCATCTTCGATTCCTTAAGACCATACTCTATTTTACGGGCCTGTCACGCTGAGAACGCTTCTGAGTAGCTCTGCTACGAGAAGCACTTTACAACTGTTATAGATTAGACTAGATTTTAACCCTTTAAATCCAAAGCTCCCGTAACGCTATGGATAACGGGCCGAAAACCGGCCAGCCGGGTTCAAAGGGTTAATAAGTGCATCTTAGTAATTAATATAATAATTAAATCCAGAGGAAGAGATCATTTGCTGACCTCGACGAGGTTGTTGATATGTGGGATCAATCGGTCCATTCGCACTTCGACCAACATCACCAACGCACGACAAACGTTCTTACGAACCTCCGAATCCTCGTCAGTCGACAGAAAGAACAGGTTCTGCAAGAGAACGCCGCAACAGAAAGAGAATGCAACAGAACGTCACTGTGACAGACATCATAGGCCACAGAAAATAACTGGATAAAGCAAAGTCAAGTGTAATTAACGATGGCCTGACAGTCCAACATTTAACCAACTTAAAGTATCTAGGGTAATGTAATCAAAGTCATAAAAAATATTTAAAAAAATTAATAATGATATATATGTTTATTTAACTCAAACCAACACAAACAGCAGTGTGATTACATGAAAAATAGGAACACATAATACAAGTTAAACAATATTTAGCTGATTTTACAACTGTATATAGCAACCTGTAAGGCTCCTGATACTAATGCAATTCTGCTGCTTATTTCACAATCACCCCAAGAAGTGGGAGGCTCAGCCAACCTCATGGCACCATCGGAAGCAGCAAAAAAAGCAAACCATGGAAGTAAGGATCTCTAGCAAAGTTACAAGATACATGAAGAATGGCAGAATGGAGGAAGGCAGTGATATCAACTCACCTCAAGAAAGCTATCGACGTGCAGCATGAGCGCCTGTGAGCGTCCGATGATGAACTGGTTGACACACGCGATCGCATGAGACCTGTCAATTATTTTTACATTTAAACAGAAATTAGCAAAAATATAAAAAATATGAATAAACCAGAATATATACTCTAAATTTACATATTTTTCAGACAATGTTTGGTATTGAGTGGAGGAACATGAAGCAAGACACCCCTGTAACCCAGCATTGATTGACTTGCAAATATAACAGGAGCAGCATCTGACAGGCACTGCCACACCTAAGCAGAGACCCTTGGATACCTTCAGCTGCGATTAAGTATAGAACCTAGTACTTATAATCCCACTACTATAACTAACAGCAAAAGTTTCAATCCTAAATTTGTCAGTCCGGATTTTAAATATGGTAAACTGTTTTTGCTAAGTTGTAGAACCATCATCAAATGGCCAAGAAGAATTTCATGTCACTGGTTGGAAAGATTGAAAACAATACTTGGGCATTTGATTATGATGATCATTCTTCGAGATGATGTTTGTTCTGGTGATATACAAACCTGATTTTGGGACTGTTGTGCTTGAAGAACTGCAGGAACTTGGGAATCAGAATATTCAGAGGTCTGTTCAGCGCTTCGGTGTCGAGTAGCTCAGCAGAGTCCTCGCAGATTTTCTGCAGCGCCCCGAACGCACCCTGTCAACAAATCGACCGCACCACATCTCATCAACCATACAACATTTGACGCACAGTACAAAACAAAATCAAAATCATACACCATCAGGTGTCTCATCGAGTCAATTACTTTTGTTCTCAAAAGACACAAAGAACAAAACTGTATTGTGCTGTATTTAAGACAATTTTTATGCCATCATTACTAGGAAAGCTTTTCTTCTATGATCTTTTACACATACTGTCAACAATCAGCATTAGTTCAACAGAAAGTACAGTTTTAACTGTTTTTTTTAAAATATCATTGTTCATTTTTTGCATCTTTCTACACTGCAGTCAAAATTCAAAAAATCCATTTGAATGAGTAATTAATGCAGAATTTGGTTTAAAAAAACCCACATTGAATCTATATTAAAGTTAAGAATAACAATATTTATTAAGAACAATTAACCCAACAGGTAACAGACACCACAATAAATCAGACACTACTGTACAAACCACAATAAATCAGACACTACTGTACAAACCACAATAAATCAGACACTACTGTACAAACCACAATAAACCATACACTACTGTATAAACCACAATAAATCAGACACTGTACTGCATAAACCACAATTTTTTTTCGCTCTCACCTCGCAAACATTGTAGTCTTCAGCGTCGAGGTTTTGACAAAGGCTCGGCAGAAGGTTCTGCCAATTCTCCAGTCCACCTTTCGCGACGATGGTAGTCACGAGAATGCCGATGGTCGCCCGTATAAGCGGGGACGGGTCGCCGATGCTCCCCAGACATTCCTGCTTGATGAAGTCGGTCACCTCTGGCGGAAACTTCTCGTAATGCGCTCGAATGTTATTCTTCAGAATCAAACCGCTCAGAGACCTTGTCGGCTCGTCTGCTCGCAAACGATGACACGAAAATATTTTTTCAAATTTAAATGTCAGTTTTCAATTACATAATTTTTTTGTTTCCCAATTTCTAAAGCGCCCCTAAAGCTCACTACTCAGAGGCGCTCACGACTGCAGCGCGGACACTGCATCAGAGTTTCACGCTAAAGCGCCCGAGAAATTGCGAGTGAAGGACATGCTAAAGGTCACTACGCGGCTGTGGTTTGAGGTGGGATTCGAACCTAGAACCCTCCGGCTCCAAAGCACTGACACCACCACTACACCACCGCGATATTATATATGTGCACACTATGAGAAGATGAGTATTCCTTTCAGCCAGCTTTGAGGCATCCTTCAGTAAGAAGGGTTAACTAGCGACTTCGTTTTCTCAGCCTTGGCATATGGAGCCAGTGGTCAATCCTCATCCTTGTCGTCTCATCTACCCAGCGCAACGTCAGTGTGCTTATCATAGCTAATGGGAGCAGAGCAGGTGGAGCAAATCTCAAACTAAATTTCTTCCCTGGGCACTGACTGCGGACAGATAGTCCATCACTCTACTTCACTACAAAGCACACCCATAAATGACAAGTCATGTAAAAAAAAATGACAAAGCACATAACAGAATTTGATGAGTAAGCAAAACCAGAATGGAAATTAGTCAGTGCAGAGTTAGGTTCTTCAAGATCAGCCGTTAAAAGAATAAAGAAGATCCCTTTTGGCTGCTTGTGGGATGCTGCCTGGCTCTGTAGGTTCTTTGTTAGCTGGTTTGCAAGGCGCCCTTGAAACGGCATGGCTGTGTTACTGCACCATATAAATTGTCGTAATTATTATTACTATTGACTGCAAACTCGAAAACAAAAGAAGAAATATAATCACTAAAAACTGTCAAGTGAATTTGACAAATACTAGCCAAGTTGTAAAGTAATACAGCCATGTTTAACATGTACCTTCTGATGTCAGTTTTGTCAGCACAAAAATCAGGTAATTGTTGAAATCTGGATATTTGTTGAGTTCTTCGAGTTTCTGTAAGATGTCAAAAAATGTTCAATATACATTCTGTTTTAACGAGCAAAATGTCAAAATATTGTGCCTTAAAAACTAAAATTGCACTAAACTTATTCAGCATCGTTATTTGGCAAAAATAAGCGCCCTAACATTTCAGTGAGATCGAACAACGCATCTCGAGATCACCATTGTGTCCCATCCAGCTAGTAGGCCAAGTACAGATGTTGCGCACACCCCCAACTCGGCTAAATAACACCAAAAATAAAATAATACAATTATATCTTGAATAAAAATATAATTAATCTCTTTAAATATGTTTTTCTGGTAGTTATAAATGATTCATTTGGTTTTCGGGCACACTACATGACCGTTTAGTCATCGTTGGATTCCGGCATCACATTCCGGAGAATTGTTTGCCGTTAGTTTCCTTTAAACTCGTCAATTTTCAAATACCTGCTGGACAGCCCGTTGCGTAGCATTATCCGGCGACTGTGATTCTCTCAATAACTGTAAAATTTGCTGCAATCCGCCGTCCTCCGGCTGCCACATACCAGCCATCTTGGTTTGAAACTTCGTAAAAAAATGACCGGAACCGGAAATTCAATATGAAGCGTTCAAGGTCTTCCAAATTTCATAAGGCAAATTACCACGGTCGGGTCTCCAGCGTTAAAGTATTAGACGAGAAAATAAGTAAGTGCAAATCTAGTCATTCTTTCGTATTATATAATTATCTTCGATTGTAAAAAACCTGAATGACGAACCGCTATTACCAACATTAGCGATAAATATTATACATAAAAATTAGCTACGTGTGCTAATCTAAATTCAGGTTTTGCCGTCCACTGGATAATTACTTACCGCCAGTGGGGCGCGGTGGTGTAGTGGTGGCGTCGTTGCCTTGGAGCCGAAAGGTTCGAGGTTCGAATCCACCTCGCCGCGTAAGGACCTTGGGCATGTCCTTCACTCACAATTGCTCAGCGCTTCGGCGTGAAACTCTGATGCAGTGTCCGCTCTGCATTCGGGAGCGCCTCTGAGTAGAGAGAGAGCTTGAAGGAGCGCTATAACAAGTGCACATACAAGCCAGGTAGAAACTTTAAAGTACCGTTTATGAAAAATATCTCACGATTCCTAGATGGATTGAGACTGAAATTGTTTATTGTGGTCTAAAACGTTATCGTATTCTTAGGCTGCCACACCATACCAGATGCGCGTCGTCAGCATATAATAAATTGCAACACTGTACCAGCACGGCTGCATTGGTCCCCATTCTCCATTGTATATACTTTTCTTCTGTAGCCCTAATTTACTGGATTTCTCCAAGGCCCTTGATACCGTCCGTCATTCGACGCTATCCTCCAAGCTCGAGATATGCAGTTTTATTTATATTTATTTACAACCTTCCTCCCTCTGTAGCTCTCATAATTATCGGAACCCATCCATACGTAGTTGCGTATGGACAGATAAAGCTTCTCTTTCCACCTCTCAAAAGTGAATTAGCTAAAGTCATCTATAAACATTTATTTTACCATATGCTATTATTTGATTTTGTTAAACATCATTATTTTGCTATCTAAAATTCAGTAAATGTTATGCTTCACTGTTTAAATCTGAGCAGAATTTAAATTAAATGTAATAAATTATTTAAAATATATTCAAATGCATACGGACGACTATAGAATAATAGTTATAAATTGGCTACTCTGGAAGAAATTCAAACCATAGTCTTTAACTCACCAAACAAAACTGGTCTCTTTGACAACATTTGTAGATATTCTTGGATTCTGAAAGAGTGCTTTGATGTCCCGAGTTCAGCCATTACATCAAATTATCAATTTCGCATTGCATATAGTATACATATTAATACGCTTCATCATTAGTCATAACTAGGATTCTATCAAATAATGGTGTACGAAGGTTGCAGGTTCGAATCCACCTCAATCCGCCACGTAGTGACCCTGAGCAATTGTCCTTCACTCGCAATTGCTCATTCGCTTTGGCGTGAAAATCCGATTCAGCGTCTGCACTTTAGTCGGGAGCACCTCTAAGTAGAAAGCCTGAAGGGGCGCTATAACAATTACACGTATACATGTTCGTATTCAGTCCGAATTTTACTTGATGGGGTATGGATTCCAAAAATTATTTAACTCATAAAATACAACCCATATACAGCATGACAAGGACATTCTAGTGATGACTTCTATACACAGCATTGCAAGTTTCTCGTGTATATTATAAAACGTTGATTATAACAGTTTTTGATTAAAATCTAATGTCTTTGAAGCTTTGAAGGCTTGCATTTTAGCTATGGCAGTCCTAGCTTGCGGGAAGAATTAATAGATAGATCTAATACAAGTGAAAGAGGCCAAGTGTGTAAAGAGACGTGGCCAAGGTTATATATCAAATGCAGCAATATTTTATTGCATTATAGTATTCTGTTGTATTTTTGTTATTAAGAGCTGTACTGTATACAGTTGCATTCGTCGTAGAATTGAAAAAGTTTGAAATCATGGTTTACGTAGTGCAGACGTAATTGGCTAAATCTGACATGTTGCAAAACCTTCAACAGATTTGGACAAACACAACCGTAACCGACCTAGTATTGTCTCATTATAGATGTTTGCAACAAATTCCTAAAATGAATCAACAATTGTGGTTCTTTGAGTCATTCAGTCGTCTAGTCCTATCGTTGACTCAATGTTGACCTATCGTTGATTTATCATTGACTCATTGTTGACCTGTTTGATATTCTTGTCGGATTTTTTCACGTTCTTCGGGAGCAGGTAAATTTGGCTCGATGCCAAGACGTCGCCTGTCTCCCATTACACGCTTCTGCAGTAGAAAACAAGAAAGTTAATTACAGTTAATTTAATTTAGATTTCGTTAACTAATGACAAGAAATTCAACCAAAAACAGATGTAAAAGTTATCTGAAAGTAATTTATATATATTGGAACTGTCAAAGTTAGCCTGGGAAGAAATACATTAAAACATTAAACACGTAAATGGCCATACTCATGTCACTAAACATTGAACTGCATACATGCATAAGATGGTACTATTTGTCATGGCTGCAAAGACTTCAAATGTATGTTGTAAAATGCAAAAGTTCAAATGTATGTTGTAAAATGCAAAGAGTTCAAATGTATGTCGTTAAATGCAAAAAGTTCAAATGTATGTTGTAAAAAATATCAAGTATATTTCACTGAAAGTTGATGTGTATGCAGTTTATAGATTTTTAAAACAAACAATGGTTTCTGATCAAAGAATACAAGCTGAAACTCACCCAAAAGTCCAAGCAGTTTCGATAGTTTTTAAAGTACAAGCCACACTTCTCTTTGTCGTAATCATTTTCGTTCATGCACTTCAGAGACTGGTTTGATTCCTAAAACGAAGCACGATAGACCATTACATTACTTCATCGAATAAGAATTTCAGCAAGGTTCAAAGTATCTCACTGAATCTATGGCACAGAACATGGATCCATATAAAAATGCCCAACAACATTCCAAGTTTTCATGGCAAAACATACCATGTAAAACAAAACGAATGACACAAATTTATAACAGTTCATAATACTCCTGCCACTGCTTGTCTACCAAGGTTATATTCTAAGATGGTCTTTAGGCCTACCTCCTCAAAGAGTACTGGGACAAACCTGATCTGCACGCTGTGCTCTTAAATAGGTCTAGGAAGATTTCGAGAGCTACATTTCAAATGTCTTGATCGCTCTTGGGTACACAGCCACGTTCATATTGATGGAAACCAGTAGAGACAGAACTGTAGAACCCCTAGCATGACGTGTTGGTCCATGTCTAAATTTTATTGCATGTCAACGTGCAAAGGTCTGCACATCCCGCTTCTTTTACATTATGTGCTCACAAGATAATCTGTGATTTAGAACGACCGCAAGATCAACTTTTATATTGTGAAAGGCTATTTATATTATTGTTTATTTTCGGGTCACCTTCAAACAAGGGTTGTTTCCTGCGTCGTTAAATTGACTTGCCGATCTAATTCGCTTCTGTCTTCTTGATTCCGCTTCCGACATAATATCCACATCGGACTATAACCAGACAACATCTATGCCCGCTAGCAATTAATAAAATTAATGCATTCGTTCAAAAATTAAACTTATAAAGGCAGCGGCTTAAAAGTCAAACACTCGTGTGCTCGGCTTTGGATGGTTCATAGATCTGTAAAAATAAAAGCTAGAGGAAGAATCCTGAAGACAAAAACTGTCGCCATTTTTGTTTTCTTCTCCATGCATTAGATTATTGTAACTATAATATATTATTGAGCTACTATAAAATAGCTCAAAACTCCCTGTTTAGCACACGAATAGTTCATGAGAACTGTTCAAAAATTATTTCTGCCGACCCCCATTGCCTTTATTTCTGTGATGTCATTAAACCGTGTAGAGGTTGTCGAATTAAATTTAATATAATTTCTATAGAAATCTCGAATTGTGTGTAGGTTAACACAATAGGCCTAAGTCTACGATTTTACATTCTGCATTACGTCGGTGATTTATACTGAAATTTTTTGAAACTAGCAAAAGTGAATATTATTGTTCGTTGAGTTCTTCGGAGTTGAGTGCCACCTAGACTGCCAGAGTGCCACACACCGTGACACACGCTCTAACAAAACTGCACGGAGCAGAAATTATTTTTGAACAGTTCTCATGAACTATTCGTGTGTGTATATATATATATATATATATATATATATCTATAAATAAAAATGAAACTTTGCGATCCTGCGGTCACGATCACGCCGAAACTGACGCATCAATTGTTTTGAAAATTTACCAAAACCTTCCATTCCGATACCGCAAGGTCACGACATTTCTTTTCCCGAAAAAAACCCAATCGTTTCCACAAAAAGTGAACTTTGCAATCCGTTCGCCCGCCATTTGCAATTTGAACGAAACGGCACGCTTCCAAAATTTCAGAATCGTCTTTACCCGAAATAAAGTGACTAAGCATTAATGAGTGCGCGTCCCCTGACGTCATAAGCGACTCGATAAATAATTACGTTACGGCCTTCAAAAATTCTTGGGCTCTATCCGCTGTCAGTAAAGGACGGTCTGAGGGACGAAACGAGCGGAGTGGGAGGTGGACGGAGCGGAGGGGAAGGGGGAGGGAGATGGGGAAGGGGAGGAGGAGGGGAGGAGGAGGGGAGGGGGAGGGGAATGGGGAGGGGGAGTGGAGGGGAGGGGAGGGGAGGGGAAGGGGAGGGGAGGGGAGGGGGAGGCGGAGGGGAGGCGGAGGGGAGGCGGAGGTGGAGGGGATAATGGAGAGGGAGGGGGAGGGGGAGGGGGACGGGGGAGGGGTAGGGAGGGGAAGTCTTTTTTGCCACAGCAAAGCGTGGCTGGGTACAGCTAGTATATATATATATATATATATATACATATATAGTTTAACCCTTTAATGCCGGAGGGTATATATATATATATATATATATATATATATATACATATATAGTTTAACCCTTTAATGCCGGAGGGTATAGGATTTCCCATATATATATATATATATATATATATATATATATATATATATTAGACTGGTCCAAATTCGCATGTAAAAAAATTTTTCTTCTGGATTTTTGAGGCATGTTGATACATTTGTTCATTTTGATCTAAAAAGTACCTGTGTGAAATTTTATGCCACCAATGTAATATTTAGGGGTCACTCACGAGCATCAAAGTTGGGGTTTTGGGGCTATATATTGATACTCCACACAATCTGCAGTTTTACCTGGGAAAAATTGTAACACAAGCTTTTTAAACGGTTTCCTTCTCAGAATTTGCTGCTGAATAAGATATCCAAAATCCAATAAAATCTGACTATGGGGTCTCCCCCAAAATGGGGTTCAAAATATAATGGTTTTTCGTTCATTTTTACATTGAATATCGGGCTGCTGACAACCTTAATGTGGCTGGAAAGTGATGGTTTCAAGAACAATTTTCATAAATTTGTTGGTTGTCCCTCTCAGAACATTGATAAGTAGGCCTATACTTAAACAAACCTACCCTTAGGAGACTCGAAGGGAGCATTGGGGCACGTGCCCCCATGAAGTTCTATAAATTGAGCTGGTTTCAATGCTGGACCGCAGCATTATTTTTGACAGGCTTTCTAGTCACATCCTATCTGCAGTCCAATACTGTACAGGAGAAAGAAGAGAGCGCATAGGTTGGCCCAGGGTGTGAATTACGGGGCGTTTCAGCTCCCAGTCTTTCTTAGAGCCCCATAGTAAAGTATGTTTTTCACACCCCCAATTCCAAGTGGATCATGGTTAAACCTCCAGTTATTTTTCCACAATTCTCACACAGAGTTGACCTTTTGTCAATAATTGTTGATTTCAAGCCCAAATATCAAATTCGATGAGTTCATTGCTATGCCGAAACTTCCATCGAGTAGTCTATATACTGGAGCTGCCATGACCATTGACCAACATCACTGTCAAGATCATTGAAGAATGGACATTGGAAAAAAACCTATTGAAGCTCTGTTATTTGACTCTACTGCTTACAACACTTGCATCCATGGGATCCATTAAGGATGCTAATAACTGTTCAGTGTTACATTGTGTTGACCTCTGTTGCATTTAACTTGTACAGACATCTCGCAACAGTCTATATTGGATACAGTCTTCACAGTTGTGATGGACTCATCTTCTGGACCCGATATCCATGCAGCTATTCAAACGTTTATCACCAACAGTGGTCTTTCATCATAACAGTCCACTAGTCAATGCATTGCAGGCTCTAAAATAGCTGACTGCAGGAAGTGTCAAGATGCAGTCATCGTGGTCATGAAGACTTGTAGAACTGTGCCTCTGTATTTTCTAACAGGGGATCTTCAAACTCCACCGTGCACGATAGATAATAAAGTTCATTTACGTATATTCAAACTCGTGATGTTTTGTGAGCAAATGAAACCAGCCAGGATCGGGGAAGCTATTCTCGATCTGAGAAGTGGGTGTTTTCATTGTCCTCATCTAATCGATTACCTGCAGGGTAGTGGCTCCAAGAGCTTGTGATGCTGCTATGAATGACTGGACTCTCCTGGATGACCAACACAACGCTGTAAATGAGAAGTTCACTAAGGCGGCATTTACTACTTTCATGCGTCATTTCTGCTATTGAGGAATTGACCTTGCTGGGTCCTTATTTTTCTCCAAGAAGTAGTTAATGAATAAGAAAAGAGATAATCAAGACACAAGTAAAGAAGAAGAACCTAGACTGCAAGAGGTAGGTTCCTAAGGAAAACAAGGAGAGGAAATAACAGAGAGCCGGAGGTTTATGAAATCTCTTTGTATTAAGGAGACGTTGTTGGATCTTCCTCCTAAGTAGGCCTACAGACCAAGTCGTGAATGATGGGGCAGAGAGATTTATGAGATTAGTTGCAACAATCAGCACCTTAAATGACTCGCTGACGAATAGCGAAGACACTAAGTATTACTCTAGGTGGCGGAGCTTCATCGCAATCTTCATGGTCAAATTCGACTTTCTGAACCGTCAATGTGACATGCTGACAGCATTCTTATATATTTTTATTAGACACTGGAAGTCAATTAAACACTAATTGCAGCTGCTTTTCGTGCTGGCAATTCAATAATATTGCTAACAGCTAAAATGGAATGCTCAATGCTCGTTGACTGAAGGCCTGCCAGTTATATTGCACCGTTTACAATGTAGTAAGCATGCTAAAACTTTGACAGCATTGAGGGACCTGAAGATGGAGCCACAGTGGTTTAATATTTTGCACTGTAGGTTTCTTGTGCCAGATGTACAGAAAAAACAACATGCCTTTCAAATATTTCAATGTTCAGTTTTTTGGACCAGTCTAATATATATATATATATATATATACCGTATTAATAGATAGGTCTATAATAGGCCTAGACCAATAATATTATAAATAGGCTCCGCTTCGATTGACAAAATGCTAGATAGGCCTAGAATGCCCTAGATGAACAGGTATAGGGATATATATATATATATATGCAGACGAATAATAGCCTATAGGTTAGGCTATGCTGACTTGCAATGATTAAATGTTTCTATGTGCACTTGTTATAGCGTCCCTTCAATGTTTTAACTCAAAAGCACTCCCGACTAAAGCGCGAGTTTCACGCAGTGTTATTTATATTAACTGAAACTGTAACTGAAATAGCAGAATAACTTAAAAATCTTTGTCAGTTAACTATAACTGAAACTGAAACTGAAAAATGTTGAATAACTGAAACTGTAATAGAAACTGAAAAACAATAACTGTATAACTGAAGAATCAAAAGGAGTTAACTTGAAAATAAAACTAGTGCTTTTTTCTTACTTACTTATTGAACGGAAATTCTACTCTATTACACGTTAAGTTCTCTATGTTCATTTCACTTCCGGTTCCTTTCCCTTTCCTATTCCTTTCCTGCTCATGGTTTCATATCGCAGGATAACCGGACCAGAAGCTCCTTGAGTTCAGCATTAAGGACGTCCGGTATCGATGGGGAGCTTGATCGATACTTGGCGGAAGCAACCATCTTCAACGGTGACCTAGATAATGGACTGTCCTTCTGGGTGGATCGACAGAACTCCTATCCATCTCTGGCCCTGATTGCAGAAGACTTCGTATCCGCGCCTGCTTCACAAGCATACGTTGAGCGCGTCTTCTTAGTTTGTGGGGACTTGTGTGCAAGAAAGCGAAACAGATTACGTGTAAACCTGGAACGTTGTGTGTTCCTTAAAGTCAACCGACAATATGTAAAATCAGATTGATCTCCTATTCAACTTTCTGGGAACTTTGCGCAATATGTGTGGCTGTGATCAGTGTTTTAGTAGTTGTGACGTTTGAAAATACACGTAATAACTGTAACTGAAACTGTAACTGAAAAGTAAAAAATAACTGTAACTGAAACTGAAACTGAAAAATCTCATTGTAGCTAACTGTAACTGAAACTGTAACTGGAAAAATAAAAAAATAGATAACTGTA
Source organism: Lumbricus rubellus (assembly GCA_945859605.1). Taxonomy (NCBI): domain Eukaryota; kingdom Metazoa; phylum Annelida; class Clitellata; order Crassiclitellata; family Lumbricidae; genus Lumbricus; species Lumbricus rubellus. The sequence continues at coordinate 36,639,572 of OX243820.1, forward strand.
ACTGAAACTGTAACTAAAAAACCATAACTGAAATAACACTGGTTTCACGCCGAAGCGCTGAGCAATTGTGAGTGAAGAACTTGCCCAATGTTCCTATATACGAGGCGGCTTGAGGTGGATTCGAACCTGCAACACTGCAAGGCAACGAACATACCCACTACACCACCGCGCCCCACAAACATATTGTGTGTGCAACATCATTTCTCACTGCCCCGCCCACATGCGTGAGCCACGTCAATGAGATCAGCCTATATAGACCTAACACAGGCGGAAACCTAGGGGGACAGAGGGACGGTCCCCCCAATAAAAGTGTCGGGGGACGGCCCATGCATTGGTCCCTCCTCCCAATGTTGGGCGTCAAGACTATAAAAAACATCGGACATATTTTAGGCGGTGAAAAATATAAATTTTTCAAAATTTTTGGGGCCGAATGACTAAAAAGGTCATCAACTTTTTGGTCGGTGAAAAAAAGAAATTTTCTTTGGAAAAATGTCGTCAGAAATTTTTTCGTCATTCCTTCGGCCACTCGTTCTCCCCCCCCCCCACCCCCCAATCTCCGCCCAGGTTTCCGCCTATGAGGCCTAATACTCACCGAGTCACCGCAGCACTGTGGCAAATAAAATCAGTTTGTTGTTTAAGTGGAATTTTTCAATAATAGTCTGTTTCTTTGTGGTCATATTTTTGGCGACGGTGGATCACAGTTCACTGACTCCACGGACGAATTAACTGGAAACTGAGTGTGCTTGTTAGGCACTCCACAAGCCATGCAGAGCAGAACCTATATACTGTAGGCCTATACTGTACGGTATAGGATCTATAATTATGGTTTTTGCGTTCCAATGCCAAGGATAGATCGACTTTTTGGGCGGGGGATGGCGTACTCTTCATTGAAAAGTATTGTGTGGCATCGTAATAGATAGTAGGCTATAGCCTAGTATAGCCTAATGTGGTTGGAATAAATTAAGACATTGAACTCTTCTTAGAATCACTGCAAGCGAATTACAGACTGAACGGACAGACGTCGTCCATTCAGTAGCGCGCTTGGCCTATGATCCAACGATTGTGGGTTCAAGTTGGTTGAGCTGGCTCCGTGTAGCGACACCAGGATCGACAGGTTGTTCTGTGGGTGTGTTGACAAGCAGCAGAAAGTGGGACTGTCATAATAATTAACCCGGGAAGAAATTAACTTATTGGCTTTCAAAGCGATGGCCATATTTTTTTGTCTAGGAACTCGGACTTCCTGCAAACTCTGCACCGGCCAGTAGGCCTATGAGAATTGTATTTAAAAAAATAACTGAGGGGGGGATGGTTCAGACTATTATCCACGTGGAGTTGAAATGTGAAATGAAGATTTTACTAGCCTATATGGGGTCCTTTGTGGGGCGCGGTGGTCTAGTGGTGGCGTCGATGCCTTGGAGCCGGAAAGTCCGAGATTCGAATCCACCTCCCCGCGTAAGGACCTTTGGAAAGTCCTTCACTTACAATTGCTCAGCGCTTCGGCGTGAAACTCCGATGCAGTGTTCGCTCTGCATTCGGGAGCGTCTCTGAGTAGAAAGAGCTTGAAGGGGCGCTATAACAAGTGCACATACACACATACAAACCTAAGAAAGACTAAGAGGGGGTGCTTAATCAGACTTACACTTCGGAACTCGATCGCCGTTTGAGAGTACGTACATCTAGCATTCGGTCAAGGGAGGTTCTGAGAAGGATGTTCACCGATTCCCCACGTTTTGGGAAATCATTTTTATTGCGAAGAACATTATAGGCTATAATTAATTTATAGCTGTTGGTCTGTCTGTCTATCTGTCTCTGAAAATTATTGTGCTATGTTGCTGGCTGAGCTTGTAAGTCGGTACGTGGTATGTTCTGCTTCAACTCGTATGTTTTTGACAGCACGTGCCTAACTGTACCAAGATTGCTTTTAAGATTTTTATGTTTTCTACAGGCGTTTCAAAAGTTATTACTTTGCTATGAGCATGCTATAGCATGGTAGCCTAATGGTCTGTTATGTTGTTTATCTGATTCTGAATGATGTTATCGGGGCAAAATAAACTAGGCCTATTTGTTTTGAAATATTTTGATAGTCAACATTAGTCATAAACCTATTGTTGCAAGTTGATTCTGACAATGACGGACTGTTATTGTTCAGTTAGGCCTACGTATTGTATTTAGTATTACTGCGTTTTGTATTAGCCTACCTTTGTAGACTAAGTATTACCCTTGTATTTAGTATTAGGCCTACATTTGTATTCAGTATTACCTTTGTATTTAGTATTACCTTAGTAACTAATATTAGCCTACCTTTGTAGTCTTTGTAGGCCTATTTGCTATTTCCTTGGCACAAGAAAATTACCTGCAGCCTGCAGGAAATACTTTGCGTAGGCCTAGGCTACTTATGGATAGTGCCAGTTTGGTGGCGTCACTGATTACACGTTTCGTATTGAAAAGCCAAGTATTATGCTGTTGATTGAATAAAACCGCGAACGAATTTAAAACTCAGCTATTGCAAATGTAGGCCTACACGGTTGCATTGTATAAAAGTGACCTTGCTCGTTTTTCAACGAATTTATCTACTGAAATACGTCACCATTAGGCTATATTTTCTGCCCCTTTGTATGGGTGTCTCGCCTTTTAATGTTCTCAGTGTAAGGCTCGTGGTAGGCCTAGCTAAAGATTAGTGAGAACAGGCATTGTAGCCTACAAAGAAACTGCTGTAGACGCCTCTCTCTTTGTAGGCCTACTTGTGCTTGGCTATGTTTTTTGTGTATTATCTTGACGTCGCCGATGAGTAATGGTTGGTTGGTCTTCTGAGTCTTCTCATGTTTTTTGGTGTCTGGCTAGCTGCTGGCTGGCGTCAAAAGCGGGTCACTGTCACACTTGAAGCTTACTCAAGTGTTGTATAGAACTTATAGAACGACCAAACTGGAGATACAGGTTTGAGGGAGGCGCAGGACTGCACCAAACGAAAACAGCTGTGCTGCAAACAAAAGTAGGCCCTTCTGTAAGCCTACGTGGGTATAACAGTGCCAAACTATAAAAAGCAAAGTTAAACCTTCTGTACTAAAGACTCACATAAATTTGCGTATAGTTCTGAGTAGTGCATCATAAACTCTCGATTTGATTACCTAGCTCAATTCATGGGCGTCAGCAGATAATTTGGCAGGGGGGGGGCACAACACAAAGGTAACGGTTAAACTTTTTTCGTCGCCTTGCAACCGAAGGGTTGCAGGTTCAAAACCACCTCAAGTGGGCAAGTCCTTCACTCGCAATTGCTCAGCGCAGCAGCGCTTCGGCGTGAAACTCCGATGAAGTGTCCGCTAGCTCTGTAGTCAGGAGCGCCTCTGAGTAGAGAGCTTGAGGGGGCGCTATAACAAGTGCACACACAAACATAGGCCTACAAGCTTAAAATTTCACGGATATAATAGGCTGATTGGTACGTGCAACGTCTCGTGAATGAACGCTCTATCTATAGAATAGGCTAATATTATACCATCGTTAGCAACAAATAAATTATAACATATCAAAATAGTATTTAGAAGAATATTATCAAAGCTTAGGTAGGCTACATGCAAACACAGATAGACCTGGCAAAATAAATTATTAACAAACTGCGCTACCTTCACAGCTCATTTTGAAACATGTGGTCCAAAGACCCTCAAACCAACATGTCCTGTCGCAAATTCCCTATAGGTATACGCCTATAGGGCCAATATAGGCTAAAGATTTCTTGAAATTGCACAAAATGAGCAGTCAGTTAAAGAAAAATATTAAGAACCGACGAATTTTTCATCATCCCAATCAGTGTTGATTCAATTTCTGACCGGAAGTTATAGCTGAGAACAGCGGCGGCACCAACATAATTATAGCTAGCCCATAGGTCGCGGCAAGACCTGTTTTACACTTGACCTGCCAAAATTCTTTGCAATTTTCAATATCTCCTTCCCATTTAGTTTCCTTGACCTAGCTGCTAATAACTACCATGACCTTGACGTGACTTGCTGAAATGTTATAGGCCTAGCTGCTTATGACCTGCCAAAATCAATATCTTCCTTCCATTTCGTTTCTTCCACCTGCCAATAACTCCGATGACCCTGATGCGACCGACTGAAATTGTGTAGCCTACATGCCGCCGCTGTTTAAATTCCCTAGCACAGTTCTGACAAATACAAGCACTTCATAGACATCGTTCACTGCTTGGACCTATTGTCTGCATTCCATGTAATTGTCTCAGTCCTTGATCTTCAGACCCAAAGACAATCGCACACGGTTAAGCCTAAGTAGGCTAAGTTTCAGATAATCAATACTAATGTCGTAGACTGTATAGGTTAAGCTTAGAGTTTGTTGTCTAGCCTACATGATAAAACTATCTTGGAGCCGAACTAAATGTCTAGGCCTACACTGTCCACCAAAACAACAACAAAAAACCTAGAATCTGAAACACAACAAATACCAGCACGCAAATGACTCCTAATGAAACGTACGAGAATAACTTGCAAGAACATTTTGACAAAAAAGAGATTGTATGCAACAGTCACTTCTATGAGACCGAAATAAAGAAAGGTTGGCCTACGGCTTTCCAGAATGTCTATTTTGGTCTATAGAAAGGCATTCTCCTGCATCTAGGCCTAAAGAACTGCAATCTTGCGCCGATGACCAGCATATAGGCAGCTTTAAAGTTAACACTTAATGATAAAAATAAACAGATAATGTTGAATTATATAACTTAGAGAATGAAGACGAAACAAACTGTAAATGATATCACGTTGGGTGGGTACAATTATCTAAACCTACAGTCATGCCTTCAATGGAAAGAAGAACGGCTTGAGAAAAAATCGAGACGCTCTCGTTCATCGAAAAAGTTTGACGTCATCACTGCGAGACTCCGATTTTCCTGTTTACGAAAGGTGATGACGTCAGGAGGCGATGATGCAGAGACGCCATTTTGAGATCTCCAGTCAAAACAAAGATGGCGTCAGTTGTGTACAATTTACATCCACATTTGCAAGGATCGTCTTTTACGAAACCGGATCAGACCCAATAATTATACTTAACCGCAAGTTTGTTCTTATACCCATAGCATATTTTACAGTCAGTTTGTGTAATTAATACGGGACATCCTATTCGCAACGATCGTCTGCTAAAAAGTCATGATCGCGCTGTCTGGCGTGACACTTAATCCCGACTCTTTTATCGCCATTTTCTCACCCAAACTATGCGGCTCGGGTGACGAACCGGTGGTGGATTTGGCCACTGATTCATGAATGCAGGAACCTTCGCCGTTGACAGGTCTTGAGTCTTCGTCAGTTGGATTGATGACCAACGTTGATGAGGACCGAGCTCCGATGCGTCGAATCGTGTTCAAGAAGGAGCGGGACACGTTTCCTAGCGTCTTGACGGCTGATGACACCTTCGAATTCGTGCGGCGTTCGGCGGTGGTCGACGAGGGGGCGTCAAGACCTGGCTCAACTGCCAGCGGTGGGTCGGTGATCGTGTTCCGTGTCGGAGTTGGACTCGGCGTTTTGGTTGGCTGCACCATGTCTTCAAGAGCAGAAGATTGGACGCAGGATAATTCATCTCTTAGGTTGCACATTGATTCGCCGCGTTTTGGTGGCAGAGGCGGAGGGTCCTCTAAGGAGTTGCTTAGATCACCGGCGACCAATGCCAGTCCGTCGAAAAATGGGGTACCAGCGTAGGATTTCGGGCGAGACAGTCGCGTTCGGATCGTCAAGGTAGCGTCGCTTCCATCTGGATAGTCTGTGTGAGAGGTGACTGGTCTTGGCAAGCTGCGTTCGAAGTTTTCTTTACCTTTCTCGGGGTTCCGGAAACCATTGTCTTTGTCGAAAACGTCGGGTACTGAATCCGGATACGAGAGACTCGTGTCTGAGATGTAGACCGTCTTCTGTATGTCCATGCTTGAGACATCGATGTTCGTTTTGGAAAAGTAGGGAATCTCTTCGTAGAGATGTTCCCCGTGTTTTGCCTCCTTGTTCTTTAACATCACAACAGTGGTTGGCAGCGGCTTCCGCTTCCCCCTTTCGGGCTTCGGTGTCGTTTGTACCTGCACGTCGTTTGTCAGGATGTTGTTGTGTTCGGCTGCGGCGTGGAGCTGGGCGGTAGAGCTCGTCATCTGTCTCGGCAGCATCTGCCAGTTGTCGTCGATGACGCGGGTTCTCTGGGCGGCAGACGACACCCGGTACTGGACGGTCTTGACCTTGGCAACTGCCGTCGCATTTCTTCTCAGTCCCTTGCCACCAACGGCAGTTTCCGTTGTGAATACGATCGGTCTTGGTACGAGCTCCGGATTGCACCCGATGCTGTTGTAAATGTCTTCGATCTCCCTGAACAGTTGCTCTTCTTCGGGGCTCGCCGGTGTTGAACTCGATCGCTGCTTGCTCGATTTGACGTGATCTCGTTTCTCCTCGGAGGCCAACGGTTCGAATTCCACTCCGGCAAGGAGAGGCGACGATTCGTGGGCGGCAGCAACGGAGAGAACCGTGTCCAAGTGTCTGGCGACCATGGCCCTGCACTGTCTCCTCAGGTTCTGGATCGCCTCGTTCCTTGACTTCTGAAGCGATCTGACCTTCAGCGATTTTGCCCTCGTTGAAATCGATAATATCCGGTCGTCCGTTTTAGCCCCGAGCGGCAGGGCGAAAAGGATCTCGTCGGAGAACACGTTCATTAGTTTGAACACCCCGGTGCTGTACGTCGACCCGGCAGCCTGGTGGATATTACCGTACAGGAGCCGTACCATGACTGGTAAACGGAATTTTGTCAGGAGGGACTGTATCGTGTGGGCCCCGGTGACGCTGGTGTGCCCGGCCACGGGACTGAACAGTCCTCGCAGGTTTATGTCCAGGTAGACCTCCTGGCCGCGCTGGTCAACGCAACGTAGTAGCTGTTTGTTGAAGGTGCCCCCACCGCTGCGAGCTGATATCCACATAGTTTCGTGGAGCGTCAGAACGTCACCCTTGCGGACTATCTGGCTGTCGTATCCTTCGGCCTTCCGCACGTACCCACCGACAGATTGTCGAACAAGGCATCGCGTTGAATTACCCAGCTTGGCCAGTTCGCCAACGGACCCGAACGGACGGGCGGATATACCGTCCTGGGAGAGGACCTCGAACCATCCCTTGCAGTCCAGGGGAACGTGGAAGCGCTGGCTGGTCGGCTGGATGTGCTTCCGGTGGACGACGCTCATCTCTTCGGCGGCGACGTATCGGACGTTGAGCACCGAATACAGGTAGACGCTGACCTCGTCTTCCGGTGCTCCGTTGTACTTCCGGCGATCCTTGCTGATCCTCGCGAAGCACGGCATCGTGTGGCCCTTCAGGAATTCCCGCAGACAGACGGGGTCCTCTACGCCCGTTTCCGTGAAGCTCTGGGTCGATCGGAGAACAGAAGGGGTCGTCATTTTGTCGCTTTGATCATCGACTAAGGGGACTACGTACTCGCCGTTTGAAAAGCACCTATCCTAATCTCAAAGCACATACCATCATACCATCCGACGACGCTAAACGATCCACCCTGTTCCTCCCTCTGTTTGCACTTGTCCTGTGTATGTATACGCGCACACAGATTCCGATCGTTATTTCAAGTATCGCACGCGTACACGTTCCTATATCTCTCTCTGCGTCGAGAGACGACTGTACTCAATTCAATTCTGCGGTATACAGACGGAAAGCCCGAAATCGTTGTCTGCACGGTTCGTCGGCTCCCAGGCGCCTGCCAGCCGACCATGCAGGTACTGGGAGGCAGCCCACCAGATATGTCAATATTTTTCAACTCACCCTTGGCAGCCACGCCATGCAGCTGTATGGGCCGCGTATTATATATAGTGAGCTGCTGCAGGCGTGTGTACGTGATGATATTATTCTGTCTGCATGCAGTGTGCGTAACACTGCGGTCGTGCATGTACAGCGATCGTGCAGCCGTACATATAACCGCAACTGTACGATGACGATGATGATAATACGCAACGGGCGGCTCGACGAGAATTCTGTTACAGTTGGCTGCATTCTGCGCATGAGAACGCGCCACAGGCTGACGACGGCTGCAGCAGTGCGTGCAGCGTGCGCCGGGTCGACCGGGCTATCCCACGGGACCGTGGTTGCCGTATTTTTATGCTGACAGTAAACTGCCGGCTAGGCCTGTCACAAGAGCGGAGATGCAATTGTGCTGTACGTTTATCGGATTGATATATCGGACGACTGGCCGCGTACACAAACACAGACCGAGCGGTACACGCTTGTACATGCGTGTTTATGTGTTGACGCCCCGATCAATTTAGAGATCACTGTCGTACGTATCGGGGTGGCGCCGGTCCCAGGCCTCGATAAAGGAGGAGGGCGACGCTAGAGTTGTCGTCGTCATTATAATGATGGTGTTAAGCGATGCAACCTAACGCTGCTATGCGTGAATGGCGCCAGTCTCAGACCTGGATAAATAAGGAGGGTGACGATCTTTGTTACGACAAGTCTCACTAAGCGAGAACTGCTGATTCAAAGATACCACTCTAATTGGCCATGTTTACCGACGTCCTTCAACATATCCTAACCATGATCAATAATGCAAGCTACAAATCTAAATCTCCCCTTGGAAATTCTGGCCATGACACATACATGATCACCACTTTCCAAAACAACCTCCTGTTCCTCGAACAATCGCGTCAGCCTTCCGAGCAACAGAACCGAACCCTGGCATTCACGCATGTAGAAGTCAAATAATTAGCATACTTCTGCCGCATTCCATTCTATGTGTGTCGTAGGTTAGCAGGTTCGTCTAAAGTCTTAGCAAATGTTTGCTGAACGCGTATCATTTCACCGGTGTCCAGCCCTGATTACCAGGAATGCCTGATGCGTTCAGATCACAGATCATTATGTCAACTCAAAAGTTATATGCATGATGGCATGCCATCTGCTGGTCATGCATAAATAACGCAGTGGAGAGAGCGAACAAATAATAATAATAATACTCAGGGCCGTCTTATGGTCATCGTAGGCCCTAGGCACTTTTGCATATTAATCTATTCGTAGGCCCCTAGGGCATATCCGACTCAACTCTGTTTTAATCAGTATGAGAATTGTGGAAAAATAACTGGGGGGTTGGCCTATGATAAACTTGAAATTGGGGTATGAAAAACATACTTTAACATGGGGCTCTAAGAAAGACTGGGGGGGTTGAACCCCCCAACCCCCCCGGCAATTCTCACCCTGGTTTTAATTCAAATTGCAACACATTTACATTATTTCTTAAAATTATGCTAAACCATGTTTTGTGAACGTATTTCAGTTTTGATTTGAAATCTCAATCTACTTTTTGTAATAATTATTTATTTTCGATATCCGCTAAATGCAGTAGGTCTATTTTCGGTTTCCGATTTTCGAATTTCGGTTAGCGGCGGTTCGGTCTAAACTCTAACTAATGTTACTGTTTCATTGGCAAACTCTAGCCTTGAAAAAAGTTAGCAAGTTTTCGTTTTCTGTTTGTTTTTTCCGGTCATTGACCAATCACTGCATTTATATTTTAATTAATTTTCTCAGGATTTCGTAGGCCCCTAAAAAGTTCGTAGGCCCTAGGCACAGTGCCTACTGTGCCTACTGGATAAGATGGCCCTGATAATACTATTCAATCAAGCATTTCAATAGCGCCTATTGAACCTATTCAATAGTACTACTCAGAAGCGCTCCGGATTCTATAGCATGACAAAACGCACCGGTATGATTTGTTGTGCTTAAGTAAGAGCCACATGTAGGAAGCAGAATATTAATGTCAATATTACCAATATTGATTGTCAGCTAATTTAATCAGTGCACGCCGATTGTCGTACAGCGACGTAAGTAGGCCAGGTGCAAATTGCCGCGCGGCGTCTGCACAGGTGATTGTCTGGACAGCACGTGACGTCTAGACGAGCGTACGTTAATTGTACAAGAAGGGAGTGGAAGTGAAGAAGGAGAGTTGCGTGTTGAGAGCCGTTGAGATAGGCTGTAAGAGTTGTTGTTGAGTTGCGATAGAGTAGACTGATGAAGATAGTAGTCGTGTAGTTGTTATGATAACGCAAGTGTAGTCATTGTTGTGTTGTTGCTGATCGTTTTACTTTATATCGGATTTTGGAGTATAATAAGAAGAGTTAAACACGTCGTCGTTGTTGGTTAACAAAACAGTGAAAGACTGTAGATTCTTTAACCTAGCCATTTAGCTAATGAAACAGTTATCTAGGGATAGGCCTACGCTACCACGAACTTATACGAAGAAGCTTCCGAAGAGACTGAAGGTCACACGTAGAGAAGAAGAGGGAAAAGACTTGTGACATTTGGTGGCAGCGGTGGGATAACGATCCAAGTTGCAGGATAACGATCCAAGTTGCAGGAGAACGATCGTAGTTACGAACGGAGGGATTCTATTCAATCAACAGACGTTGCGGAGGAACGGACGCTGTGAATTTATCGAGGAGCCGAGCACACGGGAGAAGCAACGATACATCGAGCATCCGTACGACAGTGAGAAACGACAACACAACGACTACAAGGTAGAAAAACTTGCTTGTCTATTGAAGTGTGCATAAAGAATTGAAGTCAGTCAATTGCAAACATTTGAAGAGTAGTCTACTAATTTATCGAGCATCTGTAAAGTAAAGAAGTAAGATGGAGAAACTTACGGAGAAAAAGCAAGCAAATATTAAGAAAATGTCTACTGATAGACTGATAAAACTGCTAATTGAAGCAGATCTAGACGCAGAAGAAGTCGAACAGATGTCTAGGGAAGAATTGATGAGAAATTTAGCCGAGGTTTGGGCTAAGAAAGAAGAAGAAGAAGGTGCTGTCGGAGGCGTTGCGGAGAAGCCAGTGGAGAAGCCTGAGGCACCGATGTCTATAGAGGCGTTGCTACAATTCATGATGATGAGTAGACAAGAAGAGAAGCAGAAAGAAGAGCAGCGCAGACAAGAGGAGAAAGAGCGTAAACAAGAAGAAAAAGAGAAAGAAGAGCAGCGCAGACAGAAAGAGAAAGAACGTCGCCAAGAAGAGAAGGAGAAAGAAGAGCGACGGTGCCAAGAAGAGAAAGAACGTAAGCAAGAAGAGAAAGAACTGCGACAACAAGAGATAGAAAAAGCAGAAAGGATGAGACAGCAAGAGATAGATATGCAGAAGCAGCAGTTCCAGCTTCAGTTAGAACAAATGAAATTAGATCGTGACGAAGCAGAACGACGAAGGATGGAGTTAATGATAGAATACGAAAAAGCAAGAAAAAGCGATGAAGAAATACGAAAACAGCAGATCGAAGACAAAAAGGCTCGTGAGGAAGAAAAGGAAAAGATGCGTTTACAAGAACTGGAGAGAGCAGAAGAAATTCGTCAGGAAGAATTTCAAGCTGGAAAAGACAATTTGGAAAAAGCAGAAAGAGAAAGAGAAGAGCAGATGCAGTTAGAACAAAAGAAACTTGCTATCAAGGAGGCTCAACTTAAAGAAATGGCCATTGAAAAAGAAGAACGCAGAAAGCAGTTAGAACTGTTGCAGCAGAAGATAGAACAAGAAGAACTGCGGAGAATCGAAGATCAAGATCGACTGAAGAAGAGAGACGAAGATGATCGTAAGAGCCGAGAAGTGTCAGAACAGATTAGGCTCAGAGAAAGTGAGACAATGGTGTCCAAGATCAAGAAGATTGGTGATGCCATGAAGCATGTATTGCCTAAGATGCCGTATGATATGATGGAAGTGCCATTATATTTTGAGACCGTGGAGAATGCATTCAATAGCTTCGCTGTGGAAAAGCAGTACTGGGTGAAATTGTTGTTGCCATTGATGACCCCGAGAGCACGAACGGTATTGAATCGATTATCATTTGAGAATTTAGATAAATACGATGCAGTGAAAGAGCACTTGTTGAAGGAATTCAAGTTAACAGCTCGTGAGTACAGGTCAAGGTTTGCAGATGCCAAGAAGACAGCCGAAGAAACGTATACGATGTTCACGGCTAGGCTGAAGAACCTGTTGAATTATTATGTCCGAAGTAGACGAGTGGACAAAGACTACGAGAAGCTGTTTGATTTGTTAGTGGCGGATAAGCTGAAAGAATGTTTACCACCAGGTCCACTGCAGTTTGTCTTAGCAAAAGAGGGCACAGAATGCTTGGAAGCTAGTAATGTTGCAGATCTCGCAGATATACATGTAAACAATCGGATTGGTGTGATGTTCCAAGACAAACCGAAATTTGAAGCATGGGACAGACAAGCCTACAATCGAACTCCGCCGCTGGGACGCCCAACAGAAAGTAATGCATCTTACACGCCGTACAACAAGTGGGAGAACAAGGGGCAAAGAAGTTTTATCAAGAAGCGTTGCCACAATTGCAATTCTGATAAACACCTAATAAAACATTGCCAAGCACCAGGAGCGGCAAATCTGAGGAAGAACTTTAGCAGAAGTGCAGAAAATCTTCGAGTAAATCAGATACAAGTGATGAATGCACCAGACCAGTTTGAAGAATCGGACGATCGTGAAACAGAAGTGAAGTCGGTAATGAAGTGTACGCCGCAGTTCACCATACAGAAAGAAGCGATAAAGACTACTTCCATTGCAGAAAATTGTCGAGAAACAAAAAGTAAAGAGGAGTGTCAACGCATAAAGAAAATATCGTTGCAGCATGTAAATGTGGAGATACGTGGGACTGATGGGCAGCCTGTGCAAGTCGAGGCGTTGATTGACTCGGGGACCGAGATACCAGTAATCAACGAGGAACTACTGAAAGGAACGACAGTAGAAGAAATCGGCAGAGTTCATTTGCAATGTGTAGCTGGAGAGCCGATTCCAGCTAAGTTGGTGAAAATCGAAGTGCGGATGAGCGGTCGTAACGAAGGAACAGCTACAGAGGACAGGACAATAAATATCGCGCCATAATTAACTTTAGTGTGTGCCAGCATTTCAGCAGAACTGTGTAAAGAAAATCCAGAAAAGTTCCTGCTACATCCAGAGATAATTGCAGAACTGAAAGAGGTTCCACCAATCAGTATATTGCAAGGAGAGCTACAAGCGAATGTGACTACAAGAGCACAAAGTCGGAGAGCAGAAGTCGAAGACGGAGAAGATGAAACGATAAACGAAAGTTCGCAAGAAGATGACACGGAAAGCGAAGATGAACTCAGCATCCAAGATGACGAAAGAACAACATCTGAGAACAATGAAACTGAAGAAGAGATGGCTGCATGTGAACGAAATGATAGTGAAGATTCCGGAAGCGACGCTGAACTGGAGACAAGTATGAGGGACTTGTTCACAGAGAATTCGAACGATGAAAGACAGCTGGAAGATGCGAAGAAATTCGAGGAGCAGCAGAGAAATGACGAGTCACTGAAATCGTGGTGGAGGATCGCTGAAGACCAAGGATCAGAGTTTAGCGTGGTGAATGGATTGCTGTATAAGAAGCATCAAATGCTGGATCAGCTTGTGTATCAGTTGGTGTTACCGAAAGAGAGAAGAATTCAAGTAAGGGAATTAGCTCACGAGTCAGTATTTGGCGGACACTTGGGAGAAGAGAAGACACGAGAGAGAATCAAGTTGTCCTTTGTCTGGCCAAAGATGCGTCGAGACGTGGTGAAATTTTGTAAGTCCTGTGAGAAGTGTCAGCTGAAGGCACGAAGTTTGGTGATGGATCGAGTGCCGATTACACCAATTCCAAGGGAAGATGTGCCATTCCGACGGATGACTATGGACGTGGTAGGCCCAATAGAACCGAAGTCAGCAGCTGGGCATAAGTATTGCTTGTGCATAGTGGATTCATGTACAAGATGGCCGACAATCTTTTTGCTGAAGTCATTGACTGCTAAGGCTGTGTGCGAAGCTTTGATGAAGCTATTCATTGACGTGGGGGTGCCGTCTGTGATCACCAGCGACAGAGGCACAAATTTTACAGCCAGTCTCACAAGAGAATTTTTGAAATTGATGGGATGCTGTCCACGATTCGATTCACCGGGGCATCCAGAGGCAGCCGGATTAGTTGAAAGATGGAATCATACGTTCAAGAAGATGGTACATCATGTCATTGTGGAAAATCCAAGACAGTGGCATAAAATCATTCCGTTTACCGTATGGGCATTGAGAGAAGTTCCCAACGCAACGACAGGAGTGGCACCATATCTGCTGGTGTATGGAAAAATGCCAAGAGGACCATTAACTATCTTAAAGGAAAGCTGGACCAAAGAAATAAATCTACCGCCAAACATTGGAGTACAACCAGCAAAGTACCTGAAGAACTTAAGAGCAGACATGGAGAAAGCTTTGATATTTGCTGAGAATTGTGCAGAGGAAAAGCAAAAACAATACGCCAGTCAATACAACAAGAGGGCCAAGGATAAAGAATTCGAACCAGGAGAAAACGTCATCGTCCTGTATCCAACGTCAACCAATAAATTGATCTCACGATGGCATGGTCCATGTACAGTGCTACAAAGAAGATCCAAGTATTCGTATCTGGTGGACATGAATGAAAACGGCCGACGAATCGTCCATGCCAACAAAATGAGGAATTTCATCGCAAGAACATTATCGTGTGGTCTCATCGTGGAAGAGGACGACGAATTCGGATCAGTGGTAGAGCTACCATTGAAAGAAGACCATGCAGAGACGACACAGAAATCGCTGCAATTGGACTATGAACAGATCGGACATCTTACGAGCGAGCAACAGAAACAGCTACTGGATGTACTGAACCGATATGCAGACAGATTTTCGGACAAACCTGGATTATGTACATTGGTAGAACACGAAGTGGTGCTGAGACCAGACTTTCGAGAGAAGGAGTTCACGGCTTATCGAATACCGTTGATATACCGCGCAGAAGTGGACAAACAAATACAAGAGATGCTGAAAGCAAACATCATTCAGCCGTCGTCGAGCAGAATGGCAAGTCCGCTGGTCATCGTCAAGAAGAAGGACGGATCCTTGAGACTCGCGTGCGACTACAGGTACGTGAATTCATATACTGAAAATTGTCGATACCCCATGCCGATCGTCAACGATGTGCTGAGCAAAGTCGGGAAATCCAAGTTTATTTCCGTCTTGGACTGTCGCAGTGCTTACTGGACTTGTCCGGTGAAGAAATCCGACCAATGGAAAACCGCATTCATTACCCATAGTGGACTGTACGAATTTACACGTGTCCCTTTTGGAATGATTAACTCTGGACGGACTTTTGTAAAAGCCATAAACATGATTTTGCAACCGATTAATGCATTTACTGAACCCTATGTTGATGACATTGCAGTCCATTCTGATGATTGGAACATTCATTTGAAACATTTAGAATTGTTTTTGAAACAAATAAGACTGCATAATGTAACTTTGAACTTGAAGAAATGTGTGTTTGGTAAGAGTGAGGTGAAATTCATCGGTCACCTCATTGGTTCAGGGAAGAAGATGATGAATCCAGATAGGATTGACAGTTTGATTAATTTAAAAAAACCTGAAACGAAGAAGCAAGTGAAGCAAATGTTAGGATTCTTTGGTTTCTACAGACAATTTATTTGTAATTTTGCTGAGATTGCTAAACCATTGACAGATTTAACTAGCAAGCAGACACCTGAGAACATTATTTGGACTGAGGACCACCAGAAATCTTTTGATTCTCTTAAAGAAATTGTTTTATCGAATGTTATTCTGTACATGTTCGAGGTTGGCAAACCATTTAATTTGTACTGTGATAGCAGTGATTTTGCTGTGGGGGCTGTGCTGTCACAAGTGGACGATGAGGGGATAGAACGTCCCGTTTCATTTATCAGCCAGAAGCTGACAGATACCCAGAGGAGATGGGCGACGATTGAGAAGGAAGCCTATGCAATCATATGGGCTTTAAACAAATTGAAAGAAATCATTATTGGTTCCAAGATTAATGTGTTCACTGATCATAATCCTTTAGTTTATTTGACTGAGTCAATGTCGAAGTCTGCTAAGTTAGTCAGATGGTCTTTATCATTGCAAAATTTTGACATTCTGTTGAACTATAAGAAAGGAAAGTTGAATGTAGTAGCAGACTGCTTATCGAGATTGTAGTATAAGGTATTTTGTGATTGCATTTAGTATAAGAATTGTTTGTATTTAGTTTAAGCATTATACGTTCGCTAATTTTTAAGATTAATTAGCTCTCTTCAAAAGAAAGGAAGGAGGTAATGTCAGCTAATTTAATCAGTGCACGCCGATTGTCGTACAGCGACGTAAGTAGGCCAGGTGCAAATTGCCGCGCGGCGTCTGCACAGGTGATTGTCTGGACAGCACGTGACGTCTAGACGAGCGTACGTTAATTGTACAAGAAGGGAGTGGAAGTGAAGAAGGAGAGTTGCGTGTTGAGAGCCGTTGAGATAGGCTGTAAGAGTTGTTGTTGAGTTGCGATAGAGTAGACTGATGAAGATAGTAGTCGTGTAGTTGTTATGATAACGCAAGTGTAGTCATTGTTGTGTTGTTGCTGATCGTTTTACTTTATATCGGATTTTGGAGTATAATAAGAAGAGTTAAACACGTCGTCGTTGTTGGTTAACAAAACAGTGAAAGACTGTAGATTCTTTAACCTAGCCATTTAGCTAATGAAACAGTTATCTAGGGATAGGCCTACGCTACCACGAACTTATACGAAGAAGCTTCCGAAGAGACTGAAGGTCACACGTAGAGAAGAAGAGGGAAAAGACTTGTGACATTGATATTAATAATAATCTTTTCTTTAATGAAACGCGTGCAAGACGCACTGCGCTTTATATTTACAAGTTATGCAGTAATCTTAATTAAACTTAACTACCAACTGAGCAATTAAGCAGCTTTGCAATTACAATAATGAGAGCGATTATGTCATACATTGGCATGCATAGCCTATCAGAATTTCAGGTAGAGTTTAGTTATGATAGTCGATTATGATAAATTCTATTGAGAGAAGAGTGAGGGAAAGAAATTTGGAATGACAGCGATAATTCAACATCGAGGAGGAAAATAATAATAGCGTTTGAATGCGCCTTCAGAGTGCGACGGTTCTGTAGGTGGGTCCCATCGTGAGTCACTACAAAGAGACCGGCCTATCTTTTGACGCAACCTCAATAGCTATTCACTGAATAAATCTGGTGCCTCATGCAGTGGTGAATACTGATTTACCCATTCTATAGTTATACCCACGCACCTCTCTAAGGCCTCCTCTGTATTATGGACCGTGCTTGAGAAGGAAACCTGTCTATAGAATGGGGGCTTATTTGTTGATAAGCAATGTTGCTCCACCTTGTATTCCTTTGGGTTTACCTTAAAATTGATGTCATGTACATGGATGCCTTTATATCGTCTGTTTGTATGTTATCTTTATGCTGATCAATAAAAATATAGATTGATTGCTCGATTGGTTGATTATTCTCAGTTCTTTTCAAGATACAGGTCCATTATGTTTATTTGGATATTTTAAAGGTGGGCTCCAAAATGGATGCTGTTTGCCAAACGGCTTTACGCTGTTTGCAGAGAAAGACATTGCATAATTGAAAAATTCCCGTCGTAAACCATATGACTCTCGAATCTAATGTACGTCTGTGCATGCAAGTTTCTCAGTGTGCGTGTATTAACCTAGTGCACTAGTGCGAAGAAATTTGTTGATGACCAAAAAAGTACTGTGGTTAAAAAATGGTGTTAGTTTTCCAGAGGGGCACTTTATTGCCTCGGTAATTATGTGCAACCACGCCTGGGGACGAGGACCAGGCTTAGAGAGCCAATGTATGCTTGAGCTAAAGGCATAGGCATACTGGCAATAATTTGAGCCATGCACCAGCAATTTTTCTTCTTCCGGTTTGTCTAAAAGCTCAGCGTATATTGCACCAACATGCATATAACCCTACAACCCTTTCTCATACAACCCCCATTGTTGATGCAGATAATACGTTCTGCTTGATGGGTGCTTAGGTAAGGGTGAAGAAACGCGATGTCGTCAGCAGAACCGCCGCCAACCTCGCTGAAAGGGTAACGTCAGATTTACAAGATGATGAGGCAACGCAACAGATTTAAAAACCCAGGCGCAATGCTCAGGGGTGATAAGCCTTTGGGGTGAAAGCTGACGTGTGGAACGAGAGATAGGCTAGGCCACAATACGGTGGTTTGATGTCATATATATATTACACTGTGTCCCAATAAATCGGAGCCCCTTTTTATAATGTGAATAAAACTGGCAAAAATTCATCGATTGTCAAAATTTCAAAACTGTTTTTATCCTGAGATAATTATCTACAAATTGGTAATTTATGAACGGCCCTCGCTAAAAAATTACGTCATAATGACGTCGTTAAATTACATATCGAAACCAAATGTCAACAAAAATCGTTGTGTTCGGTACTTAACATTTGAATTTTCTGATGCAAATGACGTAATTGTGACGTCAATATTCATGCCAGAAACTTCATATTTGAATCAGTGTAAGATAATTATCTCAGGATCAAAACAGTTTTGAAATTTTGAACATTGATTAAGATTTGCCTGTTTTATTCACCTTATGAAAAGGGGTCCCGATTTATTAGGACACAGTGTATACACACATGGATGATGTACATCGTGACGGGGGTTGTCTATAGCCCTGCGGGGGTCGCATTCACGACGTCTTCAACTGAACAGGTGAACGTTGAAATTGAATGCGAGCTTCGCAAAGACTCAACAAAGCATTGAGAGTGTATAGACGAATCTTCGCTACAGTCATGTCTGCTGCCATCTTTGAATACCACCGTATATGTCTGAATTTGTCTGCAATACCTCTTAATCGTGCCGCCTATGTAGGCCTATAGCCTAGGCTAAGTCTAGGAGCTTCTGCCCAAAAACATTTGCCGAAACTAAACTTCCTGTTCAATGTTGATGCATGGTTTCTTCTCGTGCTTTTCTCAAATGTTCTCGCTTGAAGCAGGCTACTCTTGAGATCATAAATCAGCAGGGGAGATAATTTTTCAGCGAGCATGTCAGGTGTATTTATCATACATTATTATTCTCATGGGTCTTGCTCTCCGACCAGTGCATATTCTCAAAACGAAGATAAAATTAATATCGTCCTCCACATTTTGCACAATAAAACTTATAAAAGAGAATATCACTATTTTGCACAACACATTAGGCCTACCACTATTTAAAAAATATAACAGGCCACCATTTTACACGATACAGTAGGATACCACCATTTTAAAAAGGCTTCTACTTTGCACAATACAAACTGCTTTTTAAGAATTATAAGTGGGCCTATGCCGTCATTCTACATAAAGCAATACTAGCATTTAGAAAATAACAGGCCACCATTATACAAGATAGACCTGCAATACCACCATTTAAAAACTAAAATGTGTTACCATTTTACAGGATACGATGCCAACATTTTACAATTACAAATATAATAGACCACCATTTTACACGCTATAGGCCTAGTAGCCTACCACTATATAAAAAATAATTTATGATTTTATCATCTTGCAACACCTCAATTTTGAAACTGTAATACCAATTTACACGATACAAGACACAATATTATTATACGCAACTATACGTAAACCACTCACGTCTACATTGTGGCATGGCCCTTCCATCAAACTTCGGACATACGTACGCGACTCAATGGCTGTGAACTATTGACGGACTTTCGCATTTACCATTCTAAAGTTTTTAAGTAAAGACCTTGCCTATGCATCCAGCGATTGAATGCAACTCCTCAACTATATAACATCGGTTAATTAATTTTTAGAGGTGTCTTAAGTTTACCCCGAGAATCACACTGTTCGTTCTATAAGGTGTGTTGCCACCGAGGTTTCAGAAATAAACCGACAAGACTTAGTGACAAGGGTTTAAGAGGATAAAAAAAGAAAAGAGCAGAACCAGCTCTAGGCCTAAAACAGAGTGCGTGAAAACTAGGAAAATCGGTCAGAAGGAGCAGTGGCGGCTCTACAGGGGAGGCCAGGGGGGCAGCTGCCCCCCTTGCTGAGCTCGTGCCCCCCCAGTTGCCCCCCCCCCAGATTTTTGCGTCCAATTTATTGCAAAATGTGTTACATACTGCTTACTTATTTCAAGTTATTTGCTTAGACATAATTAAAGATTCACTTATTAATATTATACTTTCGCGTTAGTAATTATTACTCACACAACACTTACTTACTTGCTCCTTGTACCCCTTACTATAACTAACATTTGCCTTACTATTGTATGGCCTCGACGCTGACCTACACCACGCCTAAATAAAATTATAGTAATTAGGTAAGCTTATAATATAATCACTGACAGTTTGTAGGAGTTCTGCCATTTGAGGTTCCCCATATATGGAGTAGTCAGAATGTAATAATGTATACTTGAGGACCGGCAATCACGTGAGTTGTGGTTCGTTAGTATTTGAGATTTCAGGGCTGCCTGAAACATATCTGCGAAGTACCATGTCTGATGTTCGGTTAAGTAGTTTAGCAATGCTGTCAATTGAATCTGTTCGTGCAGAATCAATTAATATGGATGCTTTTGTGGACGAGTTTGATTCGAGGCACAACAATCGTAAACTTGCTCTTCATTAACTGTATGTACATGTATTGTGTCTAATTGATGTTTGAATTGTAAATTAAGTTATTCTGTTTTCAAAATTGATATTTATGTGTATATAGCTTAAGGTTGTCGCTACCGTCGCTACGAAAGATAACTTTTCAGTGCCCTTCTGTGTGGATTCATGTATGTTGTGCAATAGGTTTTTATAGGCCAGGCTTTAAGCTGACCCCCCATAACGTCCCTTTGCCCCCCCCATTGCCCCCCCTGTTGGAAAAACCTAGAGCCGCCACTGAGAAGGAGAGTTGGCAACTTCTCAGAAGACCGGTGAGGCGCTCACGGCAATGGCAAATTCCCACCAAACATGGGAGGTGTAAAGTAGTTTTGCTATGGTCGTAGCTCTAACAAGTAACAACGTCAAACAGACGTTGACCGGGGAGACCGCCATGGGCGACCAAACCACAGGGGCGACAGCGACTTACACCCCAAGTAAATTTGGGCAGAGCAAAAATTGTGGCAGCCAGCCATGGGGAAGGGTAACGACCACCTCAAATGTTTCCTTTACCAGGACATTTAGGCTACTCTGGCTTGCTCTGCTATGGAGCCGATACCGAGTAATTATTTCAAAGCGTGCGGTTGAGGACTGACTTCTACGAAATGGACGCCACAGAGTTCGTGACGGTAGATCTGTGTTTAATTAGCAAACACATAATCCTAAGCGCAAACTCCACATTCCTAAAGCTCTTCTCCGAAGTCAATGACGCTATGGGCATCAGCTTAATGACGAGCGCATGTTCGTGTCATAGCAGTGGCGGATTTAGCACGGGCCCGGGGGGTCTGTTCGCCCCCGTGCCCCCTTGGGCAAAAAATGGCGCCCCCTCGGACCGTACCGGTACTTATTACTTAAACCTAAAATGTCCTTCGGGGAAAGTAATTTCTCATACCTTTGCCAGATTAATTATTATTCTAATTTTGTTATGACTTTACGCAATCACAACATGAATTTAACACTTATTAAAGAATTACTTATTTTCATTTATTTCTCTAGCGGCCATTCCTTTTCTTCTTCTTTTCTGTGGCCCTTCGCCGCTTTGCGTAGGCCTATATGAAAAATTCAACTTGCCGTTGATGATGATGGTTCTCTGCCCAAAGGCAGGTTCATTGGCTTTACGCCCCTGTGGATGAGATGAGTGAGGTGGTTTCCCGTTGCCTTCCCCATAGACAACGATGGGTAAACAACTTGCCCAAGGTCGCTCTGCAGAAGCTTGCGCCACCGCGTCCCATGCGTGCTAGCTCGAGATATCTAACTCTCTGAGTGTCAATTCCCAGCCCGGGCTTGAACCGCAGTCCGTTGCAACCAACAGACGAATGCCGCTCTCGCTTACCGGTGTAGCTAACAAGGCCAGTACAATTTTATATATTAAATCAATGACTTTTTCTTGACTGAAAAATGGATGGCACCAGGTCTCCCTAATTTGTCAATACTAGGCCTAAATAAAATTTATTTGAGTCTTCCTGTTACATCTGCCACTGCATAAGAAGTTTCAGTAAATAATTATTGAAGATTATAATATCAAAAGTTATTTGCGATTGACAATGACAAACGAACGTCTATCTAGTTTAACATTAATTTCAATTGAACGTGGTCCTGCTGATAATCAACTAGGCCTATAGGACCTAAATATTTCTTACATAATAGGCATAAATATGATAAATTTATGTAATTCAAATAATAAGTAGTCAAGTTCACAGGTTAAAAAAGTTTACAGATTCTTGATTCTGTTTGATGTATTCGGCTAAATCGGATGAATTATAATTAATTTACTGTAGCCTATTTAACTATGTAAGTACAGGCGCCCTCTTGAAATTCTCCTCGACCCCCCGTGCAATAAAACCTAAATCCGCCACTGTGTCATAGGGATTATCCAGATAATATTACGGCTTGTGGTTATTATAGCTAGCGTCTGAGGTCACTGTTTGCATTTCACCGTGTTGACATTTAGACGTCGAACTGTTCAACACAAACAGCAGAAGCAACATTTTCAATCCATCTAAGCGTAATTATACAGACCTACAGATCTAAACATTGGGCATCTGTGCATGAATGCATGCGTGTGAATGCATTTATATATGCACATGCATTAAATGCAATACGTGATTACATAATTATGTAGGCTCTAATGAGCTCGTATCAATAGGCCTACATGCATTTATGAGTGGTAATGCACGCATGTTCGGTACGACTTCGCTAGGGCGGCGCTCTGATCGGCGTAGAATGCAGGTTGTAGAACAAAGCCCTGGAATCTAGGAGGGGCAGTGGTTTTCAGATGAGAATGGGAGGAACCATGTTTCACTAATGAAGGCTTTACAGTTAGTCACTGTTTAACGACATTGTTTGCTAGCGTCGCTCTCCTCCTTTATATCCAGACTTAAGACTAGCACTTTTAGAGTGCAAACAGTGGCGGGGGTTTACGAACAACGCTGCTCTTCCGGTTTCAATAATTATAAGGGTGGAAATGATGTTTCACGAACTTTTATTTCTATTTGTTGAAACCGAACATAGCGATAAATTTTGGTCAGTGTTATTCTCGTTATGTTCATAGCTTCAGCTATCGATGTCCTTAAAAGAAGTGTCCGTTTGTTCCCCCCCCCCAGAAACGTGAATCCCCGTCCCCAAATAAAAGCAGGGCTACGCTAAGCAGTGACCTTTGGATGAGAAAGTTAAGTTATTTAACCAATATAGACCTAGTTCTTCTCCGCTTTCAAAGTGAACTGGTCCAAGGAAGAAATAAGTAGGCCTAACTCAGTGGCAGGCCTATAGTGCTCAACAGATTTTGATGGAAAAGTATTGATTGTTAAAGAGGCACTAATTGTCCCTAGTTTGTGCCCTCATCGTATAATTATATTCCTTGCAAACGTTGAATTTCTACGAGCACAGTTTCACACCATATTCGACACCTTTATAACATCTGTTCCTTCTGCTATTCATAATCTTCCTTCGTATTTAATCGTGAAATCCATCAACTGCACCCATGATAGTGCTAATAATAAATTATTATGTTAACGTCAACGACCTAATTTGCATGCTACAACATTTCGTTTTAAACTGTAGACTTCGGCTGAAAGTGCTCGACTACGTATGCATTTGTAGAGCGCGGTGGTTATGGTGGGTATGTTTGTCGCCTTGCAGCCGAAGGGTTGCAAGTTCGAATCCACGTCAAGTCGCCGCGTAGGCCTATTGACCTTGGACCAGTCCTTCACTCGCAGTTGCTCAGCGCTTCGGCGTGAAATTTCAATGCAGTTTCCGCTATGTAGTCGGGAGCGCCTCTGAGTAGATAGAGAGCTGGAATGGGCGCTATAACAAGTGCACATACAAACATACATACACACAAATAATAATTTTTTATTCCATCGGATATGAATTACCGGCTACGCTAATTATTCCCTATGTGGCGACACTGTACTGGCAACAATTTAATTGATTTCATTCGCTAGATGGACTCACTATTCAACACTGCTCAGTAAACTTTAATCAGTCAGTAACATTCGTAACTCAAACTATCTCAATTGTAGACCTATCATAAAAAATACCAGCTGGGGAAATCTCGGATTTTCACCCCTCCCACTCAGTTCCAGTGGTGAGGTGGGGTGGGACGGGGGTGGTCCTGGTGGCCCTCTGTCTATAGCCAGACCCAAAAACTGAAACGAAGAAGGGCGACCGTCGACGTTATCATTTTTCTAACACAGTGTCGTTTATTAAAATAGACCTAGGCTACTAACCAACCACGATGTAATTGTATAAACAGCATTTCGCCCAACAAACTGCTTGGAAAAATTTTCGACGACGACATCGCTCTTGTAATTAGGCCTATATAATTGTCCTAAGATGCCTTTAGGTTACGGTGGTCAAAGTGGTTTGAGTGAGCACTGAGCAGTGGGCACGCTGAATGGGTGAGCAGTGGGCACGCCGAATGGGTGAGCAGTGGGAACGCCGAAGAAGAGTTTCATTGAAAACGTATGGGCAGTTGGAACGCCGTTCCCACGCGTTCCCACTTCAGTGTTGTGCACGAGACCGAAAATCCAAGACCAAGACCAAGACCGAGTGGTCCAAGACCAAGACCAAGACCAAGACCGGGTGGTCCAAGACCGAGACCAAGACCAAGACCGGGTGGTCCAAGACCGAGACCAAGACCAAGACCGCAATTTTCTGGTCTCGAGACCGTCTCGAGACCAAGACCACGTCTCAAAACCACACCACTGAGGTCCAAATCCCTGCTCCTCAATGTTTGCAAAACTACAAAATGCCACATCGAGCAATTGCATCGATGTAATTACTTACTAAGGCACTAGGATAACTGAGCATTCACGTTTTCTTGTCTCTTTTGATGCGACCAAGAGGTCCAAGAACAAGACCAAGACCGGACCTTCAAGACCAAGACCAGACCAAGACCGGACCATCAAGACCGAGACCAAGACCAAGACCGGACCTTCAAGACCAAGACCAAGACCGGGTGGTCCAAGACCAAGACCAAGACCAAGACCGCAATTTTCTGGTCTCGAGACCGTCTCGAGACCAAGACCACGGTCTCGAGACCACATCACTGTCCCACTTCCCACGGACACTAAAGCTCTGCCTTTAGCCCTTGGGTGACGTTGGATTCAATTTAATTATACACACTTTTTTAAATTCAAAAACAAAATCGACGTCAATGGCTTTTGGTAAAGCCGCAAGATGTCGCTCAGCAGTTCATAGTTTGCAATCATGTTAGACACCATTTTAACGCATTTCTTTCTTCTATTTGTAAGTCATTTGGCGTTCACTATACCAATTGAACTCAGCTAACAACAGTTGCGACTATAATGTTAAAATCTGCTTTTAAAGAATGCTGGTCCTTGATTATAATTAAACATAAATAAGGCTTCCTTGCTATACAAATTTCAAAATCCGGGGAGGTCAAGCCGAGGATTGGTCATAGCGCTCTGACCGTGACGGGAGGGAGGGAGGGATAAGTCATTCACCTGTCAGTCATTTATTTATAAAGAAGCATTTGTATGTCGTCCCTTCAAGACTAGATATATCTGCTGATCGAGATGAGTAATAACAATAATTGACGGAAGTTCCAATAATATGGCCAACGTGAGTTCACTTTTTAAGATTAGTCTCCATGATTCAGCGACCGACTGATAGTTGCTGATAATTATAATAGGCCAGCTGTAGGCCTACAATTTCATCAGGTTGCGTCATTGTCATAATATGTAGGCCTACTCAGCAGGTCGAAGAAACTAATCTTGGAGTTCTGAACTAATCAAGCTGAAGCAGTAGGCCTACAGCCTATAGCCTAGGCCCCTATAACTTCAGCATAAGCAACACAATTAGGCCTAAGACATAGGCCTATACATAAAACGATCCGAATGATCATACAAGTTAGCCAGATATTGGTGTTCATATATTCAAACTTAAAATGCAAAGGAGGTAATATTTATTATTTAAAATATTCCAAAGAATGCTAGGCATGTCAAAAGGCAGGTCAAGAGTGAAATACCCATACCGCGTCGTCACTATTAGGCCTACTGTAACAGGCTGACTATTCATCATCATCATCAGGCACCATGGGCTCAACGCCCGTAGGTGTCCACTGCCATTTTCACCAAAAATCTCCACTGTTCCCTGTCCATCGCCATGTGATTCAGCTCCTGGAGTGATGCTCTTCCCCACCCGATGATGTCGTCCAACCATTCTCTGTGCGGTCTTCCTCTCCGATTTGTTCCCTCCATTCTGCCGAAAACCAGTAGTTTTATTTTCCTGTCGTCCCCCATTCTGCATATATGCCCAAATAACCCCATCTTTCTCCTGATCAGCTTCTGCATAATATTCTCCTTCAGGCGTATTCGTTTGTATAGTTCGACATTTGTAACTTTTTGTGTCCAGCCTATTCTCAGAATCTTTCGGTAGCACTTTCTTTCGAATGCCAACATCCTCCGCTCTATCTCCTTTGTCACCACCCAAGACTCGCATCCATAAAGCACACCACTGAAGACACATGTCTGTAGTACTTTCATCTTAGTTTCCAGTCTTATCGCCTTGCTCCTCCAGATCTTGTCCATGGCTTTTAACGTTGCTGTGGCTTTTGCTATCCTTGCCCATACCTCCTTTCTGTTGTCTAGATCATATGTCGTATTGCTCCCAAGATATGTAAACTTTTCCACGTTCTCCAACTGGTTTCCATCGATGAAGAACTTCTTTCTACACTCCTTTTCTCCGAATACTAGCGTTTTCGTTTTCCCGAAGTTCATGGACAGCCCATACCTCTTTCCTTCCTCGTTCAAAGCTTGTGCTGTTGTTTCTAGCCGTTCCTCGTCGCTATCGATCAAGTCGATATCGTCTGCGAAACATAGGTTATTGATCCTTGTGCCACTTATTACCACCGCATTCTCTTTGTCTCTTATCTTATCCAGTACTCTTTCCAATAGTATAATGAAGGAGCTTGGGGATATTGGATCTCCTTGTCTTGTACCTCTACTTGTCTGACTATTGTTAGCACGCAAAAACGAGAATCGAGGAGGGAGGCCTGACATAAAAAGAAAACCCATCCTCGATCAATTCAGCGGCTGTTGACTTTCGACGACCGTATACGTGAATGATGTCATTGAAATAATTCGGAGGGTGTGACCACAACAACTGAGAAAGCGTGACCAAATAATACAACGCAGATAGAATAATAATTATTATAATTATTAAGAAGAAAGTTGAACGTTCTAGGACTAGAAGTTCAGCAGAAGTCAATAAACGGGACTAGCGCAGTCAATGCCCGAATTCCATTGACACATACCGTACGCGACATTGCTATTTAATGTTGCGTAGTTAGCGAAACTGTATCCCCCTACCAACTGTGCGCTTAATTGCGAGTGTTACCCCACCCGGTGCGATTTATTCCGAATACCGCGTCGGGCGTTGGCAACGCGCACCGAGGGGCCTGCGAAGTTGTAAACAAAGTCGACGCACGTTGCGTTAAGAGTCTGTTTTCGATGCTTCTACTGCGTAACGGTGAATGTGATTCAGGTGAAGAAGCTGTGTGTGTGTGTGTGTGTGTGTGTGTGTGTCTGTGTGTGTGTGTCTCTGTGTGTGTGTGTGTCTGTGTGTGTGTGTGTGTGTGTGTGGGTGTGTGTGTGTGTGGGTGTGTGTGCGCGGTTGTAGGTGATTATAGCCACCGTGGTATTAGTTACATCTCTTATCATTTGTGGTCGAGGTGGCTGCTGGAGTAGAGAGACAGACGCCGGCTGTTATCAATCGTCGTCGTATCAGAGAGGTTTGGTTGATTGGTGATAAGACAACGGTGAACAGGTAAGACAGGTAGAGGTTGAGATGGTGCAGCCTGCAGGGTGGTGGGAGAGTTTGATCAGCTGTGAGTCGGTTTAAGGGTGTATGCTGCTGCTGTATGTGCTATGCTGCATGTATACATGTATGATATTGCATATTGTATATTATTGTATATTATGTTGATACATGTATGTGTTTGAATTTGTGCATGTACAATTGTACATGTTTGTATGACTGTATGTAAGGCTGTAAGCATACATCGTAGATGCAAACAATTAAACATACAAACACGGAAACATACAAACAAACATACAAACATACATATATACATGCATAGTTTCATACATACATATATACATACATGCACACATACATACATACACATGCAAATCCCCAAAGGCAGATAACTGCTAATAATATAATGATTATTTTCTAATCGGTTAGCTATTCGATTAGAAAACAGCTCATTCTGATTCTAATCGCTTCTTAAAGCAGTTTAACAGTAATCGTGTCATACTCTTATAAAGACGCCCTCAACAGACACATAGATTAGATAAGTCTGTAATAATATACATGTACAATTGTACATGTAGGCGATATTATTATTGTTTCGGTGTCTCTGATTCAGTCTATTGTCTTAGACGAAGGTAAACTGCAACTCAACTGTAGGCAAAGGGAGGCGACATGGATCAGAATTTGATCGCGATGATGATGATGATGATGATGATGATGATGATGATGATGATGATGATGATGATGAAAAATACAGTGGCGCCACACGAACAGACCCGACTATAACACGCTTACAGACTCGACTATAACACGCATACAGATACGACTATAAAACGCAATAAGACCCGACTATAAAACGTATAAAAAGACACGACTATAACGCATAAAAAGACCCGATTATGACACGCATAAAATGACCCGACTGTAACACGCATATTATTATAACACGCATAAAAAGACTCGACTATAACACGCATAAAGACCCCATTATAAGACGCATCTCGCAGCCGTGAGACTCGTACAGATGCACGGACACGTGCAGTCGTGTGCGCCGTGTATTGTAAAGTGCACGCTCCTGTACTCGCGTGGATACTTGTAGGTACTTGTAGCAGCAGATACCGCACAGCCGTTACAGGGCGTGTCTCAATGGACGTTTCAAGAGGATCGTTCACGTTTTGTTGACATTTTGTTCGTGTTCCACTTGCAATGTCTACAGAGAGCATTGTTCTTGATGAACGCATTGTTTGACAGATACTCATAATGTAAGAGTTGCGTCTTACATGATTAGCCTATTGTGGATGAGATGTAGACTATGATGGTCTCGACTTTTTACTGATCGCAAGGGTAAACGTCAAATTTATTCGCACTATGATTGCAATCAGTAGGACGTATGATCACAAGCTAAGCTACTAGGCTACATGAGTCAAATTTTAACTGTCGGCAGCCATGCAAGGCGCTCATCACATCATACTACCAGCGCTAACTGCCGAATGGAAGGTTGAGTGGACCTTTGGGATGGTTGGCATGCGATCGTGCATCCGTGTGCTCTTCTGCCAGATTGTTTACCACTACCCTAATTCCCTAATAGCACCTTACTTTCCTCATAGGTTACTACATTGACCTAGTAGCCTTAAAGCTAACCTAATACTGAAAAATAGGCCAACAGTAATTAATTAATCCAAATGTCTAAAATTTCCCATTTCCTGCGAAGTTCACTGGTCGCTTTTCTGGCACGCGTGAATAACACAAATTTTCCGATAGCTTTAATTACTTGCACGTGTCGAGAAATCTAGCACGACCGACATAAAACGGCGAGAAATTCATAAAAATCCATAATATTGGTAAGTTGTGTATGGAAATTTATTTAGCGCATTACAGATATCATAAATTCATAATTAATTTATCGGGACTTCGTTCTGTTGCGTAGCCATAGATGACGGTTTGTCTAACAAAAGTCGTCTGTTTACGTCAATTCAAACGGGCAGAGTTAAACAATTTTACCATTTTCGATGGAAATGTTGGCATGTATTGTAGGCCTAAATTTAATTCCAATGCAACTTGGTCCCAGTTCAACAAGCAAAGAGAATTCGATGTGAAATGTGAAGACATTCTTGAAATGTTTTTC
Organism: Lumbricus rubellus; assembly: GCA_945859605.1. Classification (NCBI taxonomy): domain Eukaryota; kingdom Metazoa; phylum Annelida; class Clitellata; order Crassiclitellata; family Lumbricidae; genus Lumbricus; species Lumbricus rubellus. The sequence continues at coordinate 36,669,516 of OX243820.1, forward strand.
GCCGAGTCTCTGCGCATTTATACAAAGCATGCACATTGCCAGATATCGGAAGTGCTTAGTCGTCAAATCAAATCAAAAAGTACCATAAATAAAACTTCAAAGTTGCTAGATGACAAACAAAATGAGGACATCTAGGGCAGCGGTTCCCAACCCGTGGCCCGCGGGCCAAAAGTGGCCCGCCAGGCCTACAAAAATGGCCCGCCAGGCCTAAAAAATGGCCCTCATCTCTCGAAGAATAAACAAAAATGTATGAAAAGTTGACAATTTTGACAGGATAGAACACATACTTATTTTCTATTAAAAATTATTTTATTTTTACGTCTATAAATAACATCAAACATTCTATTTTGAATCAATTATAACAATTTTATATGCTTTTAGTTAAGTAAATTTTAGCATTGTGGCCCCCAAATGTTCTTCAACTAAGAAAAAGTGGCCCGCTTGTCCTCCAACTTAGCAAAAGTGGCCCTAAGGTCCACCACTGATCTAGGGCTAGGCCTTTCAAATATTTCTACGTTGATAAACATAGGCTAATTTATGGCAGGCTTGCCAGTTAGCCTACACACACACACACACACACACACACACACACACACACACACACACACACACACACACACACACACACACACACACACACACACACACACACACACACACACACACACACACACACACACACGCAAACACACACACACATACATAAACGCACACACACACACATACACATACACACACACACACACACACACACACACACACACACACACACGCACGCACAGACACACACTCCCACACTGCACACGCACGCACACGAACATACACCCGCACACCAGCACACACCTACACTCCCCTACACTGCCATACACCGCACACACATGCGCACGCATACACCTACACACACGCACACACACATTACACTCCACCCACACTCACATGCACCGCACACACATACACACAAACACTCACAAGTGATCCTCTATCTAGGTTAAAACATATTATAATGGGAGATCATTTGGGTCGAATTGTTTTCAACTTTTCAGTCGTAAACCAAGATCAATCCACACAAAGAACGTTGGTCGTAAACTATAGGCCTATACCTATTATATTGATTGGAATACCTGTGACGTTACGCTTGAATGCCTCTCTTATAATGTCTCTTTATTTTCCTTTATGTCACTCGGAGCAAGGTAATAGAATATTTGCGGGGTCATAATGAAACTCTACGGCTATAGGCTATACGAACGAGGCAGCCTGATATGAAGCCCAGGTAAACAAACTTCCCTTGTAATCATGACTTGGCTCGATATAACACTCCATTCTGATCCATTCTGATCGGTCTCCAACCAAAGCGAAGTGGACTCGAAACCATGCTGTCCACTATAATAAAAGCCGGGGGGCTGAACCCAATCAAACACGCAGCTTGTGTATCGCTAATTGGATTAATTGGCATTGAGAACGGGTTTGTTTGGTCCACTTGTTATTATACGCTTCAATGCAAACCGCACGTGCATTATTGTCTTGAAGCCATAATTATTTTCGTTCAGTATTCTTGACGCAATCATTTCAATATCTGGAGAGGATTCGTTAGTCTAAGCTTCATATCGCAAGGTCTTTGTTCGCGCATGCGCTGTAAGCGCTCCTCGAATGTTAGGTCTACTCTTCTCAAGAATTTGTATAGCGCCATTAGCGAAACCTACTCAGAGACCAAATTGGGACGCTGTGATGGAGGCGCCGAATCTGCATGAAGTGTGTTTGTTTGTGTGTGTTTGTTTGTGTGTGTTTGTGTGTGTGTTTGTGTGTGTTTGTGTGTGTGTTTGTGCGTGTGTTTGTGTGTGTGTTTGTGTGTGTGTTTGTGTGTGTTTGTGTACCGAATCTGCAAGAAGTGTGTTTGTGTACAATGATTGAGTTTAGTTTAACATCTGAGTTGAACGCAGGAAAAGGTAATTTTATGGTGAACACTGAAAAACTTATTTCTATTCATACTCTATAGTCCATCCAACTGTTCGTCCGTCCGTCCTTTCGTCCGTTCGTCCGTCCGTCCATCTATCCAAGAAGAAGAAGCTGAGCAGTCCTCTCCCTCACCGTCTCATCTTCCCACCGACTGTGTACGGTCGGTGCACTCATTATAACCGACTTGGCTATTGGCCTATAGAGGGTGGAGGGGAGCAGATGAAGTTACAACCAAATTAGCTTAGTTCAGTTTAAACGACACTGCAGTGTGCTAACAAAGATCATTAGCGACGCCCTCCTCCTTCATCCAGTCTCGGGACTGGCACTGGCAGAGATAAAACAGCGGATTCTGACCTGGCGGCTATTTGAACTCCTGACCTCTCTATTGACGGTGCAGCACGCGTAGCCACTACACCATAGCGCGATACAATAGACCAATGACACAATACAATACGATACAATGCAATACAATACGATACAATACGCAACAATACTAACTACAATACAATACAATACAGTACACTACAATACAATACAGTTAAAATACGATAACTAAGGAATGCCTGCAATCGTATTATTGTTCAATAGAGCGTGACACAGGGACGCTTTGGGTGACAGCGTTGGTAGTCATGACAACGGCGGTGATAACAACACAGCTTATCTTTCAGATAGGGACCGCTGTTTATCTGTTGTAGGACTCCTCTCGCTAGGTGCGCCACCTCGCCATAACTATAATAGTCATCGCTTATTCACCATTGATATATATTAAGTGTGGACGACGTTGTTCCCTCTACTCTGTCTGCAATCATCGATAGCCTACAAGGTAAATTATATTACTTCGTCATTTCTGTTTCAACATTTATGACCAATTATTTCGATATATATATATATATATAAATATATATTTATATATAACTATTTAAGATATAAGATAAATATTTGTATATGTATATGATGACTCACTACAAAAGCTGTTCCACCTGGCCCAGGACAGAGACTATTGGAAGAAGAAGACGAAGTTGACATTGGACACCTACGAGCATACGGCTCATGGCGAATGATGATGATGATGATATGTATATATAACATATAGCCTTATAAATTATGTAAAATTGTGCATATACCTATAAATAGATGAATTATTATTAAATACAATAATTTATACATGTACACATAACAGGCGGATATAATTACTTTCATTTACTTATATATGTGTAGCCTATGATACGAAGCTATAATAAAGAAGCTTTTTATTTCACTCGTTCGTTCGCTTGCTCGGTTAATCTGTCAGTAAGTTTAATATAGCACATTTACACGTACATATCACTTACAAGCCCAGCCTTAGCTTGGAAGGAGGAGGAGGAGGAGGAGGAGGACGAGGAGGAGGAAGAGGAGGAGGAGGAGGAGGAGGAGGAGGAGGAGGAGGAGGAGGAGGAGGTAGGGTTTGCCACCTGAATTATATCGTCTTATCTTAGGCCTAATACCGACAATTCAAACAATTCAATGTGTAGATAAGATACATTACCTACACACACACACACATGCACACACGCACGTACGCACTGCATACATATATATATAATTATATTTATTAAATATACATATTAAATATAATCTTAAATATATATTGTCAATGGGTGTGCATGCGTGTGCGTGCGTGTGTCAATCGGTCACCCACGCACATCGCTTTCGTTGTCTTAAAACTACTTTCTTTTCTATCGGATGTTCGCACTGGGAGCACCGCTGATTGGTGTGCACTGTGAGAGCCGGAGAGGAGACGCCTCGTAAATTTATTGATACAATACAATGCAATATCTATATGTATATATATATGTATACATGTATACTTGTATTGTGTATGTAATACTATGTATATTGTATATGCATAATAATATAAAATGTGTGTCCGTGTAAGTGTAAGTATAATATTATTATATGCAAATGTATATCGTATGAATTCTTATAACGTATTGCTTAATATAAAATTATATTCACATTGTTTTTTAATGCTGCTCAACTTTGTGATTGGTTGTTCCAGTTTAGAATCCGATATAAACCGGAAGCGGAAGTGGAAGTAGACGAACCGGAAGTATGGGTTCCTTCGTTGGACACATCGACGAATCGATCTTCTTTCTGCTTCTTGGAATCTGGTGGATGGTCAACAAGTTCCTACGTCACATCCGGGTGAGTAGAAAGAGATGGTAACAAGAACAACCGTGCTTTATGGGGTGGAATGAATTGAGGAGGATGGAATAGGAAGAGAAGAAGGAGATGAGGATGAGGGTAATAATAGGAAGAAGAGGAGGGGAAGGAGGAAGAGGAGGAGAAATGAAGAGTGAGAGAGTAATAAGAGAAGCGAGAGGGAGAGAAGAGGAGAAGGAGGAGGTGCAGGACACAGAAGAAAAGGAAGGATTGGCAAAGTGGAAGAAGAAGAGGAAGAGAAAAACGTGGAAGAACGGGGAAGAGGAGAAGTAGAAGCAGGGCCGTAGCAAGAACGAACGTGGCCCCCTCCGAGCATAATGTCCGAAATTTCTGACGACCTTTTTTTAGTCATCCGGCCAAAATGTCGGGAAAATTTCATCAATTCGCCGTCCGAAAAGTTGATGACTTTTTTTTATTTATAGTCATTTCATTCATTTTTGGCACTTTTAGGGGCCCCTTCCTTGCCGGGGACCCCTTCGGTCGGAGGGTACGGAGGGCGGTCGCTACGCCTCTGAGTAGAAGGGTGAAGAAGAGGGGTTGAAGGGAGGAGAGGGAAGAAGATAACGAGGGGAAATGGGATTGAGATGAAGACAGGGCAGATTGGAAGGGAGAGCAAAAGGCGACATCTTCAAAAAATCAGAGAGATAGGTAGACACGTGCACATATGGAGGCTCTCAGAGATAGACAAGTGATCAGAAAAACGGATATAAGCGGAAAGAAAAAAACCCAGATAAGGCAGACAGACATACAGACAGACAGAGACTAGCAAGGAGAGACAAACTGACAGACAGACAAACAAACAGAGAACAGGAGCGGATATAATATAGACAGACAATGTAAGCTTATTCATTTTGTTTATCTAAAAAGATACAGTGGCTTTCGTTTAACCGATGAACGGACACAGAAAGTGACAGGCGGAGAGACAGACAGACAGACACATACAGACGAACAGACCGAGACACGGTAGGGTGTGTGTGAATGAGGATAGCGATCTCTTGTCACCGACTGGTACCAATGACCTCTTATCTCAATAATTGGCCTACCTGTATTATAATTACCTGTACAGGTGAGACATCATCGGCAAAATGTTGATTACTAACCATCTATCCATTGCGACAACTCTTATCAGCATCCAGTCCATGTTAATCTATGCCCCTCTCTCTGTCTCTGTATGTCTGTCTCTGTCTCTGGGTCTCTTTTTCTCTCCCCATCCCTTCTCTCTATGTCTCTCTCTGTCTGTCTGTCTGTCTGTCTGTCTGTCTGTCTGTCTGTCTGTCTGCATGTCTCTGTCTCTCTCGACGATAAGTTACAATAATAATTATTATAACCGTCTTGACATTTTATCTATCAAAGGATCAATTCGTTTATTCAAAGCTGATAACACAAACGCAACTTAAAACAAAGCAATTATTATTGTTCAGACCCATGTAACGGAGACAGTACAAAAATATATACAACAGCCTATGAAGAATGTGAAGAATACGTCATCAGCCTTCCTTTACCTACCTGTATGTCTGTCTGTTTATCTGTCTATCTGTATCTGTCTGTATGCCTGCCTGCCTGTATGTCTGTCTGTCTGTCTGTATGTCTGCCTGTCTGTATGTCAGTATGTCTGTCTATACGTTTCCCTGTGCATTTGTCTCTCTTATCGGTCAGCCCCGTCTTTATCTATATAATAGGGGTCACTGTATCTTCTTTTACGCCTGCATGGCTTTCTTAAGGCGTGATATCCTGCGATTGTTTAAACTTAAAGACACACGAACGTTCTACATGTTCTATAGCCTAAGATCGACGTGTGTCTGAGAGCGTGTGTTCTTGTGTGCGTGCGTGCGTGTGTGTTCTTGTGTGCGTGCGTGTGTGTTCTTGTGTGCGTGTGTGTTCTTGTTTGCGTGCGTGTGTGTTCTTGTGTGCGTGCGTGTGTGTGTGTTCTTGTGTGCGTGCGTGTGTGTTATTGTGCGTCTGTGTAAATAAAGGTGTATACATGTACATGCTTCATTAATATCTAATGCCTTGCCTGTCATAATATTATGTATCGAGATATTGAACTCTTCTATAGCTATAATAGACGAGAGAGCTTAGGCCTAAATAAACGTGCATTGTATAAGTTAATAATTATATTTATGTATAAATTATATTTTTAGACGTGCATGTTTTACTAACAACAAATAACCTTCCAGTATGCATGTATACTTGTAGTTAGGTCAGACAATGTCAGCTGACAATGATAATCTGATCATCATTTTTTCATTAATTTTATCTTGCTTTGTCTATAATACTATAACTTTACATTGACTCAGTGTACGTAGGCCTACCTTGCTCAGGATGATAATTGCCACGGGGTAAGGTTCAACCCCCCTTTAGTCTTTCTTTGGACCCAATAATTAATAAAGACTTCATTGCACACCCCAGTGGCCCCACTAAACTTGGATCAACGTCTGACACCTGCCCCAGTTAAATTCATAAAAAAACATTTCATACTGAGTCATTAAAATACCTTATTTTATCACAATGTAAATTTGTACCTAGCCCCATATTTACATAATTCAATATCTCGTCTAACCGTTACCTAATCTTACACCTCACATTAAATAATCTTATTCCGCATTTACATTATCTTTTGCCTCACATTGACTGATTTTATACCTTACCTTGGAGTCCAATATCGAAAACTCCTTTATGAATAGGCAGACTTATGGTCTGACCTTGCTTCGGTCACCTAAATCCACCGCATACCATACCTTATCATTTGTTTTACCTAATCTTATACCTGCATGATGCATGGTATGTGATGATTGTTTTCCTGCAGTGTCAATGGAACAAAACGGATTTCGTGACGCAGGTTAGCTATCCACTTCCGACAAAGAGGTTTCTACCAGTCGAGGCTTACCTGAAGACCATCTTCCCACTCTTAGGTCTGTCTTAGCTGTATCTTAACCATGTATATAATAAAGCTGTATATAAATTATCTTGTATTACGCTGTCTTAGCTGTTCCAGGTATATCTTAACCATGATTATATCATCTTACATTACGTTACGTGTGGAAATCACTGCAGAAATGCTTATGTGAGAACACCGAGAAGTAGAAGTAGAAGTTTCTGTTTAACCATGCACGCTGTGTGATTACAGAGATCATTAGTGTCACCCTTCTCCTTTATCCAGGCTTGGGCCTGGCAAGGCTGGCATTGTCAGAGAGCAAAGTTTTAGCGCAAGCAGTATTATAGTATAGTTTAAGTTTAACGACACTGTGTGATAACAAAGATCCTTAGCGTCGCCCTCCTCATTCATTCAGGCGTTGGACTGGCACTGCCACGGTGCGAACCGTGGCGGAATTAGTTATGTGTGTGAGCAAGCAAGCAAACGAGCAAACGAAACAGCAATTGAGTGAGTGAGTAAGTCACTAAATAAACAAGTCAGTCAGTCAGTCGAATAAAAGAAAAGTTTCTAACAATTTATTTAATTCAACACACTGAATGGCGCTATATAAATGTGTGTGTTTCTTCTGTCACGTGGTGCAGCGCTCGTGGGTGAGATCTGTTCGGAGGGTCTTGCGTTGACTGATGCAGACGGAAACTTCCGGAAGTTGGCTCAACTGCAGCACATGTCTATCTACGGAATGTTCATCGCACATGGACTCATCGATATTCTCATGTCACACGGTGTACCGCTGCCAAAGGGACTCGACTTTCTCAGTGCCATCGCAGCATTCTTCTGGTGAGATAAATATATTCTTATACGGCAGCGACATCTCTAAACGTATTTCATCATCGTCGTCATCGTCGTCGTCGTCGTCGTCATCTTCGTTGTCGTCGTCGTCATAGCCGTTGTCTTAGCCATTTTCGTCGTCGTCATTGTCGTCGCCGTTGTAGACGTCATCGTCGTCGTCGTCATCGTCGTCATCAGCATCATCATCATCGTCTTCGTCATCATTATCATCATCGTCGTCGTCGTCGTCATCGTCGTCATCAGCATCATCATCATCGTCTTCGTCATCATTATCATCATCGTCGTCGTCGTCGTCATCGTCGTCATCAGCATCATCATCATCGTCTTCGTCATCATTATCATCATCGTCGTCGTCGTCGTCATCGTCGTCATCAGCATCATCATCATCATCATCATCATCATCATCATCATCATCATCATCATCATCATCATCATCATCATCATCATCATCATCATCATCAATCAATCAATCAATCAATCAATCAATCAATCAATCAATCAATCAATCCACCACTTCAATCTATCAGCCAGTCAATCAATCAATAGATCAGTCAGTCAATCAATCGATCAATCAACCAACCATTAACAATCAATCAGCCATACACGTTTACCAGTCACCGAATGCATCTTTGAACCGGACCGATGACGTGCATTGTTGTGCATGATGCGTTGCCATAGGTACGGACTATCGTTCAGCTTCCACGCTCACATGCATGGCAAGGAGGCTGTTGAGATGACGATCCATCTTCTACCAATCACAACGATGTACGCACTCGCTGTGGCCGGCATCATGGAACTCATCAATCCTCATCTCTTCCTCGCTGCACTCGCAAGGACCTACTGCATCCTTCTGCTCGGCACATGGTTCTTCCAGGCTTCATTCGTCCTATACCTTCCGCATCCATGGCCTGGTAAGCTCATCTCTGACGAACTGGAAAAGGGGATTATATTCTATATACTATATAGTATAGGGTGGGTTTCTTATTACGTCGATTTGCCTATTATGAAGATTTTACCTCACCTTAATTATGTTTTTGTTCCTTATCTTATCTCATCTCATATTAAATATAATCTTACATTAGCAGACTTAATTTACCTTACCTTGAATTGCATAGACTTGACTTACCCTGCCTTGACTTACCTTGCCTTGACCTATAGCTTACCTTGTCTTGACTTAACTTACCTTACCTTGTCTGTATCTGTTTTGGCTTACCTTGCCTTGCCTTATCTTGCCTTGCCTTAACTTAACTTACCTTACGTTGCCTTGCCCTGCTTTGACTTATGTGGCCTTGCCTTACGGCCCTTACCTTTCCTTGACTTAACTTACCTTGCATTGCCTTGCCCTGCTTTGACTCACTTTAACTACCTTAACTTGCCTTACCTTAGGTTACCCAACCTGTACGTTGTCTGCCTGTCTACATGTAGGTTCCAATATGAATCCTCGTTGGGATCAGTCTGAACCTCGAAACGTGAACTTCATCGTCGCCAGCTACGGTTACCACATGATCCTCCACATCGTCGTCATCACCGTCGTCTACCTCCTCTGCTACCTCTACCTCAAGGTCAAGGGCGAGGGCAGGAACCAGTTCCAGCTGCTCGTCAACGAGGGCGCCGACGAACAGGGATACCAGTTCAAACCCCTCCTGAACAAATCCCACCCGGAAACGCTCTGATCGAAGAACCACCTGAAAACTGGAAGACCCTCTTGAACCGCATAGTTCTTCAATGGACATCACCACTAATAACCAGACTGTGAGATAAGCTACCAAGTCTTAAACTGCACAATGTTGCACAGAAACTGGAGAATGATAGGCTATGATATATTATGCTCTATTGTAGCACTTTACGCCAACCGGTTGGAACTGCTATGATTCGCTGACGAAACTGCTATATTCTGTCCAATAACTGCCGGAACTTCTCACATCTGCGGAATCTCTTTGGTTTAGCCGCTGAACCGATTTCCGGATCGGGAAGAACAGATTGTGTGAAGAATAATAATTATTTCTATGACCTCTTCTATAAAGAGCGAATTGTGTGTGAGTGTTAAGTGTCAGATGTGCAGTCTGTTATTTGCGATAGCTTGTCGTTTAATGTGAACAACGTTTTATATGAATAATTTTATGTTTGAAATAATCGTGAAAGTCTGCTTAGTCAACGGGTAGCTAAGCTTCTCTTTTGATGTAAAAGACGACCGTTATAGGTTTGAGCATCGTAGAGAAAGAGAGAATGATAGTAAAATGCGTTGTAATAATGTGCAAGGTGCTGTAGGTTTATATTGTGTTAATGTGCTTTGAAGATAATTATTGCGGCTTGATACGTTTTTGTCTGTGTATAATAAAACAAGCAGATAGACTATTAATAAAGACAATTGATTGAAATCTATCGATAATGCGAACTTTTCGTCATTGTCTGTTAAGCATCAATCGATTTTATATTATTGCGGATCTATAGCAACAACGGCAGCCACAACAATAGCAATGACAACAGTGAAAACAATGACGACAACAACAACTACTACTACTATTAGGCCTACTACTACTATTGCTACTACTTATAATAAATTAATTACAATGGCAAAAATAAAAATGGTGATAATGGTTGTAAATTGAAATTGTAGTAGTGGCAGTAATGATAAAAGTCTAATAATGACTAATTGTGTCAGTTTTCTGTTTGTAATTTAGTTTGTTGTTGTTGTGTCAAAACTAGCCTACTTGTTTTTGCTGAGTGATATAATACTGTGCAGCCATCTAGTTTTGGTCAATAATTAATTATTTGTGTAAATATGAATTAATTAATTATTTGTATAAATATGAATTAATTAATTATTCGTATAAATATGAATTAATTAATTATTCGTGTAAATATGAATTAATTAATTATTCGTGTAAATCTGAATTAATTAATTATTCGTATAAATCTGAATTAATTAATTATTCGTATAAATATGAATTAATTAATTATTCGTGTAAATATGAATTAATTAATTATTCGTATAAATCTGAATAATTATACTGTGCAGTGATTACTTGTTTAGTTAGGTTGGCTGTTAAGAAGATAAAATAAATGATAAATAAATCTAATGTTGAGTAAAATGATTTAATTGCGTGGTTTAAACGATTGCTCTGAGTAAGAAACATTTTCTGACAAAACAGATGTCTAGTTATTATGATGGTCTCTGGTCACGGGTGGTCTGTCCTCTCACCCACAGTCTATATAAGATGCTCTTAATTCTTGCTTATCACATGCGAATAAGCTGGTAATGCAGGATGAAAACTGCCGGGCTATATGAAGGGATTCAACAATCAACATCCCTAGCTTTTCTTAGGAACCCCACAGATTAAATACTCCGTTACATAGCCTACCCAGACTTTACAAAATCAACATCTGACCCCACAATTATTTTTATACAATTTCCATAGGCCTTCTGTGGCAACGACGACTTTTATAATATTACATGTGGCTGGGAAGAATCTATATAATATAAAATTAAAACCGGTAACAGACGATAATATATAGATGGACTTGATCTAACTCTTATAACTATAAGAGTTATAGTTATAACTATAAGAGTTAGATCAAGTCCATCTATATATTATCGTCTGTTACCGGTTTCTGACCTCATTTATAGATAGATACTCTATTCGCCTCTGAGACTCTGAGTGTTGCGAATCATATCCGTGATATTGACACAAACATCAGCTGCAGTCATAAATTATTAATGCGATAAATCAATCAATAAATAAATCAATCAGATATACTATATCAGCTGGTGACGATCTTAACCTAGTGACCTAAGATTATCGATTTCATTGAGTGATATTGAACAAACAGCTCTACATGACATAGGTCTCGTGAGCGCTGAAAAATCAATAAAACAAACGAAATTTATATAGCGCGCCTTCAGGTGTCCATCTACCCATAGGCGATGCCGACGCCATGAAAGGCACAGCCCGGCCGTTGTTGACCAATGACCAGGCAGCAGGGCTGTAGTCGAGAGTATGTAGGCTATGTGCGGGGAGACGTAATTGTAGTAGGACCGTGTGTGACAGTTCGGGTCAAGTCAGGCGTCGTGAGAGTCGGTTACGGGTTGCGAGGGTCAGTTGGGGTTAGTGTTAGGGTTAGTATCGTCATTAGATACTATCCAAAGATATTGCGTATATGCTTCGGTCCCCGATACTGCAATTACACCTATAGGGTAAACATCGTGTAGGCCTACTCACCTCACAATTTTTTGTGTTTATAGTACCGTATAGGCCTACGGGAAAATGGCGTGCCTAGACAGGCCTAGGCAGCTGTAGCCTGTAGTGTGTACTCACCTCTTATTTTGCCACTACTACCCCGTCTTTTACACATAACATAACATAACGTAGCGTAACAGTGGCCTGGCATGACATAAGATAGCATAAAAAATATACAACAACACAAGGCAGCGTGACAATAGGCTACATCATGTCGTCTTGGATTGCGTAACAGTAAACAACGTGATAGCAGTCTTTTAGCACAATAATAATAGTGATCATTGTGGAACGTTGCGTTATTAATGTCATCGGCTAAAATTACCAACTGATAATAATAATATTCTTATGGTAAAATAAGTCTTTTGATGAAATCATTGATCAAATCTCTCCATCCTTCTCTTATACGATTTACCGGTACTCCAATAATAATGTGTTTACCAATTTTATGCTCAGCTTTTGTAGCAAATTGCACGATCCTTCTCGGCTTCAAAGAAAGTATACACAGTAAAATTATGATCAGATGAGAGGTAATAACATGACGATAACCAGAAATATTCGCCTTGATCAATGGTGTATTCAGAGCCATGTTCAGTGATTGTTCACCCCCCCCCCCGACCAAATAATATACTTTTCGAATCTTTTGTAACTAATTCTGGGTATTTTTTGTGATAATGCCTAATGAAGACTTCAGAAAAATGGAAACTCCGAGATTTTGCCAGGCTCTGCCAGTGTTATTATTTTCATCAAACTGCCAAACATCTTCCAGTTATTTTGCTATTTCAGTTACAGTTAATAGAAATACCGTAACACTGGGTTTAACTTGAAAAACAGAAACCTTTAAGGCGAGTTGTTGTTGGTAAAATTGTTGACGCGTTTCACAATGTTGGTTTATCGACGTGCCCAACCGAAGCTATAATAATAGCTGAACGATGACGATGGTACTATAGATAATAATTAGCTATATACGGTTGGACAATGGTCATTGTTACGATGGCTAATTGATAATCCATCATTTGCGTGCAGGTGTGTGTGTGTGTGTGTGTGTGTGTGTGTGTGTGTGTGTGTGTGTGTGTGTGTGTGTGTGTGTGTGCAATTCCATGTAAAAGGCCAATTACAGACGATTTACAAAGCGCTTTTTCATACTTCACAAATCGCTGCGTTTATTTTGGTCTGTTTGAGTTGCGTATGTATAGGGTTAATTAAGAAAAGAGATCAATTTACTTTCCTTTGAACAGATGATGCTCAGATGCTTTGAGAAGTCACTTTTGACGAGAGATGTTGCGTGCTGCAGGTATAGAATCAGGGCATTAGGACTCAACGCAGCATCCGAGCTGCTGATGATGCTGTGTGGTTCGATTGGAATGATGGATGGATGGATGGGTTGGGGTGGGTGGGTGGATGGGCGGATAGGGTGGATGGATGGGCGGATAGTGTGGATGGATGGGTGGATGGATGCATAAGTGCAATCACGTCCTAAAAGTTGGGGGGACCATAATGAATCACGACCTAAAAGTTGGGGGGGACCATAATAATAAAGTTAGGGGACCACTCAAAAGTTGGGGGGACGCGTCCCGTGGGTCCCATAGGGTGGTTGCGCCTATGGATGGATGGATGGATTGGATGGATGGGTGGGTGCGATGGGTGGATGGATTGATGCATGGATTGATGGATGGGATGGATGGAAACTGGCTAGTGTAGTGATTAGCGTGCTGATCCTTTGATCAATAGGACGCGGGTTCAAATACATGCCAGGGCCGAATTTCTGTTGAGATTTCTGCTTCACCTGCGCTCCCTATAATAGCTAACAAAATTATAATGAGCGCAACGACCGTACACTGTCGATGGGAAGGTGAGACGGCGAGGGAGAGGACTGTGCCATCCGCATTCATATGCCGAGGCCAAGAAAATGAGATTGCTGAACTTCATGACTGCATGTCTGCCTCATGGCTATGGCTGAAGGAATAATGACGATCTCTTTGTTTGTCTTCACATTGCTGTTCTTCTTCCTTTATCTACATCCTCTCTTCCTCCCTCCTCACCTTCCTCCTCTTCTCTTTCTTATCATCCACCTGCTCCCACTCCTCTTTTACTCTCCTCATTTTTCTTCTCTTCTTCTCCCCTCCCTGTCTCATACTATTTCCCTTCTCCTCCTCCTCCTCCCCTCCTCCTTCTTATCCCTCTCTTCCTCTTTTCCTGTCTCTCCTTCTCTTCTTTTCCTTCGTCTCTTCCAACTTCTCTTCTTCACTTGATTTGAGTATGCTGAACAGCGACAGCGGCACGCGGCTACCCCCCCCCCCGCAAACACACACACACACACATACATACACACACACATACATACACACACACACACACACTCCCTCGCAGACGACGAAGCACATAATCTCAGATGAAAGAAGTTGTCCGAATAATTGTTCATCACCAATTGCATGCATCAGCAGTTACCATGAAACCGGAGAGAATTAAGGCTACCAGGTAATGGCCTCTCTAATGATGGCTAATCTTTCTCGATTTATTAAATTTTTTATTGTTATAACTCAATGCCCGCGTCTCCTGTTAATTATGACAATAATATCGTAGAAAGCAGTTCGACGACCTCGTTCTTATACACTAGAATATTATGATAATTATGCGCAGCGATTCAGCTATATTTGATGATTACCGCCACATCATATTCATCGTCATCGTCGTCATCGTCGTCGTCGTCATCGTCATCGTCATCGTCATCGTCATCGTCATCGTCATCGTCATCGTCATCGTCATCGTCATCGTCATCGTCATCGTCATCGTCATCGTCATCGTCATCGTCATCGTCATCGTCATCATCATCATCATCATCATCATCATCATCATCATCATCATCATCATCATCATCATCATCATCATCATCATCATCATCATCATCAACAACAACAGCAACAACAATATCATTAACAACCATAAAAACGTCGTCATCAACAGCACCATCAAAACAACAACAACAATTAACAACAACACGCATGCCGTCGTCATGGTTACAATCGATTGCAATACATTCACGACAGTATTCATTGCTGTTACGGCGTCGATGTTGTTGATTATAAAATGAGTATTATGACGATGTTGAGCAGATGACAGAGAGAGACGAAAATAGACCATGAGTGTTTGGCGGGAAATAGCTGCGATTGACGCAAACCACTGCAACTGTGTCTCTCTGTCTGTCTGTCTCTCTGTCTGTCTGGCTGTCTGTATGTGGCGCACAGACAGAGAGACAGACCCACATAAAGACAGATATACAGGCAGACAGTTACACATAAAAGCGGATTGGCACAGTGACAGATAGGCAGACAGTTACACATGGAAACAAACAAACATATAGAATAACTGATAGGCAGACATACAGTTAGATATAAAGACAGACAGACAGACAGACAGACAGACAGACAGAAGGAAAGAAAGAAATAACAACAGAAAGACATAAAGACAGAACAAAATGACAGATAGGCAGACAGTTATCCGTAGAAACAGGCTCACTTACTCACGGACACAAGCAGACATGGACATTGGACACAGAGGCAGGCGAACAGAGACACACACACACAGCGTCTGCATTTGATAAAGAGCAATATCTCGAACTCTTCAGGAGGTGAAGTGACTCTTCTGTGTTCGGATCATGTAACGAGAAGAGTGCTAGGCACATTCTATTCGCGGTACTCGTGTAACATAATAGACGGTGCGACCTATACAAAAGGGCGTCCTATTCTATACAAGGGTTTTTTCGTCTTCAATATCGGTCTGCAGGCGGTGAGCACCTGTACCAGTCGACGACCGCAGTACCAGGCAAACGCCTACGACTAAGAATGACGCTGCAACCTCTTTTGGGCGCAAGCAGGGCAGGTGGTGGTGGTGGGGGATGGGAGGGGCACCTGAGCAAAACAAATCGATGGTCCGGCTTTGGACGGACAGGTCATCTCACGTCGTTATGATCCTGGGTCATAAATCGATCATAGGTGATTCACCTTTGACTATTTTTAGGTGAAGGTAGTTTGTTATATAACAACAACAACATAGATGATCTATTGTTTAAATTAATCGATTATTACTCAATCTCAGTGCTGTTGTGGTGGTAGGCCAGCAGGTGAGAGCGCGGCCTTTATCGCAAAATGACTGGTAGCGCTTTTGCCGAACCCATCAGCCTCACGTGCGTTTTGTGCGTAGGCCTATGTGATTCTGGGCATGAGTATATTATTATTATTATCGAGTAGTGAGTGAGTTTATCTGATGAGGCCTCGAGTTGTTTGACCCGTTGCCAGCGAAAGGTGTGGCCTACGGTCACGTGGCAGGCCGTATAAAAACCTTGTTTTGCTGGCAATTAGCGGCTGGGTTAGTATTTAGGACCGATTGGTGAGTACATGTAGAGTGTGATAGACTTTCGTCTATAATATTAAAAGACCTATTTCGATTCTGTTCTCTCTTTCTCTCTCCTTGCATTGCCGTTATTTTGTTTAGGGAAAATTTTAAGGTTTAACTTTAATATGTTAATTCGACGATTTGGCATTTTTGAGAAATTCCATTAATTTTTTAAAAGAAAGTCCAAAATTCACAATATTTAATTAATGTAATTATTGAGAGCGAAAATACTAAATATTTAAATATTTATCTAGTTCCGTTATTCAGTTAATTCTGCTCTTTTGAACTGACCCTCTAACCTGGCATTGATTCCTACCCCATCAGTCCACCGGCGTTAGGCTATAGAAGTTGAGAATTAATATTGTAAGTTACTACCATGGCATCACCACTATCACTGCCACTAATACTGCAAGTACTTCCAATACTTCTACTTCTACTTCTACAACAACAAAACTACTGGACCTGCTACTGCACTGATAGGTCTAGTACTGCTGCTGCTTCTGCTGGTGGTGGTGGTTGGGGCGGTGGCGGAGATGATGATGATGATGACGACGACGATGATGATGGCGATAATAATGACGACGGCGTCTACGATGACGATGACGATGATGATGATGACGACGACGACGACGAAGACGACGATAACGCCGACGACGACGACGACGACGACTACGATGATGATGATGATGATGATGATGATGATGATGATGATGATGATGATGATGATGATGATGATGACGAAGACGATGATGATGATGAATCATAGATGATGATATAACTTAACATGTGGTGATCATTAGTAGGCTATTATTTTGCTTCTGGCAATCAATGTTTTGGGCAAAACGGTCTACAACAGTTACTGTCAAGTATTATCCGCAAAACAGTGTAATCAACGTTCATTAACATTGATCAGTCCGAATAACGTTCTACACAAACAATAACCTGTTCTGTCTCATTACATTTTCCACAATAATTTATTGTTTACTCGAGCACATGTGCAACTGCAAGTGGTTTGCAATCAGCGGACGCAATTATAGTATGTGCTTTCCGCTCCACTTTCAAGTATAATTATCGCTTTAGAAACTTTGAGATTACGATTGAGATTATCGTTTCTGCTGATGATCAATTCATTCCTAATCATAATAATAATATCCAAACTTTTAAAGCGTCACCCGAAAGCCAAACGTAGGGCACCGCTTTATTCACGAGCGTTGCGTTGAGTCAGAGAACTAACCATAAATAGGTCTTCATTGGTTTGTGTAGCATCTGGCGTCTTACTTTGACTGTCGTCTGTGGGAGAAGTGGAAAGTGGAAGTGGAAAGTGGAAAGTGGAAGTGGAAAGGTGGAAGTGGAAAGTGCAAGAAGTGCTGGATAATAAACTACAGATGAAGAATGGGATCGTTTGTGGGACACATCGATGAGTCCATCTTCTTCCTTGTTCTTGGCGTCTGGTGGATGGTCAACAAGTTTCCGCGTCACATCCGGGTAAGTCGCACACATATATCCACACGTTAAACCGCATCAGAGAGAGATATAAGGGAAATAGTATGTTTGTGATTTATTATTTTTTTATAAAAAATTTAATCGTTCTAAAACAATTTGGGGGATTTTTTCCACTTTTTTTATCAAAAGACAAAAATTTCATGTATGCTATGTGGATAATAGCGTCTTGTTGTCAGTGTCTAATAATAATATATTAGATGATGTTGATGATCAATGATGATGTCACACGCTTTTTCAGAGTCAATGTCTAATAATAATTTATAAGATGATGATGTTGATGATGACAAACGTCTTTTCAGAGTCAATGTCTAATAGTAATTTACTAAATAAGGTTGATGATGTCAAACGCTTTTTCATAGTCAATGTCTAATAATAATTTATTAGATGATGATGTTGATGATGTCAAACGCTTTTTCAGAGTCAATGGAACAAAACGGACTACACGACGCAGGTTAGCTATCCGCTGCCGACGAAAAGATTCATTCCTCTGGAGTCGATTCTCAAGGTCTTATTTCCAATCGGAGGTTAGATCGATCGATTGATTATCAACATATACATTATTATAATGTAGGCTATTATTTGCTCTAATCATTATAGGCGCCATAACTGCGTCTCAAAACACTTGCAGAGTTTTCATTTAATATGCTGTATAGTTACACAAGCATGAGAATTACAGAAAAATAACCGAGTGTGTAGTTCAGTCTATAATATGATTCACGTGGGTTTGGCGTGTGACAGAAGAATTTACTATGGACTTTTGGGCAAGATCATAGGTGTGGGGTGGGTGTTGAACCCTCAATCTCCTGGCAGTTCTCACCCTGACTTTTTTCTCTATAAGCTTTTGTCTGATTATAATTATTATGTCAACCATCAGTTCTTCTGAACGTTGACCTGATTATCTTTGGATAGGCTAATGGTTCGCATTGATGATGTTGATGATGATAGTGATGATGTTGATGATGATAATGATGATGTTGATGATGATAATGATGATGTTGATGATGATAATGATGATGTTGATGATGATGATGATGATGATGTTGATGATGATAATGATGATGTTGATGATGTCAAACGCTTTTTCAGAGTCAATGGAACGATTGTTAACTTGATCGTCGTTGAACCATCATGGCTTCGCTTTGTGTAAATGGGCGCTATATAATACGATCTACTAATTGATTAATCATCCATTCGGTTCGATATTCTCATGCGTTGCGTGTTTTCCGGACACAAAAAGCAATTATATGACAGCTTTCGAGGCCTGCCATTAACCCATAGCCTATAGTTAACCTTAATACTAGCCTGCTGTTATTGCTATTTGCGATAAGCTTATCTTGTTTGAATAACTGCTACGATGACGACGACGGCTGCGACAATGCGACATGTCCAGTCTTGACTTCTGTAACAACTTATACGTGTATGTGTGTCTCCCACTTTGGGAAGCGCTGATAAGGATTAAGGACGTATTTTCTACTTAAAATCACAAT
Organism: Lumbricus rubellus; assembly: GCA_945859605.1. NCBI lineage: Eukaryota > Metazoa > Annelida > Clitellata > Crassiclitellata > Lumbricidae > Lumbricus > Lumbricus rubellus. The sequence continues at coordinate 36,689,012 of OX243820.1, forward strand.
CACGGAAGTGATCCATATCTGAAAGCAAACACTACAGCGGATTATTATCAAAACACAGGGCTACGATAATAATTATAATCTTTAGGAAAGTTAGATATAATCTTTAGGGAAGTTACAGTATGTGAAGAGAATTGGCTCATTGTGTGTGCAATTTATATCTGGGCGAGTGCCCCTATTCAAGATGTTTGCTTTTGAAATATCTTTTCTCTTGCTACATGTATCTCGTCCTCAGACCTACACCATACAACTTACATTGTCTCTGACAATTTGGGAAACGCTGATAAGGACGTATTTTCTACTTAAAATCCCAATCATGGAAGTGATCCATATCTGAAAGCAAACACTACAGCGGATTGTCAAAGCACAAGAAGATGATAATTATAATCTTTAGGGAAGTTAATTGTAATCTTTAGGGAAGTTACAGCATAAATTATGTGAAGAGATTTGGCTCATTGTGTGTACACTTTATATCTGGGCAAGTGCCCCTATTCAAGATGTTTGCTTTTGAAATATCTTTTCTATTGCTACATGTATCTCGTCCTCAGGCGGCAGGCCTACACCATACACAGTGTATACTGTATAAAGCTGTTAATAAAGGGGTGAGGGTTGAAAATGTAACAATCAATAAAATTAATATCAATTTTCGTTCACTGCAGCGATCCGCCTATAATAGGCCTGCGCAACGTAACAGACTACCGGTACCAGAGTAAATGAACGAATATCAAGGCTGATGTGTTAAAAACATTGCAATGTCTGTCTGTCTGTGTAGGCCTATGTCTGTATGTCTGCATGTCTGTCTGTCTGTCTGTCTTTCTTTCTTTCTTGAGATAGGCCTAGTATCCTGTAGATATATAATTATAATATATATAATTATTCGTTTTAATATAAAATAGCCTAAATGGCGTTGACAAGTCGCAACACGGTTATTATTCATGATGAAGTGAGATGTGGTTCGTAAAGTAGGCTACAGAGGATTGTTAACGTTTTTTGCTAGTCAGCTCAACTCCTTCTATAGTAGGCATACTTTATCTGCCTCTATGTCTGTCTGTCTATCTGTCTGTATGTCAGCCTCTCTTTCTTCTCTATCTTCCTCACTCGCTCGGTTAGCTCTGCCTCTCTCTCTCTCTCTCTGGCTTAAGTAATAAGTATATCTAACCTTCTATTATAGCCTAAGTTCAACGCATGACTTCCATTGATCTATACACTCTACTGTGCGTATCGACTCTTAAAGAGAGATCGAACTCTACCTGATACGACCTTGGGTCAAAAATTAACAAAAGACTACTTTAAATATTCTTATCTCCCATGCTCAAAAACAACGACCACTTTTAACCAGTTAACGATCACCTTAACTTTCCGCACGCTACCTTCACTCTCGACTCGTCCTATTACCATCACTCACTTTTTGCTTTTGTAGGCCTACCTCTTACTGTACATGTAACTAAAGGTGATATAGCCTACACATACATAGTGCAGGGAGCGCCTCTGAGTAGATATCTTGAAAAGGCGATATATAAATTACCAGAATGAATGAATGAATTCATCTGATCCTATTTAAGTTGACTTAGCCTATCTTACAATGCCTTTAAGTTTACGGTAGGCTATTGCATGGCTGCATGTTTTAAAGGGATTTTTATAACTGCACAACCCTCTTTTTCCCTTTCCCATGCATAATCCATTAGGCCTACTTCTAATCTGTGGACCGTGGACAATTACCTTTTTGCTAGTTTTAACTGTGCAGAAGTGCCTCTACAACTGCACAAATCCATTTAGAACTGCACATTTTGTGTACAACTGCACATTAAAAAGTCCTGCCGTATTCTGCGAAAGTTTTGTTACCGTAGGCGTATTATCGTATACCATTCTATTTATTTTATCATGCACTACCCATTCACTGGTAGACTTTATAGAGACGCTATAGAACCGTTTCCATATGTTTACAAAATAAATTATATACTTACCTTTTCCTGACGTTACCTATTTTGAGCCTCATCTTTCCCCCTCGTTAGATTTGACCTGACCTGACCTCAATTTTTTATGTCTGTACATAGGATTGACAGGCGAGATCCTAACAGGTGGTCTGGCGTTGACGGAAGCTGACGGAAACTTCCGGAAGTTGTCGAGCATGCAGCACATGTCCATCTACGGAATATTCATCGCTCACGGACTCATCGATCTACTCATGTCCTATGGACTGCCACTCCCAAGGGGACTCGACTTTCTCAGCGCCATCGCAGCATTCTTCTGGTGAGCCACCCAGGAACAGCTGCACCTCTAACACGTATATACACATGCAAGAGAATGACTGACATAGATATATACATACATGTACATATGCATATTATAAAGTAAAAGTAAAGTAAAATTGCATATTATGCAATTGCAATAATGCATCATGTATAATAATTATATCATTCTGTATATTTACTAATTTATTTAGGTTATAGTATTATGCAGATGAAAATATATATATATATATATATACATGTATATATAATTTATGGATATAATTATACAAACGATAGTCATTCATTCATTAAATAACTGTAGAAAGTGCCTCTTCAATTGGGCTACTCAGAGGCGCTACCAACTCCAGCGCGACCCTATAAAACTGTCCTAATATTTGTTATGAGACAGAGGAATGACTGACAGAGTTCTAGAAAGGAAGTGTGACGCCAAGGGAAGGCTATTCCAGGTCGAGGGTCCTATACCACCGAGAAGTCAGGACATACATAGGCGTACGAGGCGGGGGTCAAACGGGGCAAATGCCCCTCCCCCCCCCAAATTTCGGGCAAGTCTGTTTTTTCGGGCAATCAGACCCGGGAAAATACGAACAATAGTAATTTTCACGACATATTTCAACTTTTTTGTCTGGGAAAAATAGTATTTCATAACACGAGATTTATTTTTCGGGCCGAAGTAAACATTTTGACCCCCCACACTGCTGAAATCTCTCGTACATCTATGAGGACATACATACATATATATTATATATAATATACATAATTTATGGTGTATATATGTTATAAATAAATAAATATATCACTCTCAATCAGTCAGATTCACGTGTTTAAGTGTCGCGAATCTCTTGCGCGACGCTTTCACAGATATGGTTGTATTATAAATAATGCGGTTAGCCTAAGTATAGCAGTTAGCTTAAGAAGGACAGGAAATCATTCACTAAGAGAAATATACGACCAGTTGAATGAGTGGAATGCGGGGGAAGGGGTCGAAGGCATGCCGAGGGTGTGAGGGTGTGGAGTGTGACGGTAGAGCGTTCTGCATATGCCGAGGCAGAGTAAACCATATTATCTCAAGTGACGGTCTCACTCGTCACGCTTTTCGACTTCACGTCACTGGGTTTGAGTTTGGCGACGGTATAATGTGTCGTACGCACAAACAACAGGTTCAGCTGATAAGGTCGACATGTTTATACACGATGAATACCGTAAGACGGCAGGGGAGAGACTGGTCTCATAATTATGCCGAGGCTGGTAAAACCAATGCGTAGGCCTACTTGAATTATAGGGAGTGCTAAAAGTGTTAAAAAATGAGTGCCAGGACGCTCCTTACCTTTGCGAGAGAAGTGCCAGGACGCCCTTACATTTTCAGGTGTGCTGGCCAAATAAGTGGCAGGACGGCAAAGAGGTTTGAAAATAAGTGCCAGGACGCCGTCCATGACCGTAAGGCCACACCTTAAGCCCTGATTATAGGCATTTGATTGTATTGTACAGTGTACACTCATGCCTTCGTAATGTAGGTCCTATATGTTCCTTACCCTTGCAATATAGGTATGGAATGTCATTTGGTTTCCACGCTCACATGCATGGAAAAGCTGAGCTGGAAATGACGATCCACATGCTGCCAATCACAACGATGTACGCATGCGCAGTGGCTGGCATCATCGAACTCATGGATCCGCATTGTTTCGCAGCGTCCGTATCCAGAATCTATTGTGTCCTTCTCATCGGATCGTGGTTCTGGCAGGCGTCCTTCGTCATGTACCTACCATTTCCATTTCCAGGTTAGTCGCCCTCCCCATATCCAGTGTCCGTCTGTGTATGTAGGCCTATGCTTGCTTATTCATCTTAGTGTCGATTTGTGCATATGTACATTGTACACTGTAAATGTACATCATAGATACATGCAGACAGACGGACAGGAGATACAGACAGATAAACAGGTACACAGGGAGATACAGACAGACAGAGATACATAGGCCTACAGGCAGAAAGACGGACACAAGACAGGGAGATACAAGGAGGCAGACAGAGAGAGACACCAATAGACAGACAGACAGAGAAATACAAACAGGAAACACTTTGTGTGCCTCTCTCCAGTAGTGGCTAACAGTCTTTTCTAAAACATCGTTAAAAACCCATTAAGAGAAGTCATTAAAAACCCATTAGTTACTAAAACATGTCGCACTAATGACCTAAAAGCAATTAGGTATCAAAACACAATGGACTTACGAATCATTAAAAACTCATTAGTTACTAAAACATGTCGCGCTAATGACCTAAAAGCAATTAGGAATCAAAACACAATGGACCTAAAACCTCGTTAAAAACCCATTAGTTACTAAAACAGGTCGCACTAACTATCAAAACACAATGGACTTAAAAGGCAATTACTGAAACACTTAAGTCAATAGGCGTATGTTCTGGTAACCTTTTTGATGACTAAGCACCTCTGTAGTGTTCTAGAAGTTGTCATGCTTCATTGCACATTTCTCTGATCTAATTGTAAATATACCTGACTAAGCACTTTTTATTTCTTGTGACTGCAGCAATATAAAAGTCTCCAGTCGTCATAAATCAATTCATTATTATTATATTCTAAAGAACAGCTGATATGTGTCCGAATATTAGTAAATGTGAAATGGATGTGTGTGGAAACTACAAATGCGACTGCTGCATGTGTCAAAGTGAAGATGAGGAAAGCATTGAAAGTGAGAATGAAAAACTTGTAAAGTATAATACTATGAATCTGAAATTTGATAATGAAAATCTAAAGAAGTCTATCATTTGCAAAGTCTGTAAAGAAAGACAAGTACAAATACTATCTCTTCCATGTGCGCATATAAATATGTGTGAACCTTGCGCGGACATTGCAACGCACTGTCCCTCTTGCTGTGAACGCATCCTTGGAACTGTTAGAATATACATGGCATAAAAAGAAGAGAACATCACAGTGCACATTTACTTTTCATTATGGATCCAACTTGGTTACATCCATTCTCTGCTATAATCAGCGGTCCCAGTGGATGTGGAAAGACAAACTTCACTTTACGTTTTATAGATCATTTAGACTACATGGTCAAGCCAGGTATAGAAAAAATTATATGGTGTTATGGTATTTACCAAGAAATTTTCGACAAATACACACAAGTTCAATTTCACGAAGGATTGCCCGACTTGAATATTTTCGATGGCAAGCAAAAGACTCTACTCGTGCTAGACGACCTTATGAGCGAAACTGATCAGAGGGTTACAAACTTATTCACCAAAGTTAGTCATCACAAGAACGTTTCCATACTATATCTGACGCAAAATCTTTTCTACAGTGGCAAGCATACAAGAACCATCAGTCTGAATGCTCATTACTTTGTTCTTTTCAAAAATGTTAGAGACAGCACACAAGTTGCAATATTAGCACGCCAGATGTTTCCAGGCAAATCTAATTTTATGATAGAGGCATTCCACGATGCGACTATGGCGCCTTTCGGATATCTTCTGATCGACCTGAAGCCAGAAACTGACGAACGTTGTCGGCTGAGAACAAATATTTTTCCGGGAGAGGTGCATTACGTATATATGAGGAAATGAATATAAAGTCCCAACAACCTCGTATATCTCATTCATTCAAAATGACTGCACCCATAGAGGAGAACTTTGAGAAACTCAGACTGCTTAAAGAGTCTTCACCTAAAGTAAGGAAACAGATTTTGAAAGACTGCAATTCTTCTCTGCTTTGCTGTCTTTGCGAGTGTGCAATCAACATTTTAAAAGGCACGGTACCTTTAAAAGAGGGTCAGAAGAAAAGACTTGCTCGCTTCAAACACAAGTTGAGAAAACTTGCATCGAAAAAGACTCGACGAAAAATCAAAAAGCGTATAGTACAGACTGGCGGATTCATAGGTGCATTACTGACTCCTGTGCTTTCTTTTCTGGGTACGCTGCTAAGTAATAAAATATAGTATGGAACACACGAAGAAGATGGTTTTAGTGGAACCCAGACAGATAGAAAAATGGAAAGAGACTATGCTAGACAAAACATTATCTAGATTGGATACACAGATGTACGACATTCTGCATAGGAATATTGCAGACGATGATAAAGCCAAACTGTACACCAACAGTTTGAGTCGATACTTACACATTGACAAACCCAGCGTAGTTACCAAGTTCGATTCCAAAGAAGACGCAGCGGAAGCGGCGGCGGCGGCGGCGGCGGCGGGCGACCCCAACAAATCTAGCAGCAGTATAGAGGCGCAAGTCTTGGAAACGGTGCCAAAGAAATGGAAAACTCAAGCTGCTAGACTCTTGTCACACATGAAGAGCAATCCCGACGTGTCTTGGACTTCTAAAGGCGAACTTATTTTAAAGGATGCAACTATTCCGAAAACTCACATGGTCGATTTGGTCAACGACCTTATGAGGAAACGCACGACGGCCTCCCCACCCACCGGGTGGCGACTCTTGGCAGAAGCTCTGAAAGACTCAAACATACCTCGTGAGTTGATTGGAAATCAAGAACGTTGGACGTATATTAATAACCCAATCGAAGAATCCTCATCACTTACACCAAAGAACATTCGTGGAAAACAGCAAAGTCTGGCGAGTTGGATAACTTACTAATTTTTTGAATATCGATGGAGGCGTACTTTGATCCAAAGACACCTGGTAGTTTCGCAGGCGTGTCATCCTTTCAAAGACATCTTAGTGGTACATTTAAAAATAAAGACGTTAAAAATTGGTTGACCAAACAAGATGCATACACGTTACATAAACCTGTTAGATTGAACTTTAGGCGACGAAAGACTTTCTCTGTTGGTATTTGCGATCTTTGGCAGGCCGATCTGGCCGATCTTTCAGCACTGTCGAAATATAATGATAAAAATAAATATATTTTAACCTGCATAGACGTATTTTCTAAATATGCTTGGGCGGTACCCCTTAAATCAAAGTCCGGTGCGGACCTGACTGAGGCATTTTCAAAGATTCTTACAGACAAACAGCCGGCCAATCTACAGACCGACAAGGGAACAGAGTTCCTTAATAAAACCTTTCAAAATCTGCTACGCAAAAATGCCATTCGCTTTTACACATCTGAAAATAGTGACATAAAAGCCTCTGTAGTCGAGCGGTTCAATAGAACCCTCAAGACGAAGATGTGGAAATACTTTACTTATAAGAATACTTATAGGTACATGGACATTTTACAAGATCTTGTACATTCGTACAACCACACGTACCATAGAAGTATAGGTATGGCGCCCATTGAGGTTTCTAAGGAAAATGAAAATAGTATTATAAAACGTTTGTATGTCGAAAAGAAACGGCCGCCCAATTGGAAATATGAAGTGAACGACAAGGTCAGAATAGTAAAGACTAGGATAGCTTTTCAAAAGGGGTATTTACCAGCCTGGTCGACCGAAATTTTTAAAATTATAAAACGTGTGCCTACCGATCCAGTAACGTACGAACTGGAAGATTTGGCTGGCGAACAGATAAAGGGCAAATTCTACGAATTTGAGTTGCAGAGAATTTTAAAGGAGGACGACGTTTACACGGTTGACAAAATTTTGAAAAGTCGTAAGCGGGGCGGCAAGACTGAATACTTTGTAAAGTGGAAAGGCTATGACACTAAATTCAACTCTTGGACACGCGATATATTCAAAGTTTAGCTTCACATTCTTGCAGTCTGACACGCAAGCAGTAACGACAATGTCGCACTTCTATCTTACTCTTCCAAGCAATTCTTCAATGTCCCATTTCCCCGACAATACAACCACACACTTTACAACGAAATTGGAAAATGCAATTTCCCTCTCCGGACGCTGGGAAGCTGCTTTGACAGAGCTGCAATATCCATATACATGGTACAATGTGCAAGGCGAGCAGGGCAACTTTATCTATAACCAAATTCCTAAAAGAACAGACCCCAATGCTGAGTGGCATTCTGTACATGAATTGTGTCATGTCCCTGCCGGCTATTACGAAAGCGTGGAAGATATAGTTCATACAGTGAACGAGAAAATAGAGGCAGCGGCCAAATTGCATTCGCTCGTTCGGCATCCAAAATTTGAATACGATAAAGTAACGAAAAGACTCACGAGTAAAATAAATCTTGCTACAAGTATAGCATTCTCTTCGCACCTGTGCGATATTTTTGGCATAGGAGAAAATCAGAAAGTTATCGAAAATTTCGATTACGGTCGCTATGTATACGAAAGTAGATACGAAGATTATATCAAAGCATGGGACGAGATGCCCGACAAGGAATGGCTTTCCCAGAAGACCTGTAATATAAATCCAGCATTTTCATACGTGTACGTGTATTGCAATATTTTGGAAACTGTGGCGCTTGGTGATGCGAAAGCGCCTTTGCTACGCATAGTCGATATAACTGGTAAAAGCGGTGACACCGTGCATGTCATGTACAAAAATGCAATATACGTACCGCTTCAGCAAAAGTCTTTCGATTCTATAGAGATATATATGAGAGGTGACAATGCCAAGCCTATACCATTCGAGTCTGGGAAGTCGCTCGTTATACTTCATTTCAGACAGTGCGCCAATATATAAAAATGGCACATTTCTATCTCACCTTACCAAGCAACAGTTCGACGAATTTTTACGCAGACAATACTGTAACACACTTTACCACCCGTTTGGAGAATGCCATTTCTCTAAGTGGTGACTGGGAAGTTGGTTTACTCGAAGTCCAATACCCTCATACGTGGAACAATTTAGGTAGAAACGAAGGCAGAATATCGTATATGCACGTCAAGTTTAACGGCAATGGTGCCATGCGTCCCGACCCCATGCATAAAAGAACGCGTTTGCCGGCCGGCTACTATGAAACGCCGCTTCACCTTATCGAATCCATAAACAATTTTATAAGTCATGCTGCCGACGAAATGAAGTTGGAGAAATTTCCAAAATTTAAATATGACGCAGTAACTAAAAAAGTCGAGGGTGTTATAAATAAAGGTACAAATATACAATTTTCGCAAGCAATATCTTCGATGCTTGGCATCGATGTGCACCAAACACCCATTCTCAATTACCACGAGGACAACAATCACATTCTTGAATTCGTGGGCGACAACGCCTGCGATATAAATAGAGGCTTTTCTTCTCTGTACATTTATTGTAACGTGCTTGAACAAGTGCCTGTTGGAGATACGAAGGCTCCATTGTTGAGAATTGTAAACATTAGTGGGAAAAGTGGTGACAGCGTGCGTACGACTTACGAAAAGCCCATCTACGTACCACTACAGCAGAAGAATTTCGACTCTATAGAAGTAGATATAAGGACCGACACGGGCCTTCCTGTCCCATTCGAAAGCGGAAAGTGCATACTCACACTACACTTCCGCCATTGCAAGATACCTTACCTTTTACAATGAAAAAACCATTTTGCTGCGATGCGAGCCGTTCGGCATACGAAGACTATTATATGCAACAGAGTGGCAATGGCATGTCTGTATTTCAAGGCGCTCGTCTTCAGCGCGGCCACGGCTTGGGTAGTTTTCTTGGTGGGCTGTTTAGAAATGCGTGGCCACTTATACAGACTGGCGCTAAAGCGCTTGGCAAGCAGGTACTGAGAACGGGACTCCAGATTGCCAACGATGTTGCCGACGGCAACCAGTTCATGGACGCTGCCAAGCGTCGCGTCCCAGAAGGTATAAAGGCGTTTACAAGTTCAAACGATTTTAATACGCAGAGTGGCAGCGGACGAAAAAGACGTAAGAGATTGCTGAGAAGAAATAAGAAAAGAATCAAGGAAGACGTATTTGGCATAATTTAAAATGGCCTTCGTTCATCCTCAGTCTTGCGAGTGTGCAAAAAGCGAATTGGACCTCTTTAGCGTGCCTGCTACGCAGACAAGCATAGAAGCCGGGTCGTACGTGGAATATAATCCAATAGCAACCATTTCGCAGGGTACACCTATAGAATTTAGCATTACTGGCACTGGGCAAGATTATTTAGATCTGTCAAACACTCAGCTGTACGTAAGAGCCTCTATCGTTCGAGCGAATAATGATGCTACAGATGCGGGCGACCACGTTGGACCTGTCAACCTTTTCTTACACAGCCTATTTTCAGAAGTAGACATAACTTTAAACGACACATTGGTTACGGCTTCAAACAACACGTATGCGTATCGCAGCTACTTGGAAACTCTGCTCAGTTACGGCAGTTCAAGCAAAAATTCTCAACTCACCTCTGCATTATTTTACAAGGACACTGCCAGACGCTTTGAGGAATCCAATCCCCACGACGATGCTGGTACAAACGTTGGATTCAAGAAGCGCAGTGCTCTGACCGACGAAGGACGTGTGGTCGATATGTTGGGTGGTATTCACAGCGATCTCTTCTTTCAGGAACGCTTCTTGCCAAATGACATTAATATAAAAATTCGATTCGTGCGTAATAAGGACGCATTCTGTCTTATGTCTTCGGCTGTGGGGCCCACATACAAAGTAAAAATACTGGAGTGCAAATTGTATGTAAGAAAAGTTAGGCTAAGTCCCTCTGTCTTCCTTGCTCATGCTAAAGCATTGGAAATTGGAAATTTAAAATTTCCCATTCGCAGGGTTGTTTGCAAGACTTTTACGGTTCCTAGAGGTAATTTGGACGTGACACAGGAAAGCCTCTTCTCCGGTCAGCTCCCTACACGTATCGTATTTGGATGCATTGACAACGACGCATTCAACGGTACCTACACAAAAAGCCCATACAATTTTAAACACATGAACTTGTCTCAATTAAAAGTATATTTGGATGGGCAGCAGCAAAGTATAAAACCCCTGGAAACTAATTTTGCAACTGGTCAGTTTGTGAATGCATATGCCTCACTCTTCATGGGCACTGGCAAATGGCAGAGAAACGACGATAACGACATCTCCAGAGAAGACTACGCGAGCGGGTATTGTCTGTACGCATTCGATTTAACACCTGATCTGGCAGAAGGCGACCACTTCAATTTGGTCAAATCGGGCAATGTGCGTGTGGATATGAAGTTCTCTCAGGCTTTGGAATCTACAATAAATGTCATCGCCTTTGCAGAATTTGAAAATATTCTCGAGATTGACAGATCCAGAAACGTGATATTCGACTACAACAATTAGAGAAAAGATGGACGGTATTACGATAGAAAATATTCTACGAAGAGATCCGAGATGCGCAGCCATGTTCGTGGGAGTTTTTGCGTGCAATCGTCTACCCAAGTGGATTAATACAAACAGACCTTCTATTTTTGTGTGCAATACAGATACGTACGGGCAGCCCGGTATTCACTGGGTTGTGTTGTATATTGAAAGCTCAAATTATGGAGAATTTTTCGATAGTTTGGGGAAACCGCCAGATGTACCATTCAGAACATTTTTACACAGGCATTGCACTCGTTGGATTTACACAAATAACCAAATTCAGAGTTTAATCAGTAGGCTGTGTGGACATTACTGTATTTTTTATGCATTACATAGAAGTAGAGGACTAAATATAAATGCTGTTTGCAACAATTTCACAAGAGATACAGGCTTAAACGATTTTTTAGTTCATAGGTTTTTGCATGATATTAATAAATAAATGTGATTCAATTTAAAAGACTTGTTTTCTTTTCATGGTGTGTGAATGAATTTGCTACAATGATTTTAAAAGAGAGGCTAAGAATGCGAATAAGAGTATTTGGAAGGTGTGTAGAAAGAGAGGGGGAAAGGAGGAAGAGAAGGAAAGGAGGGTGAGGAGGAAGAGAAGGAAAGGAGGGTGAGGAGGAAGAGAAGGAAAGGAGGGTGAGGAGGAAGAGAAGGAATGGCGGGTGAGGAGGAAGAGGCGGAGTGTTTAAGAATGCTGTGGCTATGAAGGTATAATACATTGACGTGACATTTATGTGCATCTATAGACTGGCGTGTGTTTCATGTTTGCATTCAAAGTCTGCTCGTCGACTTTGTAGAAGATAGGTATAATAATGAATAGTTGGTCTTTACAATTGCGTTCGTTTCTTATTTAACGTTCGTCCAGTTCAATAGACGATTCAACGGATCCTTCGGTGCCCGAGGCGTTATGCTTGTCGGAGGTCTGTTATGACACGCTTCACTGCCCGCCGTCGTCCGTCGACCGATGCCTGGGGCGTTATGTTTGTCGGAGGTCTGTTATGCCACGCTTCAGTGCACGCGACCGTCGTCCATCGCCCGATGCCTGGGGCGTCTTCACCGTCGTGTGATCATAATTATAGGGTTCAGTGATTGTAAGAATTTGTTGCACTCTACAGGCGTGGAATGCTGGGGGGCTATGGGAGTCCAATACCCTGTGAAGTTATAATAATTTATTATTTTTTGACGTACAAGTAATTCACACAGACATACAGACAGACAGACAGACAGACAGACAGACAGACAGGCAGGCAGACAGGAATGTGCACGCAAAGGCCTTTACATCAAAAGGACTATAATTATAGGGTAGTTTCTAGAACAATGCCCCACTCCAACTAAGTGTTTCGTCCGCCGCAGTCTTTTGAAAATTCCAGTCCTTTGTGTTGTTTTAGGTCCGGGGTTTTGGAAATGTTTCCATTGTGTTCTGATAGTTGATGACGTCATTATTCCTTTGTGTTTTGATAACTAATTGCTGTTTTGATTGCCGTTTTTATGGGTTTTTAACGATGTTTTAGAAAAGACAGTTAACCACTACTCTCTCCTCTGTCCATTCATTTCTATGTATGTATCTTTATTTTCTCTGTGTGCCCCGTGCCCGTCTGTCTATGTCTGCTTGTGTTTATGTGCGTTATAACAAACCGGATACCGTGCTTCATAATTATGTCGGCACGTGTTCATGCATGCCTCTGGCTCTGTATAAATTCGAGCTAACGACGTTGTTCTGTTACATTACACAACATCAGGTGACCATCTGAATCCTCGTTGGGATCAGTCAGAACCTCGTAACGTCAACTTCATCGTCGCCAGCTACGGTTACCACATGATCCTCCACATCGTCGTCATCACCGTCGTCTACCTCCTCTGCTACCTCTACCTCAAGGTCAAGGGCGAGGGCAGGAACCAGTTCCAGCTGCTCGTCAACGACGCTACAGACGAACAGGGATACCAGTTCCAGCCACTGAGGAGCAAGTCCCCGACGAACAACCTCTGAGGGATTGGCGGAAGACTGGAGTTCTGATCGAGGACTAAAGACAGAGAGGCTGAACTTTGGTCCAATGAGGTCAACTCAGCGCTCGTGAATAAGCTGGTGCCCTGCGCTTGGCTTTTGAAGGGCGCTTTAGAAGTTTGGAAATTACATGAACTTTCGAGTAACCAACCGTTGTGACAATTTTTTTGTAACTGATGTATTTCGTCCTCATACCTGTGTAACACTGGAGCTCCATCAAAAGAATCTTTTTTATCAGACTTTACAAACTTTGCTTGTTTCATCGTGACAATCGCCTAATGTTTAATTGCGCTATACAAAAGATGTCCAGGGTCTAATGCCGGTAATGCATCTAAATTTATAGATATCGATGGCAATACCTGAAGGACCCTGACAACAGTCGCAAATTCGCAAGGTGTCGCTAAGAATAATATTATATTGCGAGGCTCTCTTTACATGCCATTAAAGCTTTTTAAACGCTTTAAAAATCGTTTGTTTGATTCGAATTAAGACATTTATTCTGTAACAATTTGCATTATGTTATACAGCGTGATAACCTTTCAGACTGATTTACGTAGACGTCAAAGGCCTTTATTGGCATGTCAAAGTTTGGCGGGAAGCGGTGGTGCCCTGAAGCCGTAGGGTTCCAGGCTCGAATCCACTTCAAGCCGCCGTGTACAGGCCTTGAGCAAGTCCTTCACTTGCAGTTGATCGTGCGCCTCAGTGTGAAATTCCAAAATTCCAAGTTAGTGTCCGCGCTGTAGTTGGGAGCGCTTCCGAGTATTAATCTTAAAGGGGCGCTATATCAAGCGCACATAGGCTAATGTTTGGAGGGAGATCGATCCATATCACGAACAAAAACGCTGACTGGTTTTACGAAATATTTAATGAATTCGTACAAATAGTTATTAAATTTCAGTTCATTTTACACACAAACACACACGAGACACTTTGAGTGAAATCATTTTCAGTAGACGGACGCATGTAAAGAAGAAGCGTTGAACAGAAAAACGCACGAACGAGATCCACGCGTTTACTGAAGAGACTCGTACACAAAATAGTCTTACACCAGATACAGAATGCCACACAAACACCGCATCCAACGCCTCTCCAATTTCTCGTAATATCGTCACGATTAATTAATCTAATCCAAATGTAATCGAGCGAAAATACGTCACGTTTTGTGGAAAAATAAGACCATTTTCGGTTCTAAATGGCTCAGGGTTGCCAGGTCGTCGCGAAAAGCGCGACTTTGAAATCGCTCGCGACTGAAAATTTTGTCCTCGCAACTCGCGCTTTTTTGGGCTACTTTTGAATTGCCTCGCGGTCGCGACGGCGACTTTTTTTGGGCGACTTTTTTTGTTTTTGGAGCGAAAAAAGGGTGATTTTTCTCGAGATTTCGATCGTAATACTAAAAAAAACGGTCGTCAAAAATTTTGACGAACTTTTTTTTTGTCGTCAGAAGAAATTTTCAATTTTTGCGACCGAAATAGGAAAGCTCGATGATCTCGCGATTTTCGCGACTTTTTTTCGAAACCTCGGGACAAAAATTTTCCGAAATCTGGCAACCCTGAAATGGCTACATTTTGTCATGCTGGCAAGGTAGAAAAAAATCCAGCAATCACGCGATTAGTGATGGTTGTAAAATCGCTCGATTACATTTGGATTAGATTAATAATAATAATTATTGTCGTCTGCGAAGGGTTATCGCGTAATTTACTTGCGAGTTGTGACATGGATGTGAATTCCCTCAAACCATCAACTATTTTTTCATGGACGCTGAAAAATAAAAGTCTACATACACAGAAATTCGATACATATTACACTAAACAACTCTCAGAAAATGCTTTGTTCAAAACAAAAACAGATCCTGGACACGATCCAGGGCATTGACCCCCAAATTGAAATCAGATTTAGACTTCAAACTCATCGCAACAAAATAATGACTTGATAAGACTCTCAATGGCAGCACTACCCTTTCTCTTCCACTATTTTGCCAGTCTTTACACATTTGAGACTCTTGTCCTTTTTTATGACATTAACTCGAACACAAAAACTTAACTTGAGCACATAACAAAATAAACGCACGTACAAATGTTCACATGAAACGTGCAGGTTCAACATAATTATGTGCTCATACAGAACGAATACTGACGAAAAAGGAACCAAGTTTTGCAGCAACACAACTTACACTTGAATGTGCGAAGTGTACATTAATGCACATAAAATCTGTAGGAAGGTTGCTGTCAGATTACACAATTTGTACAACAAGCCATACGCAAACAAAACGTCACAAACATACTACACTCACCATACCTTAACATTTTACAGCTACAATGTTTATTCCACTTTGCAAAGATCCCTTTCGTTCATTTACAACAAACCATCATCATAGTATACATGTATGATTGTAAACAACAAATATTTTATATATATATGTATAAAATAATCCACACATATATTGATATATATATATATATATAACATACATAATTATGCAGACATACATAAACAATTGTTTAGCATTGACTAGACTAGACTTATGTATATAAACACAGTTAGACACAAACATCACATACACAGAGGCATACAAACTGCCAAAGTGTAACTGACTCCACACTGAAATAATATTTGACCAATTAGCCTACGTAGCAACGAAGACGTATTTGAGACAAAAATAAGAAGAAAAAAGCAGCACTTAATACAGAGTTGGCGTCTCCATTCTATCCCAAGCATTACATTGTCATTTCATCCTTCCATTCACAAGGAGAGAAAATAATACTAATAATAATTACGACAATATATATTTTTTGCCGCAACACGACCATGCTGTTACAAGGGCGCCTTACAGCACTGCTAACATGCGGGTTGAGTCCAAGGCCGTAGCCAGGATTTTATTTCGAGGGGTGTTTTCAGTGGCGGCCTAAAATTAAAAAAATATTTACAATTTTCGCCGCGAAAATTTCTGATGACCTTTTTTTTTAGTCATTTGGTCGAAATCTGTGAAATATTTTCCATTTTCGCCGCCAAAATTTCTGACGACCATTTTTTTTTTTTTAGTCATTTGGTCGAAATCTGTGAAATATTTTCCATTTTCGCCGACAAAATTTCTGACGACCTTTTTTATTTTTTTATTTTTAGTCATTTGGTCGAAATCTGTGAAATATTTTCGCCGTCAAATTTATTTTACTTCATTTCGGCATTTCGGGGGGTGTTTTCATCACTTTTTCATGATTTTTTGCATGACGAACTATAAAAATGCAATAGATTTTTTTCTCCATTTTCCATTTCGGGGGGTGTTCAAACACCCAAAACACCCCCCTAAATACGGCCTTGGTTGAGCCACATAGACCAAGTGCGATTTCAGCATGGATTTAAAGGAGTCCAGTGAGCAGCCAGTTAATCGAATAGCGAAAGGAAATCTGTTCCAGCATTGAGGACCAGCGGCCGAGAAAGCACGGCCACCAAAGCAAGTCCTCATCCTCTGCACACACGTGGGGCGTGGTGGTGTTTGCTCAATTGCTCAGCGCTTCGGCGTGAAACTCCGATGCAGTGTCCACTCTGCATTCAGGAGCGCCTCTGAGTAGAGAGAGGTTGAAGGGGCGCTATAACAAGTGCACATACAAACATAGATCAGTCCTCTCAGATGATCGGAGCTGAACCCCGGCCACGGAGGAATGAGTCTCAGTGCTACAATCACGTAGGTACTTGGGCGAAGTGATTTTAAAACGAGTCGATAGAGCTTGAAGTCAACGCGAAAATGGAACAGGCAGAAAAGACGGCGTCATGGGACTAAGAAACATTACCAAACAACGAATAAATCTTCGTCTTTCAGTTTCTCATCACGCAGACCAAATTATGACGCTTGGTTTGCATGTTTGCGCTCTGGCATCGTGTCTTTTGGGTTCAATGCCACCTTTTGATATACTTTTTCTTCCGCTGTTCTTGAAAAACCTCAAGTCCGGTTTATTTCACGCCTATAGCTGCATTGACTTTGTTCATATGTAGTGCAAGCTCCGAGTCATTGAGTGATGCTTTATAAATGTTACAAATACAGGAACTTTTTACAGTAATCACAATTACAATTACTGGCAAGACCGTAAAAATAACAATCGTCAGAAGCGTAATGTAACTTGCTTTAAGCGTAAAGAAAACATGGACAAATATCTAAAAAACACGTAAACGTGAAAAAATAAAAAAATCCCATCTAACCATCAGGCTAGGACCTTCCAGTCAGCCAAGCCACCTGAAACACCCACTTGGCCAACTAACCCAACCAAACATCCTCCCATCCATCCACCAACCAAAGCGCATCTAGCTATCCATCCACCCATTGATCTACCCCATCTTATTACCCACTCAAAACCATGCACTATGCTCCCTCATCCCATTCACTCCTTGCTTTAATCTCTTCTTCCATTCATTCATTCACTAACTTTCAACACCCTTCATCAATTAATCTACCCTCACGAACAAATTACTTTTCCATTATGACTGACCGTAAATACATGAGAAGTTGACAGTGCTACTTCACGCCGCATTCCCCAGAGGAGACAGTGTCTAGATCAAGCACCATCATTGAAATGGACACCTTAAGCGAAATCACATTTAAAAAAATCACAATCCACAGTAAACTCCAAGTCACAAATCAACAGAGGACGCCTGTACTGGCAAATTATAGGCGAGTACATACTAACGTTGCCCAGGCCAACTGTCGTCTGCAGGTCATTTTTCCCCACGCATACTACACACAAATACTTGTGAGGTGAGTACACACTGCATACCCGCGTATTATACCCTCGATTACGTCAGTAAATGACCCTCGTCCATTACGATATTATTATGTCGCTGTTGAAGTCAAGACATCAATAGAAATCAATAGGTTCGATTAAGAACTACAGAGATTGAGCAGCAACTCAACTCACGGTCAGAATATAACTCAAATGACTCGATCGCCACACCATCTGTAAACACCAAAGTGGCGCAAAGATATTTCACGTAAGAAAAAACACACATGCAACCAACTCAATTCGCTCATTGCAATGCGTCAACGGTTAACATAAGAAAAAACTCATTTTAAAAATCAACATCCAATTTTTGAAAGCGCTAAACACAGCTCCAACGACAGTACCGGTAATCGGGTTGTAACTTCAGAACTTTCACACCACTCGATTTGCTCATACTCGATAAATTTGCTCATTACGCCACCCCAACAGTTAATCAGAAACTCATGTTTTTAAAGCGGCTTTCAATTTGAAAGCGTTAAGCTCAGCCCAAAGCACTTTATACAAGGCTGGTGGTTTTAGAACAGTCATAGACAAGCGAACAAAAGCACACTACTAGACCTAAGTATGCAGGTTACAACGACTTCACGTAAATTATCCTCAAACTGTCAGAGACTCGAATTGCACGCGACTCACAAAAACGCGCCCAAAATGCCAGCCGTGCTCATCCGAGCAGGCAAAATGCTCGGTCCAAGTTCTGCCGGACAGTTCCAGCGAGATTATATTCGGCAGTGGGTTAGTCAGCGGTCGAAGAGGTCGTCTGTGGCGCTGGCGGTGGAACGAGGACGTCTTCCAACTCCAAGTCCGACTTTTGTATCTTTGGAATTGCTTCTTCCCACGACTCCAGACACTGCAAGCATTCAACACAACTTTGTCAAATGCACATCAGTCCAATGTATCCTATGATAGTCTAAAGTAACTTTGTAGAATGTATCACAGTTTAACTTGGTACAATACATCTGAAAAGTCTAAAGTAACTTTTAGAATACATCATGGTTTAACATGACTTGGTGCCATACATCTTAGTCTACAGCAACTTGGTCTAATCATTAATGCATCTTTACACTTAGGTAATAAACACTCTAAATGCATCTCTTGCCACATGTAACCACATCTAATGCAACTCAATAGTGAGTCAATACGGTTTAGTGTAATGTGGTCTGGTCTGGATCAACCAAGATCTACACAGTCTAGTCACTAATGTGCCATCAAGTTATACTTCTTCATCAACCAGACAACTTTCATTCATTCACAACTCCTTAGCGTTTGACAAAAAATCACTACATAAATGCCCAGAAACATTGTGCATTAAATACAGAGGCGCTATATAAATTCTCAAAATCCAGATTGAAAGCGAATGATCGGTTTCAAACACTCGATCGAAGCAGACACCTTCTGGTAGTAGGAGATCTGACGGTCGGCCATTTCGACGAACAACCGGTGGAAATCTTTTCTCTTGTTCTTGTGCCATCTCTCGAGGTCGGCCTTGAGGTCGGCGTTGGCGCACGTCACCTTGTCGTTGAGGAGCTCCACCTGCTTGTTCAGCTACGCACAGGAAACAAAACATGCGGCTACACACACACCTACACACACACACCTACACACACACACAGTCAACGAATAACTGCAAAGAATTTCATGCTTCATTCAGCCTACTCCGCTAGTAAACAACAACTATAAATAAGAATGTCATCAAATGAAAAACTATTACCATAGAGGTACATATTATCATCGTCATCATCTTCGGTTATTGATGCCAGCCATTTGACGGTGATGGGTACGAATAAATGATCTACATTATCAAGGCCGTAGCCAGGATTTTATTTCGGGGGGTGTTTCTTCGCTTTTTTTAGTCATCAGGTCGAAAATTCATCTCATTTTTCTTAAATTCATTTTTTGTTCGTTATGTGCTACTGAATGCATTCTATTATTTCATTTCGGGGGAGTGTTTTCATGGTGTTATTTCATGGTTTTTGCATCACAAGCTAGTAAATGCAATAGATTTTTTCTGCATTTTTCATTTCGGGAGGTGTTCAAACACCCAAAACACCCCCCTGTCCATGGCCTTGTACATTATCCTCAGTCATCTGTTGTGTTATCCTATTTATAGTATCTATACAATATAGTTTTGTCTGTCATTATTTCATTTTCCTTTGAAACTTGCATGCAGTGCATCAAGTGGGCTTAAGTCAACTGGCATTTTGTCTACGTGATCAAACCAAACAGCTATAAAAAAACGAACGTAACCGACGTAAATTGAAATACATAAAAATAACATGAAATGAATTCTAAAATAAATATGCACAGAATAACACAAAATAAGTGTATGTCAAACTCAGTAAATACGAGAATGTACACAAATCTAATAAAATCAAATTCAAAATAAACGTAACAAATACAAAGTGAAAATAAATAAATATCTCTAAATGAAAAATAAACAAGTGAGCAAACAGTTCTTCCAATCTTCGTGTTCTCTACACACCACAAAATAACAGTTTTTCATGCAAAAGGCACATCTATTTGATTGAAACAAATTATCCTACAACCAAAACTCTGATACATATGTGAATGTGCAGACTTAGTGAAAACACCCGTAAAGTAACAAATACATTGAGAAAACACACTACCTCATCAACATCCTTGATTGCATACAGAAAGCACAAATTATGTTGAATTTTAAAATCACACACAGAAATAGGTTCTTCTAAAATTGTTAAAAAGTGCACTTTGTACATATTGGAAAAAACTATAAAAGTGGCCACATTTAATGGTTGCTACAGAACATTATTTACTTCATAATAAATAAGTAAGTAATCAATTAACAATAGCTAGAGCAGTGGTTCTTAACCTTTTCAAGGGAGCCGAACCCCATGAGAAATCCATGACCACTCACCGAACCCCTAAAGTTTGAACAATAATTTTTTTAACTATGGGAACAAAAGGAAATAAAAAATTGCCAAAATGTGATGCAATATTAATGCATTCAATACATGAACTACTAATTGTGCCAGCACTACCAATTGCATCTTAATGTGTCCTTTGTTATTAAATAAAATTTGAAAAATAAAAATAAAATAGCAAATGATTTTCGGATCAGGACGTTTGGGCGCCGCCGTTTGGGTGCCGGCCGTTTGGGCGCCGCCGTTTGGGCGCCGGCCGTTTGGGCGCGACGCCGTTTGGGCGCCGGACGTTTCGGCGCGGAAGAAGTTATGTAATGAAATAGCACTTAAAACTCTTTATTTGTCCAGGAATTTTTAATTCAACTATGTTTTGTAATGTGCATTGTTAAATTTAATGTTAACACATCATGTTACCCAAGGGAATGATTTGATGTTAAATAAAAGCATTCCACAAAGAACTGAATTACTTTCAGAAGTTCAATGTTCGATTTAATGTTCACAAACCCAATGTTTTAAAAGATTATGGTTATTAAAAGCGTTATAGAGATACAGTAATTAGTTTCAAATGTTCAACGGTCGACATAATGCCCAAAAAGGTAATGCTGTAGAAGCGAATGTTTATGAACAGCGTTCTACATTTAATGACAGTTCATGTCGTTCAGCGATACTTTAAGATTCCATCAAAAAGTTATGAGCTATTCCTCTTAGATACTCGTTGACGTTTCTCTCGAGATAGGTGTCAACGATGGTCTTGATACGGATGTCGGCTGCCACATACTTTCTGCGTTTCGCAGGAGGGAGGTCTCCCCGCAGGAAAAGCTCATACATGTGATCGCGTCTTTTCTGGACCGATCGAACGAGTTTTAAGTGCTATTTCATTACATAACTTCTTCCGCGCCGAAACGTACGGCGCCCAAACGGCGTCGCGCCCAAACAGCCGGCGCCCAAACGGCGGCGCCCAAACGGCCGGCGCCCAAACGGCGGCGCCCAAACGTCACGTACCGAATGATTTTTCACTCACACTCACTAACCGTGAATGTGTATATATTTCAGAGGACCTCTGCCGAACTCCTGGCAGTGGCTCACCGAACCCCAGGGGTTCGGTCGAACACTGGTTAAGAAACACTGAGCTAGAGTGTCGGGTCTTTAGGTTGTATTATGAGACAGCAGAGCTCTACTCAATAAGATTTCGACTGTAACATTGTTCAGCAACAAAGATAAAGCGGTCAATTATAAATAGGATAAACTAAAAATATTCATAATTATTACAATTACAACATTATGGAACTATTTACCTTGACAACATCTTCGCTGACCTGTTGAAAAGAAACAAAGTCAGAGTCAACTAAAGAAAAATACATCCACATAATAGCAGTTTTAGGCACCTGATGTGATGTCCTATTATCACATTATGACAATAATTATTGTTATTATTAATACGCATTTATAAAGCTCCACTATCTAAAGACGAAGCATCAATCAATGGTGCTAGCAATAGTGAGTGAGGACTTGAATCTCAAGATCCCTTAAACCAGTGCTGTCCAACGTGTGGCCCGCGGGCCGCATGCGGCCCGCGAGATGATTTCAAGTGGCCCGCCAAGGCTTACTAAATTTCGCCCTTTGTGTAAAATGAAATAAACTTAGTAAAGGATAAAGTCACTGGTCGACTTGAACGTTTATTTTTGTTTTTGATTTTGAGACAAATGCCGATTTGGAATGCTACAAGGAAGACCTATTCGATAATTAAATATATGTTTTTCTTTTCATGGGATTATGTTCCCGTATAATTAGTCTAAACTTATCTGGAGAATGATACATGACTTCTGATTTTTAACAACTCTTATTACTGTATTCAACTAAACAGACCTCGTGAACCGTCCCGAACCGTTCACTTCTAGTGAGTCCCTGAGATGTGTAGGCTACAGAGTTCCAGCACGTTTGCAAGACAGTGACTGAGACCATTCCTTCGAGAGATAGCTCTAGTTCTAAGCCTCATAAAGAAACAACCGATAAGAGACCGAGTGCCGACGAATGGCGACATTGGCGATGTGTTCGCTCTTTCCGGTTCGACGATTGTGACTGCTAGCAGCCTAGCTCTTTAGACCGAGACTTTGGCTTCGAGGATTTTTATGGAAGCCAGAGCAGGAGGATGAAAATTTTCCCCAGTCATAAAGTGGATCTTAGCCAAAATAAATTGGCTGGGCGACGTAGGCTTAATGAAGAGCAGAGCTGACCAAACTGTGTCCGGGTGACGGAAATGAGTGCAAGTCAGGGATAAAAGCCACCTTGCACATTTTGGTGCTCTAGGCCTACTATTATGAAGCATGATAATCGTGGTTTGTGTATAGGCCACATGCTACTATTCATTATTATTCCTGTGGACTTGTCGAACTCTTTCCACAAACTGCTCAAGACTTTTCTCTTTGACAATTCCTGGGTCGGGATCATCTCCGAATCTTAAACCGGCGGTATTTAAATTTCATGTAGGCCTATCGATAGCCTGATTGATGGATAGATTATAATAATTGCATATTAAATTTCAATATGCGTTTCAATGTTGATATATTAATAGCAAAAAAATTAACCACTACTTTTGAGTTTACTGTTGCGGCCCTCGGCTTCAACAACCTTGATTTTGCGGCCCGTTGTGCCAAAAAGGTTGGACAGCACTGCCTTAAACAGTAGCGAAAGAGAAAAAATGAACACGGAATCATGCACCCTCTGCTCTTATTATAATATCGGTTGATACCGTTTTAAAGGTGTCTAACTGTCATCTGCAATTGTGAGTAAAGGACTTGAGTCTCAAGATCCCTATGCTGTAACCATCTTAAGGAAAGAGACTCAAACTCGTAGTCTTCACGTTACAAGTCGAGTTCTCTAACCAATCAGTAACCGCATTCTAATGTATACTCTTGCCCGTGAGAAATATTCAAACAAGAAAACGCTGTAGCAAAGAGGAATCTGGAAAAGAATGAATGTCTTTCCGAATATATTTCTGATTTGGTTTGACTGGAATAGATCTCTCTGCTTCCACTGACCTGTTCGCGTTCCTCCTTCTTGCGATTCAATTCCTCGAGCGTCATGTCGTATTCCATCTGGATCGCGTCTCGCTTCCTAAGCACGGCCTTTTAACACAGAAAAACCACATGAGATAACCATAACCTGAAATTTTATTGCTTTCAACATCACACAAACATAGCACATAAAACACTATATATATATATATATATATATATATATAATTATATATAAGAAGAACATCAAACTCGACAAGCAGAGTTGCTCCAGCACTTGATACCCTATATAATTTAACGTCCAACGCTGAATAGATTCATTATCTCATTGTTCATCGATAACTAAATTACGTTACAAAGGTGTGATTACCGATACGTTTAAAACAAACCTTGATGGCTTCTGTGTAGAGAACGTATTCCTTCACTGGATTTCCAAACTGAACCTCAGTCGCATCGACCTGTGTTCACACAACAAACAATTAATAAACAATTAAAATGAACAAGAAATAAACAAAGAAATAAACATACGAATATACATAAAAACAAACGAAGGAATAAAGAAATAAACAAAGAAATAAAGATGAGAATAAACAGGGGAAAAAAACCAAAGGAATAGACAACCACACATCCTGTGTTTATCAGGTTGAGTATTCATTGAGCAGCATTCACGCACATAAACACTGGGAATGAATGAATGAGTGAAATAATAAATGACTGAATAAAAATGATGATTGAATTGAATAATTATTCAGTGAAATATTGACCAAATAAAATAACGACTGCACCAAAGAATGATATTTAACATAATGATTCAAATAATGCACGAATGAAGCTGCATTCTTGACAGCTTGATTTTAAGCAAGCGAAAATTGATTGACTGATTGACTTCGAAACGACGAATGAATGAAATAACAAATATCATCTGTAACATAAGTACATCATAAATAATTTATGCATCGATATTTTATTTATTTTTATTTATTTTAAAATATAATTTGAGAATCAATATTTTAGCCAATCACACACCAGTTCTTGAAGGCCGGTGTAACACTTTTCGACAGATTTCGCTAGGGCCGACAGCGCCCCACCCAACCTCTCCTCAGAATTCGACCACAACGTGAAGATCGGCCCCCACTCGTTCAGTTCCGCCAGTAAATCTAAAATAAAACATCTGAAAATATTGAAAACTATAGATCTCTGAAAAACATATTCACATAGTAAAACTAAAGTAAAATAATTAGACTATCTCCTTAAGATAAAACTCCATTTTAAGATGAATTTAAAATGTGCAGTCACTATTACTATAACTATTATCATTATTATTATTATTGTTAATTTTATAGATTTATATAGCGTCCCATCAAGAAACCTACTCAGGAGCACTCCTAGCTCAGTCACGGCAAAAGACCTGAGAGCTTTATGAAACAAAGTTTAATTGGTGAGATGTAATAAATGCAGCTTTGAAGGGAAGTCATTCAAGATGGACGCTCCTAAGTCTCGCCTGGCAGCTAAGCCCATGGAACTAGAAGTTGGTCATTTATGGCAGAGCTTGATACGTCTAATCGTCAGAGACATCGGCAACAGAGATTGCGTAAGTAAGATGGAGCACAATCAAGCATAATTCAATCACACTGAGCAATTGCGAGTGAAAAACTTGCTCAAGGTCCTTACACAACAATACACACCAATCTTCTCACTGTGAACTCAAGGAACTCAACCCGTACCATCCACGCTAAAGGCAAACCCCTCAACCAATCCTCCCCCACCGTCGTCTGTCAAATTCTTACCGCATTGTTCCTTGACGATCCGTTGCGATATTCGTTCCATTGTTCCGAGTTTCTCGCCAAACGAGTAAACGTAAGTCGTGATGTCGTTGAACTCTGGCGCTCGGTTCTTCATCATCAACGACGCGCTCATGTTGTGAAACGAGTCGGCGAGTCGAGTAATGATTCCCGTGCCTTCCTTCTTTGCCGACTGGAACTCCTAAGACGTTCAACGCAAACAAAATATAACGCAAGTGTTTTGAATAAAACGTAACAAAATACGATGTAAGAGTTTCAACGCGATGCGAAAAAATTTCAGTGTTCTAAAGGGACAAAATGTAATGACAATTTTTTGGTTGATTAATGATAATTTTTCTGTGCTTTATTAGAATGTTCCAATATCATAAATTATTACACTGTATCCTTGGAACATCATATACAATATTCCACTCATTGTTCCAGCAGGTCTTTACCGTAATGTAATTAGTAATTTCTATAGCGCCGCTCACAGCCGAGGCCATTCAGTAGCGCTCCCAGTGCGATAACCACTAGAGAAAAAATAGGTCTTAAGAATACCAGCACATCTTTACCCCCTACCCATTGTTTGGCGGTCAAGAATGTGTAGTAGTGTTTGTTGAATGAAAGCACAGGGTGATCAGCGATGCGCTGTAGGAAGTTCTGCAAGGCCACCATTCGCGTCTTAACGAACTCCTGATTGAAACGATCGAACCGCTTCAGACTGTGCTTCTCTGGAAGAGGCTGAAAACAAACAGACAAACGATGGCGCTACAAAATTTTAAAATATAAATAACAAGTGGTCTGGACAATGCAATTTCAAGGCTGCATAAATAAGACAATGTCACACAAGTTGTGAAAAACTAAATTAACTACTTGGACAACTTGTTGTGCATCTACGACACAATAATTTTTTATCGTATCTTTCAAAATGTTTGTGTGAGAAAAATGCGATTTGCAATTGGTCAATGAACAAAGAATATTCTAATATTCTATTCTATTGATTAATGATGTGAACATCGTTAAATAATTACATTCCAACAAAAATTTTGAAGGTTATAAAGTCAAACCAAAAATAAAATAAACATGCTAAATGACCTGCTGCAACCTATGATTGTGCCGCAACTGGCAGATACATGCATCAACGTGATACGTGCGTCATAGGAAATGCGAGAAAACAAATTTAAATTAAAAGATTTGACCGTACGACGAAAAGACGCTTACAGGAACGAGGTGGGTTGGATGGGACTCCTCGAGCCGCTGTCTCAACCAAATGAAGTCGTTGTATCGTCTTCGGACTTGATACTCTTGCGAGTCAAACTCACTGCGAGTCGTCTTTCGTACAAAAGAAAAAACACAACATGGCTCATAGTCTAATAAAAAATAATGTGGCCACTTGCAATAATGTCTAGTTAGCAAAAGCGACTGAAGGTAGTGCGCCATGATAGCGGTTGTTGCATGCAGTGGTAGGGTGAAATGTTCCAGCGGGGTGTTGGAAGTTTCAACCCCCTCTGTGTTTCTTAGGGCTCTATATAGTTAAATCTTCTTTGCACACCCCAATTCAACGGTGGGTCATAGTATAACACCCCTCATTTTGCACCAATTCTCATACTGGCAGTGGTAATAGTTGCTGCACATCTCGTGAAGGGCAACTTCGAAATTCGACCAGATCTCTTTTATTTGTGATTTCCTTCATTGGATGGGGCGCATCCAGTGAACCCTTTACCCATTTGCCTCGAGAATATCCGCTGAAAACATGGGCTTAACGGGAAAAATGAACGGGTAAAGTAATTGTGAGTGAAGGACTCTCAAGTCTCACGATCCATAAAAATTAAAGGAAGAGAATGAACACCAAAACGTTGACTCTCTGCTCAATTATATAGTATCGGCTGATACCGTTTTAAAGGTGTCTAACTGTCATCTGCAATTGTGAGTAAAGGACTTGAGTCTCAAGATCCCTACACTGTAACCATCATAAATGAGAAGACTCAAACTCGTAGTCTTCATGTCACAAGTCGAGTGCTTTAACCAATTGGCAACCGCTTTCTACATACTACTGCCAGTGAGAAAAATTAGAACAAGAAAACGCTGTAGCAAAGAGGAATCTGGAGGAGGAGGAACGTCTGCTGCCTCATGCGAAACTGTCACTCAACCTCAGCGCTTATTCTACATTCTACTCCATTTATCTTCTCTTCTCAGCCGTTCCTCTCTTCGGTCCTCTTCAGTCCTTGGCTGTCCCACGGCTGCATACTTATACGACCCCATCTAGTAGTTTCGCAATTGTGGGCCCCTCCCCCCTATCTGGAACTTCTTGCCTCCGCCACTCAGGGCCGACCACCTTTTTCAATTTATTTACCAGTTCTGACACACTAAATGCGCAATAAAAATCAATCAATTAGATTAGATATCCTGTTCAGCTCGCACCTTGGCAGTGCCAGTCCAAACCCTGAAGAAAGAAGGAGGGTGACACTAATCATCTTCGATATGACACATCTTCGATATGACAAAGTGTCGTTAAACATCAAAAAGCAGGGCTGTTTTTAAGGAATTTTTAGAACTGCACAACCCCATCTTTCCTTTCCCATTCCCCATGGCAAATTACTTAAAATCGGAGGACTTTTTTGCTAGTTTTAACTGTACAGGAGTGCTTCTACAACTGCACATTTTGTGCACAACTGCACGTTAAAAAAAGCCCTGTCAAAAAGTAAGTAGAAATGCGTGCCTACCTTCGTTGTAACTCTGAATGTAATGTAGGATTCCATCGTCGACGTATGCTTCTCAGGATTGTCGACGATGACAAACAAATCGTGTTCGTCGCTGTCCAAGTCATCTTCGGCCGACTTTCTCGCCAAACGAAACGAACACTGGCCGCCATTTTGATCGCTGCTCAAGTCGAGGTTTCGAGTAGATGTGGGACTGATCTGCGACAGGTAGTACTAGAAAAACCACACAGATCGATAAAGAACGTACCAAGAACATGTTAGCACATGAAACAGGGACTATTGAAACAGTCCAATGAAATGTGCTCAATTCCGCTAGCATCCTCAAAAACAGTGATCACGTAGAAGAATGATTATTGACTGACATGGTACTGATATTATTTTATCACTGCTTCTGGCTGAGTCTAAGACATCTGAGCTTGAAATGCATTTATTAAGAATAAGCACTACTAAAATCTTCTCAGCTTGAGTGCAATTATCTGCTATCTCGTTTCACTCAGATTTGTCATTCGATTCCAAAGATCACCAGTGACCACGCAATAGCATAATTATTAAATTTACACAAATAAGACCTACATCAGCCTAGAATTATATCTAGCACGCTAATCTGCATCTAGAATAGCGATCGTCTAATTGGTATTGCAATTTCATGTCGAGCCTGCATCGACTAGTCTCAACCCCATTGACAGTGAAAGCAGAACATTGAGAAATGTAGCAGGGACTCTGGGAGGGTCCAGCGCTAAGTAAACACCCGATAATCGATTGCATTGCCTAGAAGTGTTTCTCGGCGATGTACACAGAAATCAGTGAAGCGAATGAAAGTATCGGTCGTACTTCGAAGTCATACTCGTCCGATTCTTCGTCGAGGGCGCTAGATAATGGATCTTTAACCCCAAGAGGGTCTTTAAAATCCGCGGAATTTCCATCGCCTTCTGAATTAACTACAGACGATGGTTGAGAGTCCGCCATTGTTAGTGATCACGTGCGCAACCAAGCACCGCCCCCTGCGATTACCGTACACGTCGTAATTGACGCTGATCAGTTCATAACCTGGCTTCACAAGGAATTACGGTATTTTTCTTTCGCAATCGAGCGAATCACGCTCTCCCTCTTGAATTTGACAATGACATTGTGTTCGCTGGTATTAATGGTAATTAATTGTCATACTCGATTGGCATGATAGTGTAACTGGACTACTTCTTGAGTGTTTTTCCTTGAGTGATGTCATTTTTCTATTAAAGAATATTCCTATCTTTATATTTATATTGAAGCTGTGGAATCTTTTACGACCTTATACTTTTGCAGATTTAAAAACGTATATCCACCCACATGAAATTCTAATAAGCAGCATATACGCTAACACTGATTCAAACCATTCTTTGATAGCACAAATAATATGTTCTAATACTGGACACGAAGATCCGACTGTATTCGTCGTTGGTGCTGCCTGTGGTATTATATGCAAGTGAAACATGGAAGACAACAGCAAAGACAACAAAACAACTAAATGTCTTCCACCGGAGATGCCTACGATCTATCCTTGGCATCTCATGGAAGGACCACATCAGAAACGAGGAGGTGCTAACAATGGCGGGGACGAAGGATCTTGAGTACATCATCATGGGGAGAAGGGAAAGGTTGGCTGGGCACATCCTTAGACTACCAAAGGAGAGGATTGCGATGACGGCGATAACATGGGTTCCGGAGGGGGGAAAGCGAAGAAGAGGCAGACCAAGAAACACCTGGAGACGTACATTTAAGGAAGATCTGGAGAAGATGGGACTGGGTTGGGACGAGGCGGAGGTGGTGGCTGGTGACCGTATGGAGTGGCGAAGACTTGTTGACCAATGCTCCGATCGGAACAGGAGGAACTAAGTCTAAGTAAGACTGGACAAATTGGCTTTTTTAAAAATCAGATGCACACCTAGGCTTGTAGATAGGCCTACAAGGTATAAATAAAACACAAGAATGATTCAGAGTAGGCGTTAGGTAAATATGAAACTGTGATTTTAAAATATCAATGTGACAACAGGGTGGCAGTAACTGTTCTGTAAGGGTGTTTAATTTAACCAAGTTTATCCATCTCTTTGTGGAAGTTATAATAGCAAACTGTCTTCAATCCTTGTGGCAAAATAATGATATAATATATACAAAGGATATAATCAACCTAAAATAGTGAACTTGCACCAGTTTCTGACAAGTACGATGCTTTACATCACACAAACGATAATCTCACGTATACCACTCTTGTCTGTCCTTAATTTTAGTTCTTGTTTCAGTAGTTTCCACATTTTAAAGTATTTCCGATTATTCTACCTTTCCAGATCTAAATTTATGATAACCATTTTTACATTGCAGTGATTCTTACGACATAATTACGTGTTCAATTTCCAAATATTAAGTGAAACTCTTGATTCCCCATATTTGTTGTGACCTTTTCTATAATTAAGGATTCTGATTACATAATATTTCTTCTTTGGTTTATTATTCCATCACGATCTTTCCAAGACAACACCTCAAACCTTAACTTAATGGACAAGTGTATACTGGTTGTTAAATTCACAACCATTCACTAAAACCAGTTTGTGGAGCACTCATTCGATGCATAGTCACACGCAGGACTTTGAAAACAAACACAAGAATTTTCCAAAACGATTTTTCTTAAAAAACAACGATGTTAGTCATGTGTGGTTTTTTTTAACCTCATACGAAAAATCACCGAGCATCTGCCATACATACATACACATTTTTGTACGCCATTAAAAAAAATCAAAGCTCACAAACGTTGCTATTAATCGAACAATGTCCTCGGCTCCGTGACATAAGAGCGACCAACGATACCGCCGATAAAAAAAGCACTGCAAGCATTGGCAATTACAGGTCAGCACCGACAAATCTTCAGCCGAAACACCCAACCATTTTCTGATCAAGATTGTCCAACACAGCTGTGAAAGGCAGGGATGCCACTATGATTTTAAAAAGGTAAGATCTGACCAAAAAAAGGCAAGAAAAAGCTCGATCTTGACAGAACAACTAGATAAGACCGAAAAACCTAGATCTAGGTGGAAAAAGCTATTATGAGTGGCATCCCTGGCGGAAGGTGCCCGGATGGACCCTTCACACGATACAGCTGCATAGCTTGTTCATTCATACGCATCATTTATGTAGCGCCTCTCAAAGATAACTGAAGTGCTCAAAAGCGTAACCACAGGAGAAATTAAACATTTCAACTGTAACTTCGCACACCATAGTGATCGGAAGCTCCGTGCGCTGTCAAAGAAACAAAAAGCAGTATAGCTGTTAATTATAAGCTACAATCCACAAAGTTTGGCAGAGATCATCGAAATCTGTAGCGACACAATAGCTAAGAGAGAGGGGGAAGAGAAATTTACCAATAGACAAATACCCGTGGCCCCGATTTACACATTTTGCAAACGCTGCTGCTGGTCTTCACACAGAATAGATTCATTATCCACAAACCAATCAATCAATCGATCGATCAATCAATCGATCAATCAAACAAATAAAACTTGCTATTGTGATCAATTTTCTTAAGACAAGGCCTCAAACATGGTTGGGCGTGGTGATGTACGAGAATGTTCAGTGCCTTGAAGCCAGAAGGGTGTGGGTTCGAATCCACTTCAAGCTGCTGCGTATGGACCCTGAGCAAGTCCTTCACTCGTATAAATTTGCTCACTACCCTCCTCAATTCATGCTCATTCATTGCATAGAGTCACCTCCTAATCAATGCAGTAATACTAACCAAAAGTGCAAAAACCCCGGCTGCAAAATTTTATTGCTCAAGAACACAATCCAAAAATAATTCGTGTCAGGTTGAAAGTGAAAACGGATTAATTTCTAAACGATTCCGTTAAGAAAGACGATGAACTAAGAACAAATTTCACAGATGACCAACAGGACATTCACGAAATCTGGTTGGACAAAATCAGTTCATAGATTTCCACATCAGCACACAAGAAAAAGTATACTTTAAAGTAACTTAGAAGCCTATTATTCAGAAACATTGAAACCTCCTAGTAACGCACTCTGCTCTAAAACTAATTCTAGAAGGTCCCGGAGCAGAAAAAAATCAGATCATCAGAAAATTAAGAGTGTGTGTTCCAAAGGTAGTGCAACAACAATAATAAATGTTCAATCTGAATGAACTAATGAACAATCTCCTAGTAACATGTTGGAAACTATTTAACGATGCTGTAACCATCTAGTAACATCTTGTAACCTTTTCCTAAGATGCTGGAACCTTCTCATGTTACAAGAATGCTCCAACATTTCACAAGAATGTTCCAACATGTTGCCAAAATGTTCCAACATGTTACAAAAGGTTCCAACATGTTACAAAATGTTTCAACATGTTACAAAAGGTTCCAACATGTTGCCAAAATGTGCCAACAAGTTGCACGATAGTTCCACAATGTCACAAGACGGTTCCAACACGTAACTGGGGAAGAACGACGCTACAGACCGCACTACCAGACTACTCTCACAGGTCTACGTTAAATTAAACTACAAAAAATCTCCTCCGCTTAAAAAAAATCAAACCAAAACAGACGCTCAAACTAGTTACAAAAAATATACACGCACAACCTTTGTACAAGCAATTTAAATAGCAGCAGCAGCAGCAGCGCCGCGCATACAAACACATTCACACGCGTATTTACACAACGAAAAAAAAACAAAAACGATCCGCCGATTCTGGTCCGAGAGAACCGATCCCAGCTGTTCCTAAAGTCAATTTATATAGCTCCTCTAAATGTGCACGGCTATCACAGGATGCTGGTGTCAAGATGGTCGGCAGGCGTTCAGTTGGAACCGTCGCACTCGACTGTTCCTACGCTGCAACTGCACAGTGGTGTCTGGCGTGCCGTCGACGACGATGTGGTCGGTGTGGGTGGCAACCGGAACTACGTGCCTCACTTCTAATGTCTGCTTTACAGACATGTCTGCAACGAAGAAGAAGAGCTTCGTACAACGCAATCTTAAATTTATATAGCGCCACATAAATTTGGCCTTGCTCCTGCATGCCATTGCGAGCTCTGTGCCCCTACTCTTAAGTACTGCTCGCCACTTACCCTCCCGTCTTTCGACAGAACAAAGCTCGGGTCCCTTTAGTTTCTACCATACTCAAAGACGCTCCCGACCTGATAGCGAAAGGAACAAACCAAGATAAAAGAGAATGGTTTTCAAATGCTTGCGGAAAAGGGGCAAAGACCAAGAAGTTCACTTTTATATCATGGAGATTGCTAGATAACTTATAATTACAGAACGATGAACTGACTACAGCGAAGTTTTTAATGCAGAACTGTGGAAGTCTTTTCTTGTATTATAGTCATCGTCGTAGTAATAGTAGTCGTTTATTGTGGAAGTCTTTTCTTGTATTATAGTCATCGTCGTAGTAATAGTAGTACTCGTTTATTGGCAGAGCGTCAACCAAACACAAAATTTGCAATCTAACAGTAGTCAGGACAAACTCAAAAACATTGCACACGTCAAATGATAATCGAAAATGGTTATACGGCCCGCTGGTCTCGTTCGACCCTTTCTTTCTCGATAACATTTGACAGTGCCAAAAAAAATGCAATGCATGAAACGAACACAACGAAAACGATCTAAAACACATCGCCAACGATCTAAGTCTAGCAGAGAGAGAGAGAGATTAAACACAGTAAGTTAATTTTTTTAACCCTTTACCGATCAAGGTCATAGGCTTTCCCATACCTTCGACTACACTTTGATCGGTAAAGGGTTAAACATGTTTCTAAATTTAACATGCTTCTAAATTTAACATGTTTCTAAATTTAACATGTTTCTAAACTTAACATGTTTCTAAACTTAACATGTTTCTAAATTTAACATGTTTCTAAATTGAACATGTTTCAAAATTTAACATTTCATGAGACACATTTTCCACGAACCTTCGAGACTCGTTTCTGCGATGACATGCTCCTCCTCCTCCTCGTATTCGTCGCCGCTTGAGTCAGCGTGAACCCGATGTAGGTTGATGAGGTAGGGCACGACGGTCATGCTGCGGAGGGTGTCGCCATCCTCCGGACGCGGACACAGGCGGACATACTCGGACATCATACGAGGATGCTTTTTCCTAAACCAGCTGCGTTTTTTAAACAGAAAAATTAAATGCATTCAACAATTTTCTTGCATCACCACAAAAAATTTCATGTTAAAATAATGTCATGTAATCAAAGTTTGTACTGTATTACCGCATACAAATCTGATGTTACAGCGATGTAATATATTCAAAATGTTTCTTCCATTACCACAAAAAATTCCATGTTAAAGTAATGTTGCTTTTCTTGCATTTCCACACAGAAATCCTATGTTAAACTAACTTCCTTACATCTGTGCCTGCTTTCCTTCCATTTCATTAGCATTCAACTTATTTCTTCGTTTGCATAATTAACATTCAAAGTTTGTCTTCTATTCAATTGATATCTCTAACTTCAATATGGAACGACAAAGCGGCCCCTTATCGGTTCCTGTATCAGAGAGTACAGTAAGTAATGAAAAAATAATGACATACGTGCACAAATTCAGTCTGGCCTCGCTCCTGCCTACCTTTGCGAGCTCTGTAGCCCTACTCTTAGTGCTCGCCATTTCCGCTTCCTTCGTTCGACTGAACAAAGTCTACACTAAGTCCCATTTTGCTCGTACCACCACTACGCAGAACCGTGCCTTCTCGGTGGTAGAACCTTTGACCTGCCTTTGATGCTCCACTTCATTTCTAGAACTCCTTCTCAGGCATTCCTCTCTCATCTTAAGACAGTTTTATTTGGCCATGCTGGGGTTTGGAGCACCACTGAGTAGTTCCCTTGAATAGAGGCACAATAGAAATTCATTTAATGAATGCATGAATGAATTGAAGAGTACAGAATTATTAGAGGACGAGCAAGACTTCTTACTCATGGGCTCTGATTTGCTGAATGGTAAACCTCTTGCTCGGCTCATACTGCAGCATACCTGTGATAAAACAGAACACGAAACAGATGTTACATTATCCCAATGTTGGCAAAAAAACTTAACGGACAATACATTAGCTAAAAATAGCCCAAATAAATAAACTGTCACAAATTTAAACAACAAACTAAATAAACAGACAGTCAAGTAACAAAAAAACTAAAAGCCCAATAGGTAATAAAGAGATAAGAAATAAATAGTAAAAAATAATTACGATAAATCATATATAGCTAATAGCTATTCATTTTTAGCCAGCTAGCTACGTATTTATTTAAAAGACACAAATAGCTAACCACAAACTAATTAGCCAAATAGTTAATAAACTGACAAATAAGATAAAGATATTCAATAGCTAAACAAATAAATAGCTAATGGCAATTTGGTCATGACTCCAACCTTTGATAAGATCACCGAGTAGCTTATCAACGCAATCCGGTATCGAGTATTCACCCTTGCCGATATTTTCAAACAGCCTGTAGATATTGTCACCCTCAAACGGATAGAGACCTGTCGTTATGTTGTACCTACAAACACAAACCAATGCTACCTACAAACACAAACCAATGCTATCTACAAACACAAACCAATGCTACCTATAAACACAAACTATGCTGCCTATAAACACAAACTGTGCTACCTGCAAACACAAAACGATGCTACCTATAAACACAACCCCTGCTTGAATTGATTTTGGAACAACACTCTAGTACTTAACCCACCCCGTGATATTTTTGTGAAAAAGTTCTTAGTAGAAGAATAATAATTGTTTGATTTTCATTCAGCAGAAGCACAAATAGAATACAAATTATTTTAAGAAAAAGAGAGAATATGAAGTTAAATTAAGGCCTTCAGCAGTGAATAAGAAGTACAAATATTTTTAGAACGAAAATTAAGAAATTTCTAATTTTATGTGGTCGCATTTTATTGTATTGTATTGTATTGTATTTAAACATTTATAAAGCGCCTCTAGTAGGGTAAACCGTTCAGAGGCGCTCCAAGTGCGCAAGGCCCAGTGAGAAGAAACAGGTTTTGAGAAGAGACAAAGCAGAGGAGAGACTACCAGAAAGAAGTGTAGAGCGAACAGAAGGAGAAAGGGCATTCCAAAGAGAAGGACCAATTGAGACAAATGATCGAGACTGAGCCATAACAGTTCTAGACCGAGGAACCAAGAGGTCAAATCTGTTGGATGAACGAAGTGGACGGTGGGAGGAAGCTGAGTGAGGACGAAGTAAAACATTAGTGAGATATTTTGGGGCAAGACCCCGTTGAGCCTTTATGATCAGAGATTTTAGGTTCAGTATCTATCAGCATAATGGCATTTCACCTGTATACCCAGTATGAGAATTGTGGAAAAATAACTGGGGGGGTTGGCCTATGATAAACTTGAAATTGGGGTATGAAAAACATACTTTAACATGGGGCTCTAAAAATGACTGGGGGGGTTGAACCCCCCCAACCCCCCCGGCAATTCTCACCCTGTGTATACCTGAAGGTCACATGACTGTAAACAAGTTCAAACTGGTCTTGGGGAAGAATGGGGTTAATAATACACAAACGTTTGATAAATGCAGACCTAGAGATTGACACTGGCCGTTTGATGAAGCCAGCATCGTCAGGATGAGCACTGAGGAACGTATCCCCTTGGATGCATAATTACCGACCACAGACTTAAAGACAAATAGACAGAGAATAACTTACAGCGTAACACCAGACGACCAGATGTCTACTTTGAAACCGGAAAACGTGTCCTCTCCGTTGGCGATCTCCGGCGGCTGGAAAGCAGGCGACCCCTGGCTCGTCCGACAGAGGTCATCGAGTGCAAACGTGTCCAGAGCCTGAAAAGAAGACGACCTCATCTAATTAACACATATGATTAATATGTATTCATTCATTCATTCATTCCGACATTTATTATATATAGCGCTCCTTCAAGTTAAAAAGCTACTCAGAGGTGCTCCAGAATCCTGCGCGCCCAAAAAGAACAGTTTTAAGTTTAGTAAGAAACGATCCTGGTAGAGTCCCAGGGTGTAGGAACCGTTCAAAAGGAAGGCTATTCATACATATATTATGCAGAAATAAGGAATATTACAAAAACCGGAAATTGGGTTTTGAAAACGAAAATCTGTGCTCACTGTTTACAAACCGATAATTTATTTCATAAAACAATCTTTTAAAATTATTAAGATATGATTCGTTCCTTAAAACAGTCTACGCAAATCTTGCCTCTGCTACGCCAAGGTCTGTGATCTTCAGGGTTTCGTCGTTCGTCAGAAGAAGGTTACCGGGTTTTATGTCTTTATGCACGATGTTCTGACCGTGCAGATATTCAAGGCCGTCGACGAGCTGACAGAAGTAGCTAGAAAAAACAAAACATGACATTTGCCGAATACTATCGATAGAAAAAAGTAACGGCTACTGCATGATAAACCGTAATTACTGCAAGCGGATACCTAAATAACAGTTGTATTCCATTGTATTGATAGATGCCATGCACTCACTAATGCCTATCGTAGTCATGGTACCATAATTTAGGGGCTCATCTAGCGGGGTTGAAAATCCCCTTTCGGGCTCTAAGGGCAACCGAAAGTATAACCATTTAATTCAGACTTCTTTTAAAAATGTTATTACACTTCGTACATTCTTCTTAAATTGGTTGCAAAGTAAATTATTTCATCGGAACGTAATACAAATACAAACACAGTTAAAGCACGGTATACAGATGTATGATATTGAATAGAACTGATTTAAACCAGAGTGCTTTAAGGAAGTTAAAGATGCATGCATCGTGAGGCGCGGTGGTTTAGTGGTGGCGTCGTTGCCTTGGAGCCGGAAGGTTCAAGGTTCGAATCCACCTCGCCGCGTAAGGACCTTGGGTGAGTCCTTCACTCACAATCGCTCAGCGCTTCAGTGTGAAACTCCGATGCAGTGTCCGCTCTGCATTCTCTAGTAGTGAGCTTGAAGAGGCGCATACAAACAAGCAGAACAGATTTAAATGTTAAGTGAGTTCACCTAACTGCAATGGAATACCATTCAAAGAGGAATGGCTAGTGAGAAGGAGGAGAATGATTCTCACCAGTTGGCCTGGAAGATCGGAAACCTTTTCCCCGGCGCACCTTCGAGCAGTTCCTGTAGACCGACGACGCAGTAATCCATCACCATGTACATCTTCTGCTTCTCAACGTTCTCGAGAACGTCGATCAGTTCGATGACGTTGCGATGGTGAAGTCGCTTCAGAAGAATTATTTCCCTGCAAAGAAATCAACCACACGCATAATCTCCACTTTCACTTCACCGTGGGTCACACTAAATATTTGGATTTGTTACCCAGCTACGCTTTTGCATTTTTGCGTGAGGTTATCTAAAAGCAGTTTTGCAGTGTGTGGTAATTTCAATCAGAGGCTTAAATTTTTACTAAATGTAAGTGGAATGTCAAAGCTGCAAAAAACACTGGTGCAAATGATATTCTAAATCTTGAAGCATCGGACGAGCGGGTTTAGGGCACATTTGGTTAACACACTGCTACCTTCCCATTGGTTCACTCGACCTTTACTTCGCTGACAAAATGAGCAGCAAGATGGGTAGACCACTTGCATGACTGTCACACAGTTAAATGCACCTCCTGGAAAAGTTTGTTTTCATCGATTCACTTAATGAATTGTAATCATACATCGATGTGTCAGTTTGAAATAAACGAAAATCATTATTATTAAAAGGCAAATCAGGTGCATTGTCGTGTTACACTACATTCAAGTACTTAGCAATTCAGATCTTGAGTTAGTATATAAAAAGCACCGCACCTTTTAACGTTCGCTTCGCCGTTTGGAATTCGTCGAAGCTTTCTCTTCTTCAGGATCTTCACCGCTCGCCTGCACAGCGTCTCCGAGTCGAGGCACTCTTTGACCTTCCCGTAGGACCCCTCTCCGAGCATGTCTCCCATGATATACTTTCCCACATACTTGGCCTTTTTCTTCACGGGCCGATACACGATCAGCTCCGAGTTAACCCTGTGAAAGCCTAGACTGTGGTCCTCGTCTTCCGGTAGCAGGGCCCCCAGACCGCCTCCGACTGGTTCTAGATCCTGCGAGTTAAAGTCATCGCCGCCCAGTCCGAACCGGACATCTCCCCCGTCCATTTTAATCCAGCGGTCGTTTGCATAAATAGAAATAAGCACGATATCCTAAAAACATGGTCACTTCTTCTTCTTCTCTTCCACCGAAAAGTCTACACGGCGTCCATCGGTCAGCAAATCCATTAAACATCTAGGAAACTACTAAATCGCACCCCGTAGAGTACGCGTATCTCCTATGGAGATGTTATTGTGGATTAACGAAAATAGAAATTCTTGTAGTAGTTATAAGATTTACTATCGCGTTATATCTATTTGAAAGTCTATGAAAAAATAGCTAAATAACTGGCTCGATAACAATAGCATGAAATCTAGATAACCATCGTATTGTATCCAATGCTTGTATCTGTTTTGAAACGAATATATTCTGAAAACGAGGCCATCGATTCCGAAGAAACTTCCGCTGCTGTCGAAGAAACGAAGACATTGCCCAACGTAGACGCCCAAATGTAGTTATTTAAAATTATTTGAACCGTCCAGATCTAATAAAATTATAATATACTTCGTTTATTCAAGAAAAAATTAAGTTGACAGACCGCAACTAATTACATCAAAAAAAGAAAGTATCAAAAAAATAAATGGGCTAAAATAACAGTGTCTGCCGAATTCAGGTTGGAAGCACGCGAAAGATAGATTTTTTGGTTGCTATAAGCAGCCGCAACAGAATAACTGCCAATAATACTATTCATCAACTTTTTTCCGACGACGGTCATCAGAAATTTCTGGCCCAAGAAAAGTGGGTTTGGGTTTTTCTCCCGGTCAGCGTGTATTCACCTCAAAATTTATCAGTAAACTGGAGATCACGACTATTCAGTTACTTACTTATTCAATCACTGGTTCTGGCTCTATATAGCAAGCAGTGATGCCACAGCTGTGTTTTTCCACATAGATCTATGTTTTTTTGCTTTCGTCTGTGTTTCTGGGTTTTTTTTGGGAAAATCTGTGTTTTTTTCCGTTTTCGTCTGGATTTCTGTGTTTTTTGGGGAAAATCTGTGTTTTTTTCCCGTTTTCGTCTGGGTTTCTGGGTTTTTTTTGGAAAAATCTGTGTTTTTTTTCGGTTTTCGTCTGGGTTTCTGGGTTTTTTTTGACTTTTCGGACCGGATGACTAAAAAAAAAAAAAAAAAAAAAAAAAAAAAAAAGGTCATCAACTTTTTTGTCGGCGAAAATAGAAATTTTTTTGACTTTTCGGACCGGATGACTAAAAAAAAAAAAAAAAAAAAAAGGTCATCAATTTTTTTGCCGGCGAAAATATAAAATTTTCTTTACTTTTCGGCCGGGCGACGTCTGTGTTTTTCTGTGTTTTTTTTTTTAGGAAATCTATGTTTTTTTTTGAAACCTCAGTGGCAACACTGATAGCAAGAACCACATATCTATATTAAAATGTCTAATGTGGTGCTGAATTAGCGGTTAATTTCTATTAGGAATTTGTTCATTTATTTAACAAATAATCCTATAGAGATATTCGTTCAATGGTTGGTGTTCTTATACGTAGTATTTATTTTATATTCTAAATTTTGGACGAGAATGGTTGTTTAAACTTTAATAATATAAAGCATGCAAACGATAATATGTTGTTTTCAGTTTTCTGGTTGCGCAATGAAGCCGATTCTTGTTAAACAAGTCAATAACCAGAAAACCTCAGACTGCATCGATCGTTTCCTTAAGGGTACCCAAAATAGGCGCAAAGTCGGGGACTCATATGTCAGGCATATTTTCGCTTTTCCTAGTCGACTGTAATTATTATAAGTCTTTTTAACCTGCCAACATGCTCCTTCAAAAAGGCAGGGCGCTGAAGATCTCACCCGATAAGTTTATTGGAAAATGGCCCCTTCGCCCCTGGTCGAAGCCCTATACGATCGCTGTTAGTGACGACCAGGCAATCTCGTAAAGTGCTCTCACTTAAAGGAATCATGCTAGCATGTGTGAAATTGCAGAAGATCGGGGCCCAATAGCGCAATGGATAACATGCTGGCGTAGAGTACGAGAGGTAGTGAGTTCGAGCCCCCGTTGGGCGGATTTGATTTGTAGGCTGCTATGAGTGCATTGCAATTGCAAAGCTGTCTGCTCAGTTGGTAGTTAAGTTTAATTAAGATTACTGCATAACTTGTAAATGTAAAGCGCAGGCGTTTCAATAAAGAAAAGATTATTATAAATATTTTATATATTATATTTGAATTTTTGTACTTTGTGTTAGGTATGGACCCGAAAGAGAGAGAAAAGGCTGGAGGTAGTTCTTCAGCTATGTCGTCTATGAAAGCTGCGGCAATGATCTACGTTTGTGCCGGTTTGTATTCTGTTTTTTTTTTAAATTGATGTAATAAAATCATCATCATCATCAATAACCTTGGGCTCAATGCCCGTAGGAGTCCGACGCCACTCTCTGTCTGAGTCTGTCTCGTGCCATGTTGCTCAGCTTCAACTGGTCCGGTCAGCAGGTCTGCTCCATACCAGTAACATCTTGAAGCATCTAGACCACCTTGTCTGATTGAAGAGAATCGTGAAAAAGAGGCATGAAGGACAACGTGGGTCAATGCCCGTTGTGTCCCATGCTCTCTCCCCCGACTATCTCCACTGGTCTGTCCTGACCGACCTGTGCATGTCTGCTCCACATCATGACACCTTGAAGCATCTGGGTCGCTATGTCACTTGTGTCGTGGTTTTTGCGGATCACAATCGTCTTGGTTTTTCACTGCCAGCGTATCGCCACCCATCTGGCAAACCTTCCTCATTTTGTCCGGGCTTAGGACCGGCACAGGGACGTTGTTGGTTCCCTGTGGCAGAGGATGGATGCAGTTTAACGTCGTGCCCAGGACAAAATAATAAAATAGAGTATATTAAATCTGGTGTGTGTCGCAAATCCTGGAGACACCAATCCCACACTGGAATTAACGTCGAACCCTGAAATGTATTTTCTATATAAGATTAAATACACTTGTAAATTGAATAAGCTAAGCGAAGAGCCTGACGTGGTTCAATGTCAGATACTGGACAAGCTTGCTGTATTGCTATACGAATTCATAGATTGTTCTTATTTTTGTGATTGTTAAACGCTTACAGACTGTCACATGGAAAGTGAGATTCGTGCGAGAGATGCCATACGATGTCGTGAGTGTGGATATAGGATCATGTACAAGAAACGCACACGAAGAAGTAAGTAAAGCATCTCAACTCAAAACCATTGTCTTTTATTTTAAACTAGCTGAACCCAGCCACGCGTTGCTGTGGCTGAAAAGAGCATCCAACCACCCGTCCCTACCTCCATTCGACCTCCCCTTCCCCTCACCATCCCCCTTCCCCGCCCACTCCCTCTCCCTCCCCTCCTCCCCTCCCTCCCCTCCCACTTCCCCTCCCCTTCCGCTCCCCTCCCCCTTCTCCTCCTCTTCCCACCCCTCCCCGTCCAATCCCCTCAACTCCCCTCTACCTCCTCCCATCCCTTTCCCTTCCACCTCCCCTGCACCCTACCCTCCTCCCCTTCCCAGTCCCGATCCCTCCGTCCCTTCCTCTGCCTCCCTGCATCCCTCCCTCGTCCATCCGTCCCCTCCGCTCCCTCGCCTCCCTCTTCGTCCCGCTCCCTCCCCCTCCTTTCCTCCCTCACGCCGAACGCAAGAGGGCCGCTATTGAATGTGTTGAATATCTATATGGGCCTAAATAAAAATGTAACTGAGTACGCACGAATCTTTCGGACCAAGGATCTCGGAATTTTTAAAAATTGCCGTTCGAATAGGCGCGAGTTTGCATAATGCTTTTTTGCTAAAATCTTGAGAAAAAACACTTTCACTTCGATTCGACCGATTCCGAGTTCAAATTCAACCCGTCAATAATAATGCATGCCTTGACCCAATTCGGGCGCGTTTGAAAACGGTGGTTTCGACCGATTCCGAGTTCAAATTCAACCCGTCAATAATTATGCATGCCTTGACCCAATTCGGGCGCGTTTGAAAACGGTGGTTCCGCAAGACTTGTATAGCGCATTTTGAACTCGGAATCGGTCGAATCGAAGTGAAAGTTGTTGTTTTTTGTTGTAAAAGATTTTATCAAAAAAGCATTATGCAAACCTGCGCCTATTGGAACGGAACGTTTTGCTGCAATTTTGAAAAGAATCGGTCCAGGACTTACCAAGATCCTAGAGGAGAAAGATTCGTGCGAACGCAGTTACATTTTTATTTATATAGATAATGCTGTCTAATAATTGGCATGATGGATTTATAACGAAGAAGGCATTGTTCGAATCTCTTCTCAGTCAAGGCTGGATGGGTTTTGAATCCAGCAACCTCACATTTTTTGGGTGCTGTAGAAGTTATGGAGAGTTTTCTCCTCCTATTGCGATCCTTTAGGTGTAAAATGAACGCAATATATGAGAGGACTGACCAGGGTCCATCCATATCTATAAAAATGTAACGGCGTACGCACCATGCAAATTTAGGCGAACAAGATATCCCAAAGTAACAGACCGATTCTTTCAAAATCTCACCAAAACGTTCCTTTCAAATACGTGTGTGTTCTTTGAATGTTTTTTTTCTTCAAAAACCGCAATATTTAACAAAAATAATATTTTATCAAATTCGTCGGCTAATTTACACGTCGCTGCTAATCAACACAGTGACCAGCCAGACGAAATATAGAATGAGGTCACGTGCCGTGACGTCATAAGCAATTCAAAAACCAAAGCGGCCTTTCAACTTTCTTGGGCTCTATAGCGGCCTTTCATCTTTCTTGGGCTCTATCCGCTGTCAGGAAAGGACGGTGTGAGGGAGGAAAGGACCGGAGGGAGCGGGACGAAGAGGGT
The DNA here is from genome assembly GCA_945859605.1 of Lumbricus rubellus. Taxonomy (NCBI): domain Eukaryota; kingdom Metazoa; phylum Annelida; class Clitellata; order Crassiclitellata; family Lumbricidae; genus Lumbricus; species Lumbricus rubellus. The sequence goes on from OX243820.1 coordinate 36,733,480, forward strand.
GGAGAGGGAGCGGAGGGGAGCGATGGAGGAGGGAGGAGTAGGGGGAGGGGGAGGGATGATTGGAGGAGGTAGGGAGGGATGGTTGGATGCTCTTTTCAGCCACAGCAACGCGTGGCCGGGTTCAGCTAGTATTATAATATTAATTATTACGTTTAAAAAATCGGATTTTCGACCACCTCATTCCTGTTTTAACTCGTGCATTTTGTGTAACCATAATTTATCCATGCAAATAAGCTTTACAAAAGTTAACTAGCTGAAGTCGCTACAAAACATGAATTTATTTTGCCATATGTTACGATTTATTTTTGTAGGCATCATATTTGCTAGAGCTCTAAAATTTGTTAACTTTTATGGTTTTCTGCGTTGCCCGATGTGCAGAGCTGCACGGGAAGGACTAAGGTTCTAAGGTAAAGGTTATGGTTTTCTGTTTTTATCTCTGAACAGATTTTAATTATAATGCAATCAAATGCCATCTGACGACTATAGGATAATACGGAGCAATAAATAGACTAATGTGGACGTCATTATTAGACATTTATTTGGCAATCATTCATTTTTTGAGATCCATACACACCCATACGCAAATCACGTAAATCTGGCCATCTTCCTGCGTGTGTAATAATTTTATATGTACAACCACTAGGCCAATGCAATTTCTCTGGTGATGCCAGCACACTTTTCCACGCAGTGACATCTGAATCTTCTAGAATTACTAAACCGCTGAAATATCACTAGTCAGCACATTTTACTTGCTTATTTCAAAATGAAGACCACATGTGTTTATTCCTGTTACCTCAGCTAGGTTTTCTTAAACTGATATATTTCTTCTTTTCTGTTTTTTTCCAGTGGTTGTGTTCGATGGAAGATGAGTTGGAATAAATGCAGCGGATGCTCGGCACTCGATTCATTAGCAAAAGACTTTAGCGAACTGCGATCTGTAATTTTAGACGTTTAAAATGTGCTTGTTAAAAAACGTATTCAAACCTGAAGGCGTTTGTTTCTGAATAAGAATCGTTCTAAACTGTTATTGGATTTTAGTTTCACATGGGAATCTATAATATTACAAATATAGGATACAGCTTATGGAATGAACAGACAAGATAAATAAATATTAATTAGGATCAAATAAAGATTAATAAGGCATGCAAGAATCTCATCCAGAAGGTACAGTTCTTTGGTCATTTCATCCATCAGCTCTTGCCACCTTTCTGTGAGGACAAGTATTTACTCCTCATGAGGGAACATCCTTTCTTGCTGCCTCTCGTTAAATCAAATTTGTTTAAATATAGATTAATCAACTGATGCATTTTCAGTTATATTTAGCATTGCTTTAGAACCTGTTGAGCCTATCAGAGGACGATGCAAGGTGGCAGAAATGGGTCAAAGTATAAGATCACAAAATAAACCTATTTTGGAGCAAGACCCAATTGAGACTTGAACACCAAAATATGAACTTTGAATTGTAAATAAGAACTTTGACCTGTTTGCGTGACTTTCTTTCACCCTAAACTGAAAACTGACCTCTTCTATGGTACTCGTGGCTTTTAGTGGTTGCCCTACTTCAATGTGCACTTCTGAGCTTTGTAAGCAGAGTTCACGAGCGCTGTGTCTAGTCAGAAGGGTTGTCCAAAAAATAGTTCGAAGAATGTCTGATGTCTTAGTCATCATAAAAAATGTCAACAACATGATCATCAATATCAGCACACTTAGATCCATCATAATGATGTCGTCGTCATCATCATCAATGTCATCATAACTTTTGAGGATAAGGTGAATTTGTTTTAGATACAGTCGCTAGAGGTGATACGCTAAGCATCCTTTTATTATAGTCACCAGCCATAGAACCTTGGTGAGTCAGATGTAGAATCGAGGTCTTACCTTGTGAATTTCTTTCCCGATTTCTTCACATTATTACACTAAAATCGTTTATTGAACTACGAATTGAGCTGAAAATGCGCTGGAAATTGGTCTTCGAGAATTCCGGACTGTATTCGTGCTGCGGGTGCATCCATGTTCGCACTGGTACGGTCGCATTTGGAGTATTTTGGTTGGTACGTGATCACCGTTCTTACATGCTCAGAAATAATCATAAATACTTGTTATTTAAAACTCGTTTAGAGAACTTTTTCTGTTTTCGAATCGTGATGCGTTAAGAGTTTAGAATATTGCAGTAGTTTGGTTTTTAAGTGTTGGGAACAAACGAAGTTATTACCGTAAGAACTAACATATGGGCGTGGTTTCGGTTGAGGAAGTGTAATTTCGACAAATAAATAATCGCTTAATTAGTTTGTGTTTTGGATGTTATTTAAACACTACTGATGTCATCCTGTTGCCATTTGTTGTGCCTATAATGTAATGTAACACCGCCACATGCATAGAATCCTGTGACACAAATTATTATGAACCGAGGATGTTGTTATTGTTTCCAGTATTTTTTCCTTCAAGAATTTCTTTTTGAGCAGACGATTATTTCCTCGGGCCTCATGATTTGACATCTGGAGTAGATATTGGTCTCAGCTGCATTTGATTATTGCCCTTCTGCCAAAGTTCAGACATGCACACATAACTTACAACACTGATGTTGGAACAGTCTTCCACCGGACATCAGATTGAACTTTTTCAAATCATAGCTTAAATCTTAGTTATTGTTGTGCTCAGTTGGCTCAGGTTGCCCTCGTGTGTCTGAGCGCTCTGCTCGTCCTGCAATGCAGCGTCTACGAGCGTTGTCCGTTGCCTGGTCTCGTCGTCGACGTTCCAGCAACAACGGACGTTGTCCTAGGAACAACGGAACCGGAATGGAACGGGCTGATGAAGAAACTGAGGAACTGCAATGATGGCAAGTCTTTGCTTCTATTTATATAGTGCGAATTCAAGACCAACTACTCAGTAGCGCTCCCAGCCCAACCCTGGCTAAGAGAACAGTCTTAAGTGTAGAGTGGAACGTGGTTTCACAAGCTCTAGGCATTAGACGTGAATGAATAAAACTTGTCTTATTGTGGCAGTTATGTGATTCAATTTCATTTTCATTTCAATTCATTTATTGAACCAAATAAATTGAAGAAGTACAGCAAATAAATTATTGCGTGCCACGATTTATTAGACAGTTTATATGGGAAGGGCTCAGCCGAATTGACGGGTCGCGCTATGGCCAGCTGCACATGTAAGTGAGTGCTGGACTTGCGGTCATTTAGTAATTTGCGGTGTTTACGATGTTTGTGTGATATGGGTAGAGCTGCTGTTATCAGTCATATTTTCTGAGGCTGTTTTCTGTTTCTCTTTCAGACGATAAATTTGCTGCTGCTCTGATCGTTGGTGGTAGCATCGGTGTAACGATGATGTTGATCTATGGGGCAGTCAAGGTAAGTCCAAGCACTACGACCAAATGACCCCTACAACCCAATTACCTCTACAATCCAGTGACCCTTATGACCCAGTGACCCCTATGACTCAATAAATACTATTAACCCATTCCTGCCGGATCGGGTCACCTGCAACCCGATTAACAGGATAGGTATCAAAACAATTCCGGCGGGAAAGAGTTAATCATCGTTTATTATTTCAAACTAGCTGTACCCGGCCACGCGTTGCTTTTGCAGAAAAGACTCTCCCCGTCCCCTTCCCCTCCCCTTCCCTCCTCCTCCCCTCCGCCTCCTCCTCCCCTCCGCCTCACCCTCCGCCTCCCCTCCTCTTCATCCCGCTCCCTCCGCTCCTTTCCTCCCTTACACCATCCCTTCCTGAGGGCGGATATAGCCCAAGAATGTTGAAAGGCCGCAAAATTATTATGCGACTCGCTTATGACGTCACGGCACGCGACCTCATTCATGTTTCGTCTGGTTGCTGTCACTGTCAAGGCGTTTCGGAAATGTGGCAACCCTTCGGCTTTGTTGATTTTGCAAATGGCGGTCGAGCGGAATGCAAAGTTCACTTTTTGTGGAAAAGATTGCGTTTTTTCGGATAAAAAGAAAAATGGAAACTCTTCTATAGGAATGGAAGGTTTTGTTAAATTTTCAAAACAATCTGTGCGGTACTTTTCGAGAACACTTTACACAAACTATTGGAAAGTTTCATTTTTATTTATATAGATTACAAATGCCATCTGATTATAATTCATAGTATAGGTGACGATCGCAAATTGTTACAGGATTAGAATTGAAGTTCTGTGGTTTGGTCCAGTGGTTTGGAATGGCATTCCTTTAGAGCTGCGCCTACACCCTGCGACTCTACCAGGGCGCTTCCTCATTAAAATTAAAACTGTTTTTTTTAGTGTCCTGGAGTCGGGAGCACCTCTGAGTAGTTTTCTTGAAGGGGCGCAATATACGTTTCTGAATGAATGAATTGATGACTTGGAGTTTGGCAGTCGTCTTATGATGTCGTACGAAGTGCGTTGTAGAGACTGATAAATTGTGTGCCATATGACATAATATGGAGATTGTGATTTGACTGAATGTTGTTTCAGGGTCGGCCAGGGTACATGATGCCTTTCATGGGCCTTCAGGTCTTCGTCTTCTGTCTATCGAGTCTAACGGTCGTCAGCTACCTGTCCGATGTTGCGTACATCAAGCGCTTTCTTGCAGGACTGGTAAGCATTCAGAGGTTGTACAAGTCAGGGAATTTATGTAGAGCTGTTATTGTTGTGCTTCGTCAAATACCTATTGGCCTTTCTACTTCATTTCTTTCTCTTCTCAAGACTGTCTTATTCGACCGGGGTTGGACTGGGAGCGCTCACGAGTAGAAACCTTGAAGGAGCACTATATCAAATTCTCAGTAAATGAATAAATAAATAATAAAATCAAGTCTTTCACTAATGATTAATCGGCGTCTTCATTTGATGCTTGGTCATTAAGGCGCTTAATAAACGAATAATAATAGTTATGATAAACATTAAACAATGATGAAAATAATAATAAATGTGTTAACAATAATCGGTGTTATAATAGTGATTTCTAAAAGTAAATTGAAGATGTGTGTTGGGGGGCTGTTACTGAGGATGGTAGGATTGGGGACAGATCTGTTTGGGATGGGACTACGGACAATTTTGTCTTGGTATCACTTTCAGACTTGAGCTCGTTCAAAGATGTACATTGATCATGAGAGACAGACACATGTATGCAATAAACATTCAGACCGTTTTTCACATTGCGTTGCTTTCCTGCTAAAATTACTTTTCTTACATCAGAGGTTCTCAACCGGTGTCGCGAATAGACCGGCGGTGTGTCGCGTAAAAATGGTGTGTCGTTTTTGTGTCGCGAAGAATTGGTGTGTCGCGAAAATTCAGAAGCAAATCCCATTTATTGCTATGTCAAAGAATAAAACGACGCAGAATCGTAGATTAAGATCGTTGGAATTCATAATTTTAGAATCATTAGAACCTAAAAAGCATTCAGTGTCAACATTTTCATTCATTAGAAATTTTGACAATTCAAAATAGAAAAGCTATTTTAACTTTAACATAGGCCTGTTTTAATTTTAAAAATATATTTACATAATGACGATTGCATGGTGTGTCGCCAAAGTTTTTTCAAGTTTAGGTGTGTCACGCGCAGAAAAAGGTTGAGAACCTCTGTCTTACATGTTCAAGGCAAGGCATGTTCATTTTGGTGAAGATCATTTGCAGAGGTGCTATATAAATTGCCCTGTTCTTTTCGTTTGTGTAGCCACCTTCGGCGTTTAGGGATTACATGCTGGGCATTGATTCTGACTACCTGACGTTGGCACTCGTTCTTTTTTCCGTTGGAATGCTTGTGGTTCAGGTATTTCATGTTATTACTATATTGTTAGTATTATTTTTTATTTTTTTTGCCCCAACGTAAACATAATCCCTCGGGAAGTTCAAAACTCTCGATAAAAACAAATTTGTCTGGAAAGGACCCTAATCATCAAGGTCCCAGTTGGAGTTGGAGAAAGTACCCCTAAAAGCGACATAGTTGAAGCGCTGAATCGTTATTATTTGTTATTATTTTATTTTTAAAATGCCTTAAAATGTTTCAATATTTCTAGTTTGTTATTTCCTTTTATAAAATTTAATTATTTAAAAAAAATTATATGCGTTTTGTATTTTTCTTGCCCAAGGTAGGAAGAATCCCTTTAGAAGGCTCTTAGAAATTATCCTAGAGTCTGCCTTTAATCCAGAGTTAGTATTCCTCGTCCCCCAGTATATTTTGCGAAGGTACCCCAGCATTGATTCTCATATAATATGGAACTGAAACTAGTGCACACTGTCTCCAGAGAGTAGGTTGAAATGGCCGTCATTCGACACCCCAGCTATACCAGCAACTTGAGAGCTGTGTGGTTGATAGAGTCCAGCGATTCAACGACTATGGGATTGAATGCTTTTATTGCAATCTGTTTAGGCTTATACCTGTTGCAATCTGTTTAGGCTTATACCTGTTGCAAGCTGTTTAGGCTTACACCTGTTGCAATCTGTTTAGGCTTATACCTGTTGCAATCTGTTTAGGCTTATACCTGTTGCAATCTGTTTAGGCTTATACCTGTTGCAAGCTGTTTAGGCTTACACCTGTTGCAATCTGTTTAGGCTTATACCTGTTGCAATCTGTTTAGGCTTAGAGCTGTTGCAATCTGTTTAGGCTTAGAGCTGTTGCAATCTGTTTAGGCTTAGAGCTGTTGCAATCTGTTTAGGCTTATACCTGTTGCAATCTGTTTAGGCTTATACCTGTTGCAATCTGTTTAGGCTTACACCTGTTGCAATCTGTTTAGGCTTACACCTGTTGCAATCTGTTTAGGCTTAGAGCTGTTGCAATCTGTTTAGGCTTATACCTGTTGCAATCTGTTTACACTTATACCTGTTGCAATCTGTTTAGGCTTATACCTGTTGCAATCTGTTTAGGCTTATACCTGTTGCAATCTGTTTAGGCTTATACCTGTTGCAATCTGTTTAGGCTTATACCTGTTGCAATCTGTTTAGGCTTATACCTGTTGCAATCTGTTTAGGCTTACACCTGTTGCAATCTGTTTAGGCTTACACCTGTTGCAATCTGTTTAGGCTTAGAGCTGTTGCAATCTGTTTAGGCTTAGATCTGTTGCAATCTGTTTAGGCTTAGAGCTGTTGCAATCTGTTTAGGCTTATACCTGTTGCAATCTGTTTAGGCTTAGAGCTGTTGCAATCTGTTTAGGCTTACCTGATGGGAATCGTGTGGTCGTGCTACAAGTTCTTCAACGAACCGGACAGAAGCATCGGTCAGGGAAGTCTGTTGAGATCATACGATAACGACATGATCAACAGCTCTGAAGACGTTGAGGTGATTAACGATTATCATCCATTTCTAATATAATTCACTGTCTGTTACACGTCACTTCTGCTCTGTGACCCTCTTGCCCAGGGACCGTGTCAAAAGCCCAGTCCATCTGCCTTTCCTCACCCCAATGACAATGCTTAAATTTCTGTTTCAGTAGTCATAGTCGTAGCTTCAATGTTTGATGCCATCTTCTGGCCACAAGGGTGGTTCATGGGGCACTCCTGCTTTTTCCAGACATGAGACTGGGGCTATTGGTACTGTGGGTAGTGGTGGCATTCTTATTGTCGTCATCAGAGATTTGGGGGTTGAAAGCTATACTGGAAACTTGTTTAGCATGCTTTGTTGTTGCACATAGTTGGGGAAATAGACCCAACAATTGGTTCAAGTGTGGGAACCTTGTAAATTACGCTAAAACAGCATAAATTTTCAATTGAGTGGATTAAAAAAAAATTCTAGATGTGCTGTGGCTCAAACATAGTAACAAACCATCAACTTAATTTTAAATACATTTGTTATTTGTTTTGAATGCATTTGTTGTTTTCTTCAAAGGTTCTTTTGCCTCCGAAGTACGAAGAGGTGATTGCCATGCCGGTTGGAACAAGCCCTGCCCCGCCTGCCTACAGCCCGAACTAGAACGGGGGTTGTTGTCCTTTTCGGTGGAACGCCCCGCTCATTCTGTAGCTGCAGTGACATCTAGTGTTAATCGTCACTAACGATTTTATTCGCAATCGTCTAGATTTTAAGATAGGCTCTACATAAATAAGTCAGTCGGTGGTTTCATTCGTTTTTTTGCTGTCAATTTAACAATGCTGCTTGCTGCTGTGTGCTTCTTGTTGAAAATTTCGTTGGTTGCTGGGCTTACTGCGAAGTGTTGGGTCAAGTTGCCTGGATGTTTGAGAGGTGCGTACCTGGTTTTGCGGCATTCTGCTTTGCACGAAGTGGTGCTCTATGATTCTATCACCCTGAAGTTATTTACGTGAGAGGCTGTACAATAATGCGGCGTAGCTCTAAATGTTGTCGTTTTCTGCATCATCCCCGTTTTATACGCGACATGGTTTACGGGCCGTGTTGTGTTCCCCACCCCCCCCCCCTCGTTGGTGTCTTCGTGTTAGCGGGTCCACTACACCGTGTGTGCTTATGTCGAGAAGATTTCACTGAAAATGTTCATGGTTTGAAGGTTTTTCTTTTCTATTGAAACCATTTATTGTTTTTTGAATATGATAATTGTAACTGCAATCAGAAGTAATATATTAACGCTTATTATATACGAGTTAAAGAGACTGGAATACGTTTAAGAAAATTTCACGATCTTGGAATCATGTTTCTTCTGTATACTATACACTGTACGTTGGGTCTGTGAGACATTGGACTTTATATAATTAATGCAGCACAGTTTCTGAGTGGAACTTTGATAGTTGTAGAAGATTCTCCATAATTTGTATTTGGAACAACGGCTGTATATATATATATATATTCTTATATATATGTATATATTCTTATATATATATATATTCTTATATATATATATATATATATATATTCTTGTGCAAGCGAACATCGCGTCCAAATGAGCAATGTTGTTTTTTATGAACTTTCGTACTTTCGATCTACAACGATAGTATCGAGTGATCTCGTATCTACGACAATTTCTGATCGTCCGAAACATTGTAGGAAAAGTGTCGGCTGAGCATTAATGAAGTTCAATGTTTAATCAAGACCCCCTTGCCTTGGGCGAGGAGGATTCGGGTTTCTGGAGGAAGGCGAGAAAAAGTCCGGGTTTTTTCTGGAGGATTCATTCCGTGGGATTAAGTACTGAATGATGGTACTGCAAAGCTCACATGCATGTTCTGTAGTGGCATGTAGCGAAATGCATTGTGAGTTTTATATCCGTTTAAGACCCTTGAGCTGGATTTGGAAAGCGCATCAGTGGACCCTTCTTGTTTCAATCCTCTGCCAAATAATACTGGTTTGGTTTATATTTGGACACTTTAGCTGACAACTGGCTTGGATTCATTAGCTAGAGTCTTGTAAGCATGTTCAGAAACCCATTGTCATTAGGCAATTAGATGTCCTACTAATTGTCACCATGTTGCATTTAAAAGGATAAAGGCAACTCTCTATTATCAAAATTGTATGGTTTATTTTTTTCTCATGGTACATACAATCCCTCAGGAGTGTAGAAAATTATGTCAAGAACTTTTGTTACCGAGTGTCTGGAAATTCAGGCTTGTACTCTGCAACATTATTATTATAGATATTGTGTAATTAAAAACTGGAATTCATTAGAATTTCTTTTATCAATAAAGTACATGCTTAATTGCTTACTTATAACTATAACCATCAATTTACTTATAATTAGTATTATTATTGTGTGAAGATTTATAAGGCACAAATTAATATAATTTCGTGTGTAGTTGTAGTTTTTGTGTCGTTGTTGTTACTGTAGAAGCAGCAGTAGCACTGTAGCAGTAGTAGTTGTAGTATTATCAGCATTAGTATTACAAGAAGGTTCGAGGTTTGAATCCACCTTGCCGCGTAAGAACCTTGGGCAAGTCCTTCACTTACAATTGCTCAGCGCTTCGGCATGAAACTCCGATGCAGTGTCCGCTCTGCATTCGGGAGCGCCTCTGAGTAGTGAGAGTTCGAAGAGGCGCTATAACAAGTGCACATACATACAAACAAGATGATGCAGACCTACCAAGAGTAATTAATACAAAACTATACTGACGTATATTACAATACTGGCTAAACACATTGAAACACAATTATTGCTTTGCTATATATGGGCTAATAATCTATGTAACTGTAAAAAAAAGCCTCTACCAGAGCGCAAATCATCTACAAATCATCAGTTAACCAATAAACAATTATCTATTAATGAAGACCCATTAATTTTCATTTTCCTTAGGCCTACTTTATGTGACTGCACCAGGTTGTGGTGTGTGTCGTCAATATCTTACCATTAATTAAACGAGCATTAATATAAATAACTAATAATCGGTTCGATCCATGGCCTATATAGTTCACGTCGGCGCTCCATTATATATAATGAAGCCTAATCTCGTTTTTAAAAGGTGTTTTAAGTGACTCGTTTCTCGCAAATAATGTGCATAATTAACTTACAATGGTAGATTACAGTTACTTTGCGCAATTGTATAATAATTATTATTTTACATATTTTAATAATGTATTTGCGACCTGGTGGCAGACCGGTAACGCGTCCGCTCACAAAGCAGGAGGTTGCGGGTTCGACTCCGGGTAACGACCTTGGGCAAGTTGTTCACGCACACGTGCCTCTGTCACCAAGCAGTATAATTTGGTACTGGCGTAAGCTGGGAAAGTAAACAGCAAGTCCTGCGATACACTGGCCCCGTGTCCAGGACCTTGGGATTCGTCCGTTGCTGGCTCAGGGCTATGGAAAAGGAGATGAGCGCCTCCCTATGTTCCTCATGGAACGGGATAGGACTTTTTTTTATTTATTTGTGAGGCAATTGATCTCTTGCTTAAAACAGTCCTGCAATCACAATTATTGTAGGCCATTATGGTTTTAGCATATACAATTGGATTGTCGGAAAGAATTCTGAAACGAAGTCGCATTGAGGAAAACATTATATTCTTAAATAGAAATAGATTGATGAAAGAATTCTTGATAATTTATACTGTGGTTGCATCGATGAACAAAAACTCTTATTTAAATAAGATTTGAACTGATGATACGCGTTCAGCCATGAATGACGCCAGCGAAGGGTATCCTAAATGGCCTACGCAGGCCCACCAGATTACCACTGTTTTGGAGCTTTCTACTTAATGACAATAAACACGTATAGTATAGGCAACGACTCTAATATCTTTGGTATAGGCCTACCCACTGAGCTGTTAGAAATAACTTTGCATTGACTCGCTTACTTGCCTACCTTAAGTAGGTCATGAAACGATGATTTTAATATGACTCGACCTATAATAATCTGACCCCAACTTAGCTTTGTGTTTATGTAAATACCCTCGTCGTCGTCGGCGGCGGTGACATTCACCCGGACATTCCAAGGGATTTGAAGGCGCGTGTCCTCTCAAATCGAAGCCAATAAAAATTACATTAATACGCTGACGAAGGATTATCAACAAACCTCGGATATCCGACGTATTTTGATTGAGTTTTGGCACAGCGAGTCAAAATCGCCGAGAGCGTGTAATGCCTGGCCAGGGATCTTACAAGGAAGGTACTTGTTTTCATTGATCATGCCAGGTTAAGCGGGTCGAGGTATACTGCCAGCAATTAAGGTGTGTTCTTTTATTCTATTCTGGTTGGTTTTTCACTGGAATAGGGAATTACGGTATTTTTGACCTGTTTGAGTGCTGGGGCTACGATATTGGCGTTTGGCAAGCATTGTCAGGACATATATTTTTGTCTAGCTTAGAGGATTTCCTCCTTATTCTCGATGTTAGATAGCGGGGCAATGTACAGGGTGGGCCATAAAAAAGTAACCCCCTACGGTTTTGTGCCCATATCTTGGCCAGAAGTAAGAATTTCGAAATGAAATTTTACAGGCTTCCAGACAATTCATATTTACAAATGATGGCCAGATTTCATCAAAATATTTCAAACAGAACAAAAGTTCTACCACTTTTAGTGAGGCCACCCACCGTTTTTTGACGATTCAAAAACGCGACACAATAGAAAGTTGAAAAAACCAATTTAATTATTCTGGCCAATATCTTGGTCAAAAGTAAGAATATCGAAATGAAATTTCGCAGGCTTAAAGGCAATTCATGTCTACACAAGATAGCCAGATTTCATCAAAATATTTCAAAAAGAACAAAAGTTACACCACATTCAGTGAGGCCCCCACTGTTTTTTGACGATTTAGAAGGGTAACGCAACAGAAAGTAGCAAAAACACAATTTTATTAAGTCTATTCTCAAATATTTGTTATCAAATAGCCTTGATATTGCCAGATGATCATTATTATTACTATTTAAAAAAGAAACAGGGCACCGGTGTAGCTGCACGTCACTGAGAAGTCCCTTAGCAAGATGACAATCAAATTGGTAAATAAGGAATCTGTCAGATTAATCAACAGGTCCATCATGAACTTTGCAAAGAGACTCAAAAGAAGTTTTGGCACTGATGGTGAGCACATTGAACACAAGTTGTGAAGCACTACCAAGTTCATTTGACAACAGTTATTTGATAGGAGACTTAATAAAATAGCGTTTTTGTTAGTTTTTGTTGCGTTTCGTTTTTAAATCGTCAAAAACGGTGGGTAGCCTCACTAAAAGTGGTATAACTTTTGTTGTGCGTGAAATATTTCGATGAAATCTGGCCATCATGTGTAAATATGAATTGTTTTTAAGCCTGTAAAATTTAATTTTGAAATTCTTACTTCTGGCCATGATATTAGCAAAAAACCTAATTTTTCTGCGTTTCGTTTTTGAATCGTCAAAAAACGGTGGGTGGTCTCCCTAAAAGTGATATCACTTTTGTTCTGTTTGAAATATTTTGTTGAAATTTGACCATTGTACGTAAATATGAATTGCCTTTAAGACTGCAAAGTTTCATTGAGAAATTCTTATGTTTGGCCAAGATATGGGCTAAAAACCGTAGGGGGTTACTTTTTTATGGCCCACCCTGTATGTATGAGCACTTGTTATAGCGCCCCTTCGTGATATATATAAAAATTATATATACACTCATGATATATATATATATATATACACTCAGAGGCCTGACTACAGCGCGGACACTGAATCGGAGGTTGCTCGAGTAAGCCAGTGAGTTACTCTTTAATATTACTCCAACCACATGAGCTCAATAGGGCACAGAGCACGAACATTGTCATCTAAGTTAGATTAGTAATTAAAGGTGCAAATGAAATGAGAGGTTGGAGAAAATAACCGAAATATTAGCTTCAAACGAGTCATTTATGCTGCATCCTGTGCGATAAATCCCTTTCCAATCAACGAATCATGGCATTTTATCTCTCGTCTTTGGGAGCAAGGCCTTGTTCTGGTGAGATTCACAGGAGTCAGGAACAGGATCATTGAAGATAGCAAAGAAGAGGGTTTATTCATCTGCCTTAGAATAACATGGCATTGTGAAAGTATCAGTCGGCAAAAAAATAATCTGTCGTATCAACTTTCGAATAATAGCCAACAAACCAAACCTTTGACCATAGTTTGCAAATCCCACCATGCTAGAGATGAATACAGCATTCGTGCAACTGTGGTGGAATATACATCATGGCGTCGGTTGCCTGTCAAACCATGCATCACAATAACACGAAACTTGTGCATAAAAGAAGGATTACTTTGATTTGCAGACAAGACGAGATGGGTACGATTCTTGGCAACTGCTCCCATTTGAATGGGTACCAGCCGCACCACGCTCGTGAGGGTGGTTCATTTTTGCACTAGGCTACATGTTAATTATGCTATGTCACTATCCTTTTGCCGTGGCAGTGAGCCACTCTGACTGACTTTAGTATGCATGGCCTCTAGGGCAGTTCTAAAGGAATCCAGTATAAATGACTATATGCAAATGACCTAACTTACAAGGCTCTCAAACTGGTCCCAGTTTTGGACTCTTGTCATGGTTATCTGTGTTCTCAGCTTTTACTTCTTCTGTCCTTAGAGCGTGCAACGATGAAGCAACCAATGAAGGATGCACACAACCTACTTGACTTTGAATGTTTGAAGTGAATTTAGCATTGGGATAACTGCACCTGTTTGAAGTGGTTTAACCATGACCGCCGTTATAAATGTGAATTCCGCTTAATATGTTAGGCAATATGTTCCTTTCAAGTGGTCTCTTACCCTGGCCGTTGTTAATGGCCACTTCTGAAGTAGGGCTATATTCTTTGTGAGTACTGCATATATATTTATATATATATATATATATAGTGATATTTATATATCAAACCTAAAGTATACATAATATAAATATATATGTAATATATATTGTGATATAATCTATAATCATAACCATCAATTTATTGCTCCAGTATATATATATACATATATTATATATATATATATATATATATATAATTATATATGTATAATTTTGATATTCATTAGTAAGGTAATAACATATTCATAGTTAGCAATGTATTAGTATTACTACAAGTATAGCAGCATCAGCAACAATAGGCCTTGCAGTAGTAGTTATAGTATAAATAATAACAATAATAAAATAATAAATTAACGATAATTAATAATAAGAATATTGAATAATTTGCTCTCACTCAGATTTTCCTTGCCATTGATATAAATGCATAAATTTGCAAAGTTTAATAATATGATTAATTTTCAAAGTTTAATGATTTGATTCATTTAAACGGGCCAATAATATGATTAATTTGAACAAGGACAATGTTGACAATAATTCACTAAATTAATATGACCCATTTGCTGATCGGCCAATAAAGTTATAAATAAAAGTATACTTTCTTATTGCTACATCTATACATCTATAAGTTACTTAAGTTACTTTGGTCACATCATGAGGAAGGAAAACTGTCTCGAGAAAGATATAATCACGGGAGAAACGGAGGGAAAGAGGAGACGTGGAAGACCGCGTAGGATGTGGATCGACGATGTGAAAGAATGGACCGGGATGACAATGGAGCAGGCGATTCGAGCAGCGCAGCAGAGATCTACATGGAGACAAATCGTCCTTTGTGCCGCCAAAGTTCGGAACGAATAAGGCACCGACGACGACGATACATCTATACAATGGATGTTAGATAAAAAGAACAACAGGTTGAAATTAAACAATATATGTTTGCATGGCTACGTATGACAGGCGAACTGCGGGGCTATTATCTTTCCACGGCAGGTTAAATCTCGTTTCGATTTTCCTTAGAGTCAATCAGGGGTGGGGGTGGGTGGGTCAGATGGGCCAGCGTTATAGGGGCAATTTTCAGAAGATAGGTTTGACTACGGTTTCGAGTTGTTGCAATATGTGAGTGCGTGCATGCGTGTGTGTGTATGTAAATGTGTGTTTTAGTTTGTGTTTTAGTGTGTGTGCGTGTGTGTGTATGTGTGTGCGTATATGTGGGTGTGTGACACTGTGTGCATGTGTGTTTTAGTGTGTGTTTTAGTTTGATGGGTGTTTTAGTGTGTGTGTGTGTGTTTTAGTGTGTGTGTGTGTTTGTGCGTCCCTTAGGCCTGTCTCTGGCCTCTAGCTTCTGTACCAGGATAGCGTTTTCCAATACTAGCGCGGGCTTCTGTCTCTGTAATAATGCAAACGTTAACCAGGAAGTATATGAGGGCTAATAATTAGGCTAGGCCAATCTTAGACCGCTCGGTCATTTGCATGCATAGGCTGCAACTATAGAAGGGCCACTGGCTTGTCAATCTAGGTCGACAAGTTTCCTAGTTTGTCGTATTGCTATATACTTTTGTGAGTCTGTTTGCTTTTTGAAACTGGTCGACCAAAGCCGTTTATCTTTCGAAGTTGTCTAGCGTTGTTGCTCAGCTTTGAAGGGAGTTATTAATCTGTGGAGTTGGCCGGATTTGGAAATCTGGAATTGTTGACGAAGGAAGGTAATTTTGTCAATGTATTGTCTTTCGATGGCTGAGTACTATAATGTACATGTATGCACCAGGAAATAGAGAAGGACAGGAGTTGTTACAACTCATTGCATTGTATTTTATTTTTGTATTTTATTTTTGTATTGCGTTATGCCTTGTGGGGATAAACTTACGTCAAGAGGGGTTGGGCGAGTTGGAGAGGCGAGTATAGGACACGGGCCGTGTAAAGAGACCACATAGGGGTATTATTGATAAGGTCATTTAGTGTGAATGGGGGATGGGGAGGGGTGAATATTGGCCGCGACTCAGTGGGGGGGGGGGGGGTGAGGATGTGATACGATGATGCCCACTATCTCCATTCTTCACATCAAAAACTACTCTGCTTGATCTTGGTTTCGTGTACTTATAGATGCAATAGAGTGTCACTGATGAGGCTATGTTCAAAAGGCGCTATATAAATTGGTCAGTACATTCACCGCCAGTAGTAGCTGCCCTGTGCCTTAGACACTAGGGGTCGCAGATGCTGTAATAAGTAATTAATAATGTTGCCGCATGATGTAACCAGTTGTCAGGATCTTCATCCTGATTTCTATCTTCATATCCTGTAACGAAAGCAATCTCTTATTTATTGACTTAATTATGGATGTCGTTCTGCACTGATGATGGGCGCTATAGAAGCTTTAGATTATGATTGGTTGTTGCACTACAGATAATAATAATAGAGGATTATTGTTGATGGATGATGATGGTGTGTTTATGTTGCCGAGGAGGAAGTAAAATGTGGTGTGTGAACTCATGTGCACTGCAGCCAGAGACCCTTGAATAGGGGATTTTTTTATGTGTCTAGTAGAACATCCGGTTTGTGTTACCTGCTGTCATGGCTTGGTCACTTAGACCATTGTTGCGTGTGATTGGTCAATATGTTTTTTTTCTTTCAGTTTTGAACTTTTGAAGTGCAATCAATACAAAATGCAGTGTATTGTTTTGTGTTGTATCAGATACAGTATTGGATCATGTTGGTTAGGTTGCAACTCCTGCCCGCATCTCTGGTCTGTTAAACTTCATTTATCTTCTCCTCCGTGCTCGCATGCAACTTGAGATTCTCACTCTGATCTTCAAGGCTCAGTGGGGTCTTGCCCAAAATATCTGACTGATGTTTTACTTTGTCCTCACTCAGCTTTCTCCCAACGTCCACTTCGTTCATCCAACAGATTTGACCTCTTGGTTCCTCGGTCTAGAACTGCTATTGCTCAGTCTCGATCATTTGCCTCAATTGGTCCTTCACTTTGCAACATTGTGCTTTTCTCCTTCTGTTCGCTCTACACTTCTTTCTGGTAGTTTCTCTTTTACTTCCTTCTCTCTTCTCAAAACATGCTTCTTCTCGCGGGGCTTTGCACACTGCAGGGAGCACTTCTGAACGGCTCACCCTACTATAGAAGATCTTCATAAATGCTTGAATACAAAACAATACAAATTATCTTTTCAATTTCTGTTGTAGAATCTGCCGCTGCACAATAGGAAAACATTGATCATCAAACGAGAAGTTTATCGCTAGCGTTTGAAAGAACAGGAAGAAGAAACTTTACAGAAGCGACAATTCGTCGGATATCTGATGTTGGAAGCAGCGGTGACTAAGTTGAATTTTTAGAATTCGGATTGTTAGACGTTAGAGATGGCGGTTGAAGGAACCCGTGCGAGCGCTGTTTCATATTTCTACGGAAGGATTTCGAGGGATGAGGCGGAAAGTATTCTGACGGCCTACGGATGCAAGGAGGGACTCTATCTGCTGCGGGAAAACGTCTCCACCGCTGGAAATTATGCCTTGTCTATATGTCACCACAACAGGTATGCTGCGATGAAGTTGCCCGTAGTATGATATTATTGCGCCTTTGTGTATGCACATTTGTATGTATGTATGTGTGTGCGTATGTTTCTATGCATGCATGCATACATGCATGTACCAGTAATCCAGAATGTATGTGTGTATGTACTTATGCATGTATCAATGTGCTTTTTGCGTTTTCTATTTAAGCATGTGTATATGCCATTTTTGTTTGCACATACCAGAGACTGAAGTAGCCTATTGTATCATAAGGATTACCTGAGCGGAGGGAGGGTCTAAGACTCTCAAGGTTTATAATTAAAATGGTAGAATTTTCATGAAGCACTGCAGTCAGAAATGTGAACATAAGATCTCACGAGTCTTTGGCGCATGGGAGAATTTCAGGTTTTGTGTTTAATACCAGAAAAGGCTTTAGACGATTTAAAGGCATCCAGCTTTGGTCTGCATTAGTTAATCAATCGAAAAGTAACGGCATACATTGAGCTTGAAATACTTGATATTATTAATAAATTCCATCAGATTTGTTTTACTGTTTTTGCGAAATTCGAAATATTTACCGAGGAACTCACGAATGTTGCAGTTGTTCACAATGAGAAAGAATTAAATTTCTCAATCAAATTGTTAATCTTTCTAAACTGTGTTGTTCTTGCATTGTATTTTGCAGAATTCATCATTACTGTATCGAGCGACAACCAGATGGTCAGGTGATGATTCCCGACGGAAGAAAGTTTGCCGGACCAGTTGAGTTGATCAAACATCATTCGCAGTACCTCGATGGATTCCTCACGAAACCAAAGATTCCGTGCGCACGTCCGAACGGTGTGGCTCCGATGGCGTGGCCTGGAGTAACGATGCTGGAATTGGAACAGATTCTCGTGGAAGAGGCCGTGGAGAATAAGAAGCTACAGGTATTGGTGATTTGGAGTAATAGAGGTCCAGGGCCGGACTAAGGCATGTTCAACATGTTCGACCGAACAGGGGCCCCCACACTTCAGGGGGGCCCCCATACATGCGGAAACAAAGTATTTTCGAGGAAAAAATTGATATATTCTGAGGAAATTTTGGCCAAACGACTAAAAAAAAGGTCGTCAGCTATTTTGGCAGGGAAAAATCTGTATCTAAAGAAATTTCGACCAAACGACTAAAGAAGATCATCAGATTTTTTGGCCGAAGAGCCCCAAAAAAATTTCCGAACAGGGCCCCCACATACATCTACTATCACTACTACTGCTGTTGTTGCTGCTGCTGCCAGTACTACCACTACTACTCTACTAATAATAATATTACTACTAATAAGACAGTATAAGTATAATAACATTTCACAATACCAATTATTATTATAGCTATAACGACAATAATAGTCTGATTAAAACTGCTGTTGAATTGAAACAGTTCACATGACTTCTACTACTATATAACAAATATGACAAAAGAAATGAACATTACTATTTTAAACTTCATTGTGTTTGCGGCAATCTCACAGACTTTCCATCTGTTGTCTTCTTCTTGCACCAGAAATCGCAGTTGGAGAATGCTCTTGGACCGCAACGACAGAAGTTGATCGCAACGGTTGCGCAGAAGTTGCACAGGGAACAACCGTGGTTCCATCCTTCGATCAACCGCGACCAAGCGGATAAGCTGATCAACTCTTCCGTTCATTCCGATGGAAAGTTCCTGTGAGTTCCATCTGTGTGACAAGTTGTCATCGTAATCGGGGATTTATATAGCGCCACTTCAAGAGAGAGGCGCTCCCGACCTGACAGAATCAGACCATGATCGAAGAGAATGGTTTTTAAATGCTTGTGGATAAGGGGCATTGAAATGAGACCTAGAAGTTGATTGTGGAGACTGTCAGGTAACTTATTCCAGAAATATGTGCCGACCGGGGAGAGATTTTATGCAGCGCTGTGGAAGTTCGAGTCATAGGGACAGCCAGATCACCTTGAGTGGTATTACTGTTTATTATGCAATGTTATGTAATTAGTAACTTCTATAGAGTCATGGTCAGTCGGGGTTGCTTACAGTGCAACCAGGGACAACCAGAGCGAAGAAATAGTATAAAATATGTGTGAAATTAAGCGCAGTCTATTTTGCAGCATTGTACGAGAAATTTTCGTTCAGTTTCATTAATAATTGTTATCGACATTTTTTATGGCTCAAGTAATAAATGATGTTGTTGTTTAAGACGAAAAGTTATCGCTAAGTTACGATGATAAAAACCGTTTTCACATTTCACTTTTCCTTTTGCCTCCCAAAGAAACTGCGTTGAAATGGTTAATTGTGGTTATGCTCCCATTGGGTTTTTCCAGTTTTAAGCTACTATTTGTTGTTTTTTCAGTGTTAAGCTACTGTTTTTTTTCATTGTAAAGCTACTGTTGTTTTTTCTAGTATTAAGCTACTGGTTTTTTTTGTAAGCTACTGTGTTTTTTCAAGTGTTAAGCTACTGTTTGTGGTTTTTCAATGTAAGCTACTGTTTTTGTTTTTCCAGTGTTCGTGAAAAAGAGAAGGGATCTTTTGCGCTGAGTCTGAGTTACCAGAGGGTTACGAAGCACTACAAAATCAGTCGGCACAAAACTTCGACCGGGGACAAACTCGCAATTGAAGACGGGCCAATGTTTGATAACCTCATGGATGTGAGCGATTGTAATTCTAATCATGGATTTATGTAGCACCAGTGTGTGATACAGACAGACACAGACAGACATACACAGAGACAGACACAGAGAGAGACACAGACAGTATTATGTCAGTGTAGTCTGCAATAGGAAGCACTAGGAAATGCACAGCATGATATAAAAGCAATAATTATAAGAAACCAAGATTTCGACGGGGGACAAAAAGACAGATGCACAGAGATAGACAGACAGACAGACAGACAGACAGACAGACAGACAGACAGACAGACAGACAGAGAGGCAGAGACAGAGACAGTGAGAGAAAGAGACAAATGTTTATCTGGCCACCACAAAACGTTGTGATTGAACCAAGGATATCAGACATTATTACTTACCTACAAATAAGATTATCTAGATTCGATGACTCCCTTCCCTGCACACGTAATATATGGACGACCCTTTATTCAGTTGTGTAAATAAATGCCACGTTCGTTTATGCGTCTTTCTCAGAATAATAATACAGCAAACAATCGTGTAGCTTAATTAGCTTGATTAATGCTGGGACTAATATAGAATTAATTAATTAATTCATTTGTCTTAATTAATTCAGTTATCTTAATTAACTCAGTTATCTTAATTAATTCGATTATCTTAATTAACTGGACTGTAGATGGTTGCTCATTACTACAACAAAAGCGATGGCCTGCTTTGTAAACTAATGACACCGGTTCTACCGAAAAACTATGTCAAGAAGAATCGAAGTACGTATAAATTTTTTGTTCTATTATACCCGTCACATTTTTAATGATGATATATCGGCATTTGCATGGGCTCTTTTTTTGCGCCGTTCTGCATGACACAATCTCATGCTAAAAGCTAGTAAGTAAGTATATTCTATTGTATTGGCAAATTGCCAATCGCACTGTGGTTTACAGACATCGCTTAATTCTATTCTATTTTTGGATTTATAAAGCGCCTCTCACAGTACAAACTAATCAGAGGCGCTCCCAGTGCGAAGAACTCCTGGAAAAAGAAAAGTCTTGAGACATCTGGCAGAAAAAGTAAAGCCTCCAGATAAAATTTGAGCACGAATAATACTGTTAAGAAGTATATAGTATTAGTATTATAACAATAAATGTTTTGTGCTCCAGCATGTTTTCCATTCAATAATTAAATCCTAAATTTATTATACACTTTCTTTTTTCTAAATTACTTTCTTGCACTAATTTACATTAATGTTGACTGTGAACGCTGTTTGTTTTACGTTACAGCATTGACCGGTACAAACATTAATCCAATTTACGCTGCCATTTATGGAGCTCCGGTGAGTTTTCGTCGTTAGGTTCTTTCGCGTAGAAGTAAGATTTTCACGTGTGTTTATTATTCTATGTTGTTAGTCGATATTTCCAAATACTCCTCAGTGTAGTCCGATGATATCTCTGGAGAGGCTTCTCAAGTCATCTCTTATGATGGATGATTGCCAATCAGTTCTTCCATGGACTCTTCCTCTCTTCCTATATAATATACTCGTATATATGTATGTGCATATATACACAATATGACCTATTCTATTCAGGACATTTAAATTTACAGCACTGATGAACGTCTCTAATTGCCACGGTGTGCATCGACCGCTTTATATACAATTGCAATCAGTCACTTGTAACAATATCCGCAGCTTTGCATTTCCCATTGTCACATACGTGCATTTGAATTGCAGATGATATCATGCAACACAGTATAATTATTATTGTAGATCTATTGTTTGATGTGTTTCTAAAAAATCTTAAGGTCGCCGAAATGGGAATCTCTCGAGAAGTCATAGAAGGTGACTTCGACGAACCACCAGATGTCGTCGACGGTAAGCGACGATAAATATTATTTATTATTTATTTCGAAAATTTTATGTGGCGCCTGCGAGTGGAGAAGATAGACAAGAAGTGTGTTTGCACAGAAAATGCAATAAAGAGACGGGTTTATATCGCGACTTTTGGGCTGCTTTTGACGGGATTTGGCGACCATGCAATTTAGAAACATGTCCACCCTGCAAAGAGGCCAACCGAAGTAGGGTATCTGCTCGATCTTCACGTCCTTTTCGTTCTGTTGATTGCCTTGATCTATTTGTACCTCGGTCACGAACCTCATTGACACAGCATCGGGGTTTCACTGTTGCGGGTCCCTCAATGTGGAATGAACTACCCACACAATTTGTTGCAGGATTCTGGTAGGAAATTCACCTGCATCTCTTCCGCGCCTCAGATTCACATTTCGGTGTGACCTTGCGCGCATTATAAATTTATTTAATAATAATTATAATTCAATGCTTGAAGATCTTTTTCTGTTCATGGGCCTGTCACGCTGAGAGCACTTCTGAATAGCTCTGCCCTGAGAAGCGCTTTACAAATGTTCATACTAGATTAGACAACATATACCAGTCTAGAGCAAGATGTTTCATTGTGATAACGTATTTCTATATGCTTTAGTGAGTACTAATCCATTAAAAAAGTCTGGTATGAGCTCGAGGGCGCTAAGAGAGGCGACAAGAGAAAGGAAATACTGGAGAGGATACATCGTGACTGTCGCCAGAGCTCCAAAAGCTGACGGCACCGGGATGACCAGGATAATCCATTTTTACCAACAATCCAGAAAACTTTTCTTTTCTTACAGTCGCGCCATTGCCGTTTGATCCGCACGAAATAACGAAAGTCTACGACACGGTTCCACGAACGGACGACGTGTTCAACCTGAACCGAAGGGACGTCGTTCTGACGAGAGAGTTGGGTGGAGGCAACTTCGGAGCAGTCATGCTCGGTGAATACCGACATAGGAACAAAACTGTTCCGGTCGCCGTTAAAACGCTGAAGCAAGCCGACGTGTCGACCGCAGAGGTGAGTCGTGAGCAACTGGGCGCTAGATAAAGTTATATCATTGATTGGTTGATTGGTTGATTGATTGTTGGCTTGCTTGCTTGATTGATTGAATAATTTTCCTGCTATTGCTACGAACCTTCGTGTAAAGGACTTCAGATGAGGGCTGCTCTCCCCTAAACAACCGGGCTCAATCCCTCTCCTTCCCCTTTCGTACCTTTCTTCCTGTTTTACTGTTTTTAATTAAGATGTATGCACACTGGAGTGTTACCATGCAACTGCTATAATAAAGAAATTACTTTAATTAATTACTATAATTAATATTAGCGATGTTACTAGTAGTGTCCTTAAATTTGTTTGCTGTACTAAAAAAAATTTTGTCAGTTGCATTTCTGTTTTTTTTCAGGAGGAGCTGATGAGGGAAGCGCGTCTGATGGCCAATCTCAACAATCCTTTCATCGTTCGTATGATTGGAGTCTGTCGATCCGATTGTATCATGCTCGTTCTTGAACTCGCTCCACTCGGACCACTCAACAAGTATCTTAAGAAGGCTCCCATGTAAGCATCGCAGTAACTTAATATTTAATTATAATAATTAATTAATTTTAAAAATTAATGAATTAATTAATTTGTAAGAAGACTCCCATGTAACCATTGCAGTAACTTAGTTACCTATACAGTATACATAATGCAAATTTAATTTAGAAAGCACACTATGCGTTAGTTTGTATGACAGTACAAAACAGTATATTGTTGATAACTCATTGTCATCATTTGTACCTGTGTTTATTACATCTGACCAATCAAACTTTGTTTCACGAATCTCAAGTCTGTTTCTTTTGCCGTGGCTGGGCTGGACTGGGAATGCTCCTGAGTAGCTTCCTTGAAGGGGCGCCATAGTTCATAGAATAAAGGAATGAGTTATCTATTATGAATTTCAGAGTTTTTAATTTAAAATTATTATGACATGTGTATAAAGAAGTATCACAATTTAGCACAAATTAGTTTGTATCTCGTTCATTAATTATGTGTCTGTATGAACAACAGTAATTATAAGAAGCTGGGTAGTAGAATGAATACATCCATGTTAAGTAAATAATTAATGTCGTTTGGTTTGAGGAGGCATTGAGTCCATAATAGTTCAAATACCATGCAGTGCGAAAATTGTAGGAAAATAACTGAGGGTCAGACTATGAGCCACGTGAAGATGGGATATGAAAAGCAAACTTTGCTACGGGCCCTAAGAGGATGAACAATGCTCACCCTGCAAATAAATACCGCATGTCTTGTTGCAAGAGTATTTGATCTTTCTTTGTTTTTCGTTGGTAGGACTTCAGTTCAGAACATCACAGAGTTGATGCAGCAGGTGGCGCAAGGAATGGCATATCTCGAGAGTCACAACTTCGTCCATCGTGATCTTGCGGCCAGAAACGTCCTACTGGCCAACGAACATCTCGCCAAGATCAGCGACTTTGGCATGAGCAAAGCACTTGGCATCGGAAATGAATACTACAAGGTAAAGACGGAGTTTGCTTTCTGGAATTAAAGTATAGCATAACAGGTGTCTTCGAAGGGCTGACAGACATTTCCCTGATGTTCTTTTAACGATGATCAAGATTAGTTTGCTTACAAGTCTCTGGCGTTTTGGGTGTTCTCATGTACGATATATCCTTAATTCTTTGGCATTATTTTTGTGAACACACAGGCTGAAGCAGCCGGTAAATGGCCGTTGAAGTGGTACGCGCCAGAATGTATCTACTTCTACAAGTTCGACTCTAAATCAGACGTCTGGAGCTACGGTGTAACACTCTGGGAAGCCATGTCATTCGGAGCGAAGCCATACAGGGTCTGGTCTCTCTCACTTTATTTTTATGTAGAGCTCTACAGCTCAACCTAACATCAGTGAGGTTTGTGTGCTGTGACTGAATTAACACATCAGCAGGGCTGAAAGTGCGCCAGGTCTGTCTCGTTCTGCGACCCGGCATTGATTTTCGTGACCTGCTGTTGCCGGGTCTTAGTCGGGTCGCTTGTTTAACACGGAACGCATAAAAAACCCAAAAATCTACTCGAATGTCAAAATATTTAGTGAATGTGCAGAGATTTTCGAAAATTTTGTTTTTATAGGGCATGAAAGGCGCTCAAATCGTTGAGATGATCGATAACGAAAAGCGATTGGACAAACCAGACAAATGTCCTCAGGCAATGTACGACCTGATACTCAAATGCTGGCAGAGAAAGTACGTCTCCGTTTCCTAGTTTATTATCTATTATTATTATGTGCTCTTATTGTTTAATATTATGCTTAAAAGAATATTGAGATGTATTCAAATGAAGAGCATTGAGGGTTGTCCAGTGTGTAATGTAGACATCTCTAGCAAGGGACAGTTTCCCCCCCAGGAATGAGATTTCCCCAGAAAAATTCGTGAAGCATTGTATACATGTAAATATGTGACATTCTCCCAGAAAAATTTAACCATGTAGCAATTTCTCCCACCCCTCCCCGAAAATATTCAACAGGTGCTGGCAACATGTATATATACAAAATAAGGGAATTTGAGAGGAAGACTACAGGAAAGAAAAATAAGGTTCCTGGTATAACTCGTGCTGAGAAATTATCTGGGGGGCTCTACAGTTTCTGCCCATTGTCTCAAGACTTCTTTTTCAGTTCTTCGCACTGGGAGCACCTCTGTTTAGTTTGTACTGTGAAAGGTGCTTTATAAATCCGTAATAGAATAATAAAATACTAGGCTTACATTGTACGCATATGAATGAAACTTCAATTGTCATCCATTTCATTATATGTTTATTTTGTTTATTTTTTTCGCAGAAGTGAAGACCGGCCTACATTTCAGCAGATTGCTCGGCAGATGGGAGCATTCCAATAGTTTGTGTGCGTCGTCGTTGTATTGTTTGTGTTAAGTTTGTTACAAACCTCAGATCGTTTGTTGCCGAAGAACAGCTTTCAATTTTTGGCGGCGGATCTATAACTGTGTGTGTGCACCCGTGTCGTTTTTTTTATAGCAGTGATGGATGGATGATGGTCTGGTGTGAAAATTTTACGAATTACAGTGTAGCATTAATCAAGATCCCATATACGCTGGTTCTAAGCATGACAGGGTCGTTAGGGACAAGGACTGGACTTTAATCGAGGCAGCACAACGGAAAAATTTCCTGGTTCTGTTTTAAGATGGCGATCAAACAGTATTATGTTAAGCGCGGTGTGGTATGTAAGTATGTAAGTGTGGTGTTGATGTGAAACGTCGTATTCAGACTCTCACAGCTTGTCAACGCTATTTGGAGCTGGAACATCAGTGGAATACTTCCGAAGTTGGATAACTTCATTGTTCCCTTCAATTTTATCCCATGATTTTGCAGATTGTTTATTGAACGAGATATTGCGTGGCTGTTCATAGCGTTTGACTATTTGGGGAGCAATGTTTGTGATTTTGATTTCTTCCATGGCTGTGGTTATTAATAGTAGGCTAGGGATGAGTGTTTTCCGGTTTTTGAGAGAGAACTTGCGCAGCGTCTTTCGAAGTGACCGAGGCTTAATATCTAGTCATAATGTCATGCACGCATTGCAGAATTGGAAAATCAAAATTGTATGAAAATGTCTCTAAGATATAAAGTCCTGTGCTAACGACCTTGTCATGCAAATGTCAGCAATGTAGGATCAACGATGAATGGACCGACAGCTCTTAACTATCGTGAACATTTCCAGTGAACTTTTACGCTGTACATTATTTTGCATTTTCAACAACACACAGCTGCCCCGATAGCCGGTTGCAATTAGCTGAGTGAAACTTGGGGATTTATACTGCTCCTTTGTAGAAACATATTCTGCCTATTTCTATCTAGTCTAACCCTAGGTGATGTCTGTTAAACTGCGTAAAGCATTGGTCGCTTCAAGCGAACCCAAAGGCTGAATTGTTTAACCCTTTAATTCCAGAGGGTATAGGATTTCCCATACCATTTACTGCCATCTTGGCATTAAAGGGTTAAGGAAGTCAGATCGCAATCCGACAGGTTGAAGAAGCGAGAAGTCAGCGGGTATTGTAGGTAAAGAAGATTTAATGACGTAAGCTTTAAGTTTAGTTCTGAATGACTTTAGAGACCGAATCTGTGGTTTTGGCGAGCAGTGGGAACAACAAATAATTTGATTGGAATGCATTTGTTTCATTGGTTCCATGCAAAGTGTGTAGTGGGAACGCAAGGAAAAAATTTGAGAGCATTGGGGTACACCGTTCCCACTCACTTTATACCCTGGACCCAATACAATGTGTGGGTGTGGAACCAGGCAGCAAATGTGAAATCCTCGCACAGCGAGAATGTCGCCCAACACTATTCTTGTGCTTGCCATAACAAGAATCGGGGTATCTGTTTTATATCGAGTGCAGTATTTGCTAACTTGAGGGTCTATGTATTCGTGCCAGCAAACTAAGACTAAAATGGGTGATCAGGTCGTAAGGGTCACAGACTGTCGCCCCCTAGTGTGTAGATCAGCCCTCCATCATCTGATTTAGGAGGTCAAAAGTGTTCTTGTTTTAATGTGATTCTAGTACTTTTCGCTGAAAATGCTTGTTTTAACCATTTACCCATTCATTTTTAAATTTTAAACCGGTTTTCAGCGGATATTCTCGTGGCAAACGGGTAAAAGATTAAATAAGATTAGCCTAAACGTTTTTAAGCAACTTGTCACTGACAATGTTATGATCATCGATTTGTAATTGCAATAACAGAAGAGAAAGTTCTACATGTACTTGTCTCCTCTTCCCACAGGTCTTTCTTCCTACAGTGCTGGCTACAAATTGTGGCTTAACAATTGACAACATTCCAACTTCCTGCTTGTATTGTTTTGCATTGAGACATTTATAAATCGCCTCTCACATGGTGAACCGTTCAGGGGCGCTCCCACAGCCTCCCAGTGTGCAAGGCCTCGAGAGAAGCAATACGTTTTGAGAAAATGAGGAGCGACTTGAATTTGATATCGACGAGTAGATGTGGACAGCATATTCCAAAGAGAGGGACCAATTATTGAGGTAAAGGACCGTTACTGAGTATTGAGGAACTAGAAGATCAAATCTGTCATATCTCGTATGCTGGGCAGACATTGTGCAAACATGGTGGAAAATTATTGTGTGTATCAGTTTTGTTACGTGTTCTTTCGTGCGTAGTTGATGGTATTTATTTTTGCAATTGTGGAAATAGAATGTACGTTTTAAATCATGTTTACTCAGATCAAAACGAAACTTGTTAGCAGAATTTTGACATTTAAGATTTTTGGGACAAATGTTGCATGTCGAGCATAGTACAAAGACAGACATATGTGTGGTTTCTTAACATTTTTGATCTGGCCACACTGACTGTACGAGTGTTCAGAGCACATCGGTTTCTGTTTTTACCAGACTTTACTCTGGCTATGTTGCAAGGAATTTGTTAAAGTATTTTGTTTTAATTTCAAATAGAATTGATCTAAAACAGGTATTTTAAAATAATATTATGGTGTTTGGACCTAGAAGAGACTCATGCTGAAAAATTATATGTAAATTTTATAATTTATCAGCACTGACAAGTTTAGCAATGTCATTGAGACCACCAGATTATTCGCCAGCACTGCACAGCTGGTTAATATTAATCTGAACTCTGTCATATTTGTTTTACATATTCATATGCGAGATACACAGCACCGACTCCAATCAAATTCGATTTCAACAGGATTTTTTTTATTGTTTACATTTCGCAACATTTCTGATGAACTTTTATTAAAGACGTTTAAATATAATATATATGTACTATCGGGTTTATTTTAGTGGACTAGGCGAATTCCTAAATATGTTTGCATTTAAGTATTTTTGTTGTACCTTGCATCGACTTTTTGTAAGATAAACTGTTGTAATTGATGCTCGTAAGTTTTCTGTCTATCACCTAGGCTATAAATTATAGTAGTCTACGTAATAATAACCAATTAAATTTAATTTTGAAGGGGTGGGTGGGTGATGTAATGATTATTGCGATCATAGTTTGCACTAATTCCAGTCTTATTTTAATTTCGCACATTTTAAAGCTTTTGAGCGTTTGATAGTAGCGATTGTTGCTACAGAATTGTAAATTTTTTATAAAAGTAATTATTTGCCTATTACGACGCCAAATAGGCCTAATTAGTTATTATTGTCGTAATTACTATAGGCCTATTAGGCCTGCAGCAGAGGCAAAAGCATGACGCTGCAGGGCGGTGGCAATCTGCGACCGTCTTACAAGAAGGTCATGACGGTCTAAAGGGCGGAGAGGGATAAAGGGGGACTACCCCCCCTAATTAACCATGATTGATAGAAGAAATTGAGGGTACGAAGACGAGAGGAAAACCTAGGATGATGCTATTAAACTGGGCGATGAAAGAGGGTTGGTAAAAAAACATCCATAGGCTAATATCCGTCTGATACAGTAGCTGTCTACATGCTGACCCTTTGGAACTTGACCTGAAAACGGTTTCTCCACACTCCACTGTCCTTAGTGTCCTGTCAATTATTGTGTTTGATAAACGTATGTGCATGAGCAAGCTGGGTTTTTTTTGTTAAGCGAGATTACGATTACAAGTCTAAATCTGCCAACATACAAACACGCTGTCTATGTAGGCCTACAATTGTACATAATAGCATACGGCTTCTAATCCCACATGGTGTCCATACATGGGTTACAAGTTAGAACCCACAAGGATCTCACCCGGTCACATATAATTATATTTCAAGAGGAAATGTAGGCAGGGAAATCCGCTGAATCATGATCGATGACCATGCATGGGCCAGACTTCAGCCAATGCCAGTAATTAAAACAACATGTGTGCATGTAGTGCAATGGGTCTCGCTTAACAATCGGTGGGCGTTTAATTTCAATTTGAAAATTATCGATGGTTGGTCTAACTGCTGAATGGAATTTGTTTTTATTATCAACGACCAGCTAGGCCTGCTCAGCGCTAACAAATCCTACCGGCAGCTGTTTAGGCTTAGGACTAGGACTACACTAAGCACAGGTTGACCGAAACAGGAAGTAGGACGAATGATTCGCTGCATAGGTGAGGCCTACTACAGCATTGGCCTGCCATAGACTAACGCTAGCTCTAGCCATATAGGCCTGTTCAGTTGATTGTGACTCTTGTAGGCTACCAGATTGGTCTCTGCTACCTGGTTGAAGTGGGTCATCGAGAACTGTTTGTGATTTTGTTGAAATGTCAGATATTTCGACAGTCTATTTATTCACTGATTTATCGAACGTGTAGGGAAGATATCAGCCATCGTCAGAGGATTATTTTTCTGTCTTTATAAGTTGTGTGGTTGGAAGCTCTTCATAAAATACAGGTAGGATTATGTAACTGTCTGATATCTTTATCTGTAATTATTATCTCCACATGGGTGTCAACTTCTAGTGGGCAGATTATATTGCGGGCCATACGCAAGTAGGGCCTACCTTAGGCCTATAATCGGTACATGGGCGCCCGCAGAATTTTTTGCAGGGGGGCCAGTCAAGACCGTGAGACTTACGTTTACCTAATTCATAAGTAGGCCTATCCGACTTTAGTCGTAGTCGTCCAGTAATAATTATGATATTTAATTGGCCCATACCTATAATTAACAACTAAATTCCTTATTGACTATTAATCTACCCTAATGTTTTCAAGTGTCAGTTTCTGAAAATGAACTGTAATCGGCGTTCATCCCTTACAAAGATGTCGGTTACTTTCTCCATATATATATATACATATATATATACATATATATATATATATATATTCAGTCTTGTTCCATGGCACCAATCATACGTACATGTACGTACGTAGGCCTACCCATGCACCACTGCACCCCACAAAATGCAGTCTCAGCAGTTAAAGTAGTGTACACTTTCACTGGTAGCACTTACCGTCACACTTTCCAGCTGATGACTTTCAAACAGCCGATACGCTATAGTACTTTAGAATTTCAAATAGGCTATACGCTAGACACTGCAGCACACCATTTATTTCTCAATTTCAGGCCATTTCACAATGTTTTATAATCCTCCACTGAGCTCCACTCACATGTGCAACGGATCTCGAGATGAACTGATCTACATAGTCTGTGTTTTCTTTGACAAGTCCACAAGAATATACATATACACGTGTAGGGCCTATATATATTTATATATGTATACATAGTCGCCTTAATAAGCAGTTATATACTGTATTTTGTCTCTACACGTATGTCAGCTTGGATGATATAAATTATTGCACCTCCCCATTTCATTCCCCGATTTGGAGAAAATCTGTCAACGACCAGATTTGCACATGCTGTATAATAGGCTAGTATTAGGAAGATTCGGGTTCAGAGTGCCAGCCTGCCAGGTCTCCTATCTCCACGATTCGTACAATATATCATCATACATCATGTATTCGAGCCTGCTGACCCTTCCTTAATTAAGGTCAGGACCAGCTTTGAGTCTTTGATCGGCATAATGTAAATAGGAGGAATAGAAACTAATGCACACCAGACGACTAGGCTATTAATGCCAAGTCCACCTATACGGAGAGTCAGGCGAGGAGTTAAACATACAGCTATGGTGCATGATGTTTTGATTTGAAACGGCGTGGGAGGCAGAAAATCACAACTGCAAACGCTGGTGTCATTCATCAGTATACAAGAATGCGTGCGGGAGACTCGTTTGGTGAGATCATGATGCATCATCGTCCACGTGCTCTACATTGTATATGGCTGGCTGTATACCTTGGAAAGGGAATCATGAGGCACAGGTTGTGTAATGTGTATGATGTGCGGATGGGTGGGATCTTGGGTGGGGGCTATATTATACTTCGGCAGAAACAGAAAGCTTGACCTACATCACATAAAGGTTATCAGATGCCATCAATCTAACAATTGGGCCTTGACGGTGGCTGAAAAGCTGACTCTCTGTTCATCTCTTCGTCTCCAGTTACATACACATAGGCTCCATCTAGTGTTGCCCAGTAGGTCTACGTAAAGCTAACCAGAAGATACACAACAAAAGTTGAGGTAAAATAACACAATGAATGGTGGGCATTCTGTCCCGTTTTACCGCTATCATTTTTTACAGAAAGAGTGATTATCAATATTTTGTCATGATTTCCAGGGGGGGTCACGCGACCCCCCTTGACCTATGCTGCGGGCGCCCATGAATCGGCATACCCAAGCCGCCGCGTAGCCTATAATATAGAGCATTCTATTAATGCTCTTGCCTAATATTTATGGCGTAGATCGTCATGAGACTGTCATGCCTGACTTGCTAAATGGGTTTCGATATCAATGGTTTTTCCTTTAAGTTTTGAAGGGGGAGGAGGAAGTTGGAAGTCGTTTTCATGTGATCTGAAGTAGTTTCAGTTTAACGACTGTGTGTGGTATCAAAGATCATTAGCGTAGCCCTCCTCCTTCATCAAGACTCGAGACTGGCACTGACAGAGTGCAAACAGTGGTGGAGTTCATGTGACCTGTACTTGGGTATGTGTGGGGGGTGTGACATCCAGAATAGTCAATAAACGAAGATAAGTCCAGGGTGAGAATTGCCGGGGTTGGGGGTTTCAACCCCAGTCTTTCTTAGAGCCCCAAGCAAAGTCTGTTTCCACACCCCAATTCCAAGTGGATCATAGTCCAACACCATGCAGTTTTCCCTCACAATTCTCACTGTAAGATAACAACATTACCGGGTACTTTAACAGTTTAGATAATAATTTCATTGATTCCGCTGTAATGTGCAGGAAAACATTATAGTTAGGCCTACTGTATTCTCCCAATATTTGGCCTATCCATGAACATTACATTTTGATTGGGCCTGGTTGGACTGGGTAGGTCTATATAATTTTGAACTCATGTGATGAAATGGACTCATTATAATAAGGCTCTGTGTGGACTGTGGACAGCACAAGAAAAGAACACAAAAGCAGAGATAGGCTACTAGATAGGCTACCTATATTACCATTCATTTAAACTTAGCCTATCAGTATATATATATATATATATATATAAATTATATTTGGGGCTGGGCTGGAGGACGAAAAGCCTAGATATCTTGGGCAACACTGGGTATCTCAGGCAGTAGGCCTATATTATGGGTGAATTTATAATAATATTATATATGGGTTGAATTTATAATTACACGTGCGAAATGTCTCGTAAAGTAATTAAGGACACAAAAATCAAGATACTGAAGGCCAGACATAATTTAGCTTAATTTAACACAGAAGGTGCCACAACATTAGAAGTGCCGTAATAACGTGATCAAAAAAGTAGTTGAAGGTACCCTTACAATGCATTGAAGACAGTAATGACAAGGATGAATGGCCGGGTCATAATTACGCTGCCTTTTGTAACGCAATCAGGGAGGTGTGCCCTAGTAATCTAATCCTATACAGGCGGCCTATGACGTCAACCAGAATCTATAATAAGCCCTAATTGAACTGCTGATTAAGAAGGCAGGAGATGAAAACATCCTTTACATTCTGTCACGACTATAATTATACTGAGACTAAACTAATTTTGTTTGGCTATGCTATGACTATTTCCGAACCAAAATTTAAAAAAGGTTTCACTAAGAGTTGGCAACAGTACTGATATAATTGTAAATGAGTTGACTAAACTAAAAATATTTGGTTGGACTAGTTAAAGTTTCTCCAACTTTTTGACAGACTTGAAACATAATTTACAGTAGGCCTAACAGAGGTTATGTGTCATGTAGCCTAATAATAATAATCTCACGATAATAATACAGAAATGGTCAATGAGACAGTGACAGTTTCACTCCACGTGCGCCTTCGTGAGATTCTTGTTAAGGCGCTATATAGATGATCATATAGCCTACATACGTGAATCATAGTCTGACTATAATAGTTTTCTACAATTCTCACACTGCCAGTGATAGTGATAGAGCGGTATGTATATAGTAGGACAATTACATGTATTAGGCCCCTATTGCTCGAGTGCACATTTACTGAGCTTGAAAGTGAAACTGTCATTGTCTCATTGACCATTTCTGTATTATTATCGTGAGATTATTATTATTAGGCTACAGGACACATAACCTCTGTTACTGTAAATTATGTTTCAAGTCTGTCAAAAAAGTTGGAGAAACTTTAACTAGTCCAACCAAATATATTTAGTTTAGTCAACTCGTTTACAATATTGGAAGTGTGAGAAGCAGACTTTACAATGGGGCCCTATAAAAGACTGGGTGGTGGTTGAACCCCTCAAACCTCATCGCCAATTCTCACCCTGTCTATCAGGATATAATGAAGATGATGCTAATGCAAACAATGATGCATCATGCAGTACAAACTGTACAATTGAATAAATATTAGTAACAGAACCAGTAAAAGTTCTCTTTACTCATATGGGTCACGAGTCATGACAATAAGCATCAGAATTAACCATTGTCAATTTTGTATCTGGGTCGTAAGATAATTATGTTAGATAATAAGGCGATAAATGTTTCGTCAGAAGGTTTCGGCATTGGCGTTTCAGTCTAACAGCAGTGATAGCATGTAGCGACTAAAACTATTCATTTTTAAAACATGTAGGCTACCATCAAATTAACTCGTGAAAAGGAGATGTAAGCTTACTTATTTACAATCACTGCGATTTATTATATTACATATTCTACGATTTCTATGCAGCGACAACACCAGTATTAATAGGTGAGTGAACGTCATGTTGAGATGCTGACAGTATTCACTGTTCATTTTCGGAAGATGCATGGTTGCGTAGGCTACATGTAGTTGCTGATTCTTCTGCTGTTAACTTACTTGGCTAATAACTGAAAAATATTGGTTAAACTATTTCGTTATTAACTACAAAATAGGCCTATTAGTTGCATTTTTCGTTTTAAGAGAACTATTCTTCTGAGTTAAGGTTCTGCCTTAACTTAAAAAATTAGTTTAACTGAACGCTTGCAATTTTTTAGTTGACTTCTGCTCATGCTGTTACCGGTAGGCTACTGGCAGGTGCCCTAGTTATTTAATCTCATACAGTCGGTCTATGACGTCATCCAGACCCCAAAACAAGTTCTAATTGTCTAGATAATTAAGAAGATATCATAAGGTGAAAGCATCCTATACATCTGTCACGAATTCTGCTAATGCTAGAAACTAATTAGTGACTTTTTAAAGGTTTTTTCGAATGCGTCATTGCTCTTAAAAAGTCTAATTAGTTATCATTCAGGAAGTTTTTACGGTTGTTAGATCATTGTTTATCAATGTGGGGTTCGGTCGTGTAGTGAGCATGTTCGCTGCCCTGCAGACGGAGGGTTGCAGATTCGAATCCACCTCAATCCACCGCGTAGGGACCTTGGGCAAGTCCTTCGATCACTTGCAATTGCTCAGCGCTTCGGTGTGAAACTCCGATGCAGTGTCCGCGCTGTATCTGGGAGCGCCTCTGAGTAAAGAGCTTGATGGGGGCGCTCTAGAAATGGAAAAATAAATAAATAAATTAAGAATAGCAACGTTTTCCAAGGATCTGTTCATCAAAGTATCAGACCAGACCCACGTTTAGGCGGGTCTTAATCTTTAATTTTTACCATCCAACTATTTGCAGCACCGGATCCGCAGGTATGATGGCTCGTAGGCTAAATTATAAATGTTAAATTTGTGCGTGGTGGACCGGTGTGTTGTCAGTTGGGGGTGGGGGTGGAGGGTATTCACAGCACCCGGACCTTAATGCGATTCTGTGTAACATTAACGTTCGTTAAGCTTATAGATTTGGAAGCTCGGTCTTAGGGTTATGGTTAACACGCTGGCACGAAAGGCACATACACTGACGCAGGATCGCTTTCCGCTACCCTCACAAACGCCCACTCAACCTTCCAATCGGCAGATGACGTTTGACGTGATAGAACGAGAAGCAGTGGTGTAGTCCTAAAAAATGAAGTGGGGAACGCAAAAAATGAAGTGGGGGAACGCTTCATATTAGGCTTACAAATTTTTTTCTCAATTATTAATTTATTGTTATTACAGTAGGCCTACTACTGTACTACTGTACTATTTTCATTTGTCATTAGCTTTTATTTACAAGCCATTGAACACATATATAAATATATCTGCGAAACTGCGAAAGGCTCCAGTAAGTAAGCAGCTGAAACTGTGAATCTTGAATTTTTGTTTCCTCCCTGGAAAAAAGTGGGGGAACGGCGTTCCCCGCGGAAAAAAGTGGGGGAACGGCGTTCCCCCGCGTTCCCCCCACTACACCACTGACGAGAAGGGCGCCCTGTTGGCTGCCAACAGTTCAATTCGTCTCCTGTAGCCTATAATAACTTAACCCTTTCGTTCCCAATGACTCCATTTGGAGTCATCCGACAGATCATTTTATTTATGTACAGCAAGTCAACCAAAACAATATATGCACAGTCAGGCTTTGATTTTTAGGTAGTAATGCATGATATTTGGTTGTGTTGTTAGTTCTTGCTTTCAAGATGGCGGCTTAGCGTTAGGTCGAAAACGTCTTATGTCAATATTTTGTATGGAAAAGTTCAAAGTAAGGTTATTTACTGGATTACAGTACTAGAAAAAAATAAAATTGATTAAATTTGTTTGTTGTGTATACTAACAATGTCTAAACACAATAAATTAGTTGATGCTGTTTGGCTTGCAAAAAAAAGAGTTTTTTCCTAATGACTCCATTTGGAGTCATTGGGGCTGTGAGGTACCCATTTATTGGCAATATAGTAAGAAAGTAAATATTATGAGTGCAACTAGCTGGGGTACCCGACATTGCCTGGAAAATTTTGCTTCATCGTCCCCCCGCTCCCAACATATACCCGCCCGCCAAATACTACCCCCCACCACCCCCGCCGCCCCCACCCGGCGTCCCCCACTCCACCCAACCACACTGCTCTGGAATAGCGGATTTCCCTGTAAATTTTGTCCTTTCTGACCCGTCGCCCACCTCACCTAACGCACCCATCCCTACCTCACCACCAATACATCGCCCCCTAAACTTCTCTGGGGTGATCTTGATACCCACTGAGGCTTGAGCTGAATGGGTCGGACGCCATATTCGGCGTTGCCCGGTAAAATTTGGTTCCTTCGACCTGTCCATCCCTGTCCACCACACCCACCTCGCCCATCCACTGCCACGCCCCATCCCTATGCCACTCTCCACAGTCCCCCAACTCCATGGGATAGTCCTGGTAGCCCCCCCCCCCCAATTGTGCCATAGTAAAGGATTAGGCAAAATATTGTAAACATAATTATGATCGTAACCGGTGGTTTTTCGTCGCAATGGATTCTGATGTGCAGCATTGACGGACACGCTCAGGAGTCAGGACGCTTGGCAACCCATCTCGTCTTGCTACCAGATGCAGACAGATCGGATCCTGAAAATGAATCTGATAGTGACGTCGGGGTGGCAGATCAATCCAGAGATGATTATGATGACGATATTCCTCTTACCGAATATGTGGAACTGCAAGTAATGTTACTGAAAGTCGGTATTTGGTCGGTTGGCACAATCCGTTCAAACCGTCTCAGAGGTTGTGACCTGCAGACGGAAAAGCAGCTGAAGAAAAGGGGTCGTGGATCATGAGACCATCGTACAGACAAGAAGACTGGTTTGACGGTAATTCGGTGGATGGACAGTTCTGCTGTGCAGCTAGCATCAACCCATGTAGGTACTGAGCCAATGTCAACAATACAGAGATGGGACAGACAGCACAGGAAGTATGTCAAAGTTTCATACCCAGCCATCGTCAAAGAATATATACAATGACAATATGGGTGGCGTTGATTTATTTGATATGCTAATGTCGCTATACAAGCTGGATCACAAGAGCTCAAAGTGGTACCGTCGAATATTCTTCTGGGTGCTCAACGTTGCTGCTATCAATGGGTGGGCATTGTATCGCCGTCACGCACAGCAGAAGAATCTGCCAATACGAGATCAGCTGGATCTTTTGGATTTTACGGCAAGCGTGAGTGAGAGTCTTATCTGCGAGTACAAACTGCCACCAGTCCTTGTTCGAAAACGTCCAGGTCGCCCATATAAATCAAATGATGCAGGATACACACCTGCAAATGGAGCGGCATTTGTTGTTGATGTTGATGCAGATGCAGAACTTGAGGGGCTCAGAAACGCTTCCAAGAAGAAACAAAGAGTCACGGCAGCTAAAGTGTCTGGGCATTACGACAACGTTGGACATTTTCCAGAACAAAATGTCAGTGCCATATGTGTGTCACAAAGGACAGGAACTGTTTTTTTTAGCATTTCATACTCAGTCAGTGTAGCCTATGTTCGAGTGCTCAATTGTTCATGTTTGAAATTTCATCCGAGACTAAATAGGCCTAATTCCCAGTAGGCCTATTCGTGAATGGATGTTCATGTTGGAGTAGCTATGTTTTCAGTTTACTTTCTAATTTCTGAACAGTCTGAAAGGTTTCTCATCTTAATTTAGCAAGTTACTAGCATCATTGTTTGTTATTTGAAAAAAATTGAAACTTCTGTTTTATTCAGTTTTTTGGGTGCCTCTGAACCCCAATGACTCCAAATGGAGTCATGCCCAAAAATGCACTTTTCCACATTTTAAAAATAAAATTCCAAAAGGCATGTGTTCTGGTCTATAAAGTAAGCATAGTTTACATATTCCATAATTTTTTCCTTAAAAAAAATTAATTTGGGAATGAAAGGGTTAATTGTGATCATCCGACAGAGTATAATTATATTGTATTATTGTAATCATTCTGCGTTTTGTCAGCTTGAAAATAGACGAAGACTATCATTAGGCCTATAAATCAGTGGAACGCGGTGGTGTAGTGGTAGGTTCGGTACTTTGGAGCCGGAGTGCTCCAGGTTCGAATCCACTTCAAGCCGCCGTGTAGTGACCTTGAGCAGGTCCTTCACTCGTAATTGCTCTTGCACTTCGACGAGAAGCTCCGATGCAGTGTCCGCGCTGCAGTCGGGAGCGCCTCTGAGTAGAGAGCTTGAATGGGCGCTATAACAAGTGCACATATAAACAATACAAAATAAATTTTGCTATATAAAATGCGATAAATAGATAAATAAATAAAATAAATGAATAATCAAGTAAGATGTTCTATAACTTTTGTGTTCGATGTAGATACAGAGAAGAAACGTCGAGCGTAGCCTACACAACACGAAGCGAATGTTGGTAGAGTATTGAGAGCAATCCGCTTGGATCTGACGCCTCGATCGTTCCAGTTAGCGATGGCTGTGGAAGGTGCTCGTGCCACTGCTGTGCCATACTTCTACGGAAGGATTTCGAGGGATGAGGCGGAAACGATTCTGACGAACCACGGGTGCAAGGAGGGACTCTATCTACTGCGGGAAAACGTCTCCACCGCTGGAAATTACGCCTTGTCCATTTGTCACAGCAACAGGTAGGGAGGGATGTAGGGATGTAGGCCTACACTACAAACGTATTGCTTTTGACAGGCATTCATTCATAGTTGCTGCTCTCCTCCATTATGATTATCAGAAGCTCTCAACCTATACTGACGTGTCCACAACTTTTTCATACCCCAACACAAATCTTATCCTGATCTTTCCTCCTTCGTTCACCTCAATGTTCATTATTGAACTTTGCTCTCTGCAATACAATTCAATTTACATTGGTATTGTATTGCTATAATTGCATTGTAGTCTATTGTTGAGATCACACTAGGCTACTAAAAATAAAAAATGTATTGGTGCCTGTATTGAGAGGAGCGCCGCTTGTGGCTGCTCGCAGGATATTGCCTAGCTCTGTCGCTAGGGCTTATCCGGTGCAGCTGTTTTTGTAAGGCGCCCCTGTAACGGCATGGCTGTGTTACTGCGCCATATAAATCGTCGTAATTATTATTATTATTATTATGTAGGCTAATGACAAAACAGTATGACGCTGAATTAACTCATAGATCGTTTGGAATGATTGTAAATTCAGAGTTCATCACTACAGCGTAGAGCGACAACCAGATGGTCAAGTGATGATTCCAGACGGAAGAAAGTTTCCAGGTCCCGTCGAGTTGATCAAACACCATTCCAAGTTCCTCGATGGGTTCCTTACGAAGCCGAGGTTTCCTTGTGCCCGGGCACACGGAGTGGCTCCGATGGCCTGGCCGGAAGTAACGATGCTGGAACTCGAACACATCCTCGTGGAGGAAGCCGTGGAAAAGAAGAAGCTAAAGGTATTGGCTGAGGATTTTAACGATTAATAAATCGATTAATCAATCAGTTATCTAATCGATTAATTGATCGATTAAATAACAAATTAATTGTTTTATTATTCAATCGATTAATTGATCGATTAATTCAATGATTAATCGTCATAAATTTTAGTCGATTTATTTTAGTTTCTGTTCGATTTTTAAAACTTATTTCACGATGTCGCCTCAAAAAAATGATCAGATTTCAGTTAGGTCTTAGGCGACGATTAGGCCTACAACGAATCCTTCAGTAAAACAATTCTATAGTTGCTGAATTCGGTTTTCCGTACATTGTTTCCAGGGATCAAAACTAGAGAACGCCCTTGGACCTCAGAGACAGAAGCTTGTAGCAACCGTTTCTCTGAAGTTACACACGGAACAACGATGGTTCCACTTTTCCATCACACGCGAACAAGCGGAACAAGTGATGAATGCTTCCGGCCATCAAGATGGAAAATTCCTGTAAGCAGAAATAGCAGCGATATGCTTCAAAATAATGTTAAGCAGTGTATTACGGTGGATTATTATAGTCGTTGTAACTCCAGATTTATATAGCGCTATTAGCCAGCCAAACGGAGGGCGCCTGCTTATTCACGAGCATTGTGTGGGATTGTATGTAAGGGGTTGTCAAATGTCCATGCAGCTACGCAATATAGCCACCTTCAGGTTCGCTTCCCGAAGGTGGCTATTTCAGAGATTCGGTCCGTCCACGGGGACCTATAAATGGCGTGGCGACAAATAGGCCTATCATCTTTGATATGGCGGTGTCGTTAAACATGTACCAATATATATAGCTATGCAATAATGAAGATTAGTGTCGGAATTCTTGAAGAGGTGGAATTTCGGTTTGGATTGCATAGACTTTGAGATGATAATCAGAACTAGAAACTGTCAGTAAGTGGTGAACATGGTTGCATGCGGGCTGAATGATGAGGCAGTGTTTGTGTCTAATGCAAAAGACGTCAGCCCATGGCGTGATACATGTAAAACCAGCATGTGGTCTGGCCAATCTCGATAAGACAGCAGTCCACTTCAGGCAGAGAGGTAGCTTATTATTGTTGTCCCACAGGTGAAATAATTATAGGCATTGCTTGTTGTATTATTTATTCATTTATGGCCTATCTAAAATAAACCCCGAGAAAGCAGTTGACTGTAGTTGAAGTGTGCTACCCTGTGAATATATTTCAGTGTTCGTGAGAGGGACAAAGAGAAGCAGCCTTTCGCTCTCAGTCTCAGCCACCAGAGGGCCACAAAACATTACGTCATCAGTCGACACAAATCTTCGAGTCGTGATCAACTCGCAATCGAAGACGGTCCAAGGTTCGATAATCTCATGGACGTGAGTTGAATATTATAAGCTTACTCGGTCGTTGAAA
Source organism: Lumbricus rubellus (assembly GCA_945859605.1). Lineage (NCBI taxonomy): Eukaryota > Metazoa > Annelida > Clitellata > Crassiclitellata > Lumbricidae > Lumbricus > Lumbricus rubellus. Next base: position 36,775,145 of record OX243820.1, read on the forward strand.
TAAATATATTTTATTGTCATTGAGATTAACTGTAATTGAACTCGCTACTCTCCGATTTGTTGTTTATCTAAATCAGTATATAGGAGAGCTTCTGTGTCGAAAGTAGCTCTTCACTTCAATTCGTGTCCGTTTAAACATAGGCGTACGGGAGGTTTCAGAAGTGGGGGGGGGGGGGGGAAGTTTGAACTTCTGCCCGAAAAATTTATCCAGCCAAAAAAGTTGACGACCTTTGTTTTTAGTCGTCCGGGACTATTTTGCCAGAAAAACCAGACTTGCCCGAAAGTTGACAAAAATCAGACTTGCCCGAAAGTTGACGACTTTTTTTAGTCGTCCGGGACTGTTTTTGCCCGAAAAATCAGACTTGCCCAAAAGTTAGGGGGCATTTGCCCCCCTCTGGACCCCCCGCCTCGTACGCCTATGCGTTTAAAGTAGTCTGTGCCGAAATGTTTTGTCGTACACCGACGGAGCTCGGCGTCATCGATGTTTTGTCGCATGGGCGTGTGTAGGCCTACCGCTGTGTAGTAGGCCCTATCAATCAATGAATCAGTGAATGAATCAATGAATCAATCAATCAAACGAACAAATCAATCAACCAATCAATCGATCAATCAGATCTTACATAGCTGCCTACTCATAGGCGCATCCTGCTCAGGCCAAACGAGAAAATCAGTTGGCTAGATAGATCTATGTTGTATAATAAATTTATTTTTTAGCCTATTGTATGAAATACAGTTGTTTTGTATAATAATGTCTTCTTTCGGTCTCTCTTAAACTGCGATCTGCAGCCTAATCATTATTAGTACTGTTAATTATTGAATTAAATTAGTTGGCTGACTAATTAAATTAATTGGTTAATTAATTTGATTGTAGATGATCGCTCACTACTACAACAAAATCGACGGCCTGCTTTGCAAACTATCGACACCGCTTGAGCGACAAGGATACGTGAAGAAAGATAGAAGTAAGTCTGATATCGATAAACTCCTTATCTTATCTCTGTTGTGCCTTCTGTATATAAATGTATGTGATATCTAAGAAAGTTCTCAACACCATTATATTGTATTGTATTGTATTGTATTGTATTGTATCTGTGCATTTATATAGCGCTTTACGCAGTGCACACTGGTCAGAGGCGCTCCCTATGCGAGATACCAAGAAGAAAAATGATATTGAGACAACAAAAGGAGGCACTTGGCCAATCACCAGTTAATAAGGAGGAACGCATCAAAGTAGGAAAGCTGGTTCCACAGTGCAGGGCCAATGAAAGCAAATTGAGTAGTTAGTTTACAGAGGCAATGTAAGGATGTGGCGACCTTGTGGTAACTATGGCACCCTTATGAGGTTCCCAGGACTAGAGAATGCTCTTGCCCAGCATCGTTTGCTGTGGTTGCTTCCTCCGTTTGGAATGACCTTGCTCCTGTACCCTGTACTATATAGGAGCTAGGCTAAACCAATGACTCGATGTTTTGCATCAGTCTTTATACAGGCATAACTCTTTAAAGGCATGTCTCATCATCCGGTGTATTCGGGCATTTCGGGGTGAGAGGAGCGCCTCCAAAAAGGGGCGCTATATAAATTCGCAGATTTATATAGCTCAATACGATACGATGCAATGTTCTTAATTAGGCTATAGGGCAACTTCCATAATTATAATATAAATTTATTTACATTACACAATGTGAGAGAGATGCTGTTTGTTTACATTACAGAAATCTCCGGCACAAACATTAATCCAATTTACGCAGCGATTTACGGTATAACTCCGGTATGTCCTACGAAAGTAATTTCACATCAGAGCAATCGACAAATTTATGCATAATCATTATCATGCATATTCATTACTTCATGCATATTCATTACTTCATACATATTCAATACTGCATGCGTGTACATTACTCTGCGTAAAGTACACAATGTCATGGTATTTACAGTTTCTAAACACATGCAGCGAACATCCTGATTAGTCATTCTCTACTTGGTGACTGTGTGAATATTTTCTTATCCTATCTTGGTACCACAAACAGTGGCGCTACATAATAATTATTTTTGCAATATCCAATTGCCGTTGCATGCGAATGAGTCAGTTGTTCTCGGACTATAATTTTATTATGTCTGTATCTCTATGTCTATGCCTATGTCTATCTGTGTCTGTCTCTCTCTGTGTCTCTGTCTCTGTGTCTCTGTCTATGTCCCTGTTTCTGTTTCTGTCTGTCTGTCTTTATGCATATGATCATTTATATAGCGCCTTAACAAGAATCTCACGAAGGCGCTTAACGTAGCTACCCGACAGATCTAAACAGATGCGATTTAAATCTCTGTGTCTTCATGTATCTGTGTGCCTCTCCCTCTATGTCTTTCGTTGTGTTGCGCTCTGTCTGTTTTCTGTCTCTCTCTATGTCTCTCTATGTCTCTGTCTCTCTTTGTCTCTGTCTCTGTCTGTTTCTCTCTCTCTATGTATCTGTCGCTGCCTCTCTCAAATCGGGTGATTGTCAATAGAAGACAGAAAACACGAAGGCGCTGTATAAATTCTTGAATGAATGAATTATTCAATTAATTTAATCTGTTCGATGGTTGTTCTAAAAACTCGTAGGTCGCCGATGTCGGGATGTCTCGTGACGTCATCGATGACGGTGACTTCGAAGATCCTCCCGATGCACCTGACAGTAAGAACTCAACTTCATCTCTTTCGAAGAATAGGAGATACATGTAAATGAATGTATAATTCATGTGTAATATCGACAGCTTTGGTTCATTCCAGATAATTTGCCTGCATTGGCCCTCCCTACCCTATGGAATGGACTTTCCCCATCAGCTTAAAATAAGTAAGTAAAAGTAGCATAAATATATTCTTTAATATGACCAGTTGCAAAACAGCACTCTGGTGAACAAGTATCACATATAAAAATTTACATAATGACATCAAAAACTATCAACAAAACAAAGTAATTTTTAGTTTGCTCTGCCATCCTCTCTGGTAGTCTTTCATCATATTTCTTATGTCTCAGAATCTGCCTTTCCTCTCTGGGTTGGAGGCACTGGGAGCGCTTCTGAAAGGCTCTTGCAGTCAGAAGCGCTTTCTAAATTGTCAGATAGGCAGGCAGGCTTGCAGGCAGGCAGGCAGATGGATGGCTGGATTGATGGATGGAGGGTTGGACGGACAGACGGACGGAAGAAAGGACAATCAGACAGACAGACAGACAGCCAGACAGACAGACAGACAAATGGTACTACATGACGTGTAATCACTATGCTCCTTTTTCTGTGACCTACAGCTGCTCCGTTACCCTTCAATTTCCAAGAGATGAGGAAAATCTACGACAAACTTCCGCGATCGGATGCCATGTTCCGATTGAAAAGAAGCGACATCGTTCTGACGACGCAGCTGGGAAAGGGGAATTTCGGATCAGTTATGTTGGGAGATTACAAGCGTCAGAACACGACGATTCCGGTGGCTATTAAGACGCTGAAACAGTCCGATATGCAAGCAGCAGAGGTAGGCTATAATATACGACTCTAAGCAGAACTTGTCTATAATAGGGACGTTTTCTTCTTTAACCCGTTCCATTCAGCGTATACTTTCTTCTCAGCCAGCTTTTACAACAATGCTTTTTAAACGTGCAGTTGTACACAAAATGTGCAGACCTAAATGCATTTGTGCAGTTGTAAAAGCACTTTTGTACAATTAAAACTAGCAAAAATAGTCATTGTCCTCCGATTGGAAGTAATTTACCATGGAGGATGGGAAGGAAAAGACGGGGTCTTGTGCAGTTCTAAAAATTCCTTAATACCAGCCTGTTTTACAACAAGGCTAGCTTAGATTATCTCAAAACTGGATGTCATAGTTTACTTCAAGCGATTGTTCGTGCATGTACTACCTCATTTGCTGGATTTCTCAACGTTCTATTGTATTGCGCGCATAAACGCTGCCCTAAGATTAAAACTTGTGTGCCTCGGGAGTTTGTCTTATGCAGCTTAGAGGGAGCGTTGTTATAACAATAAATATTATCTGCACGCCCGTTGTTTATAGACCCATTATGGGCCTACATAATTAGGGTTGACTCGTCAGTGTTTTACAGGCTCGTTAAAGCTTTTTAGTTTAACCGTGGTTAGACTGGGAGCGCCTCTGAGTGGACTTCTGGAAGTTGCGCTGTATAAATTTTTGAAATGAATAAGTGAATGAATCGTATTGTTATCAGGAGGAGCTGATGAGGGAAGCGCGACTGATGGCCAATCTGGACAATGAATTCATCGTTCGTATGATTGGTGTTTGTCGATCCGATTGTATCATGCTCGTTCTTGAACTCGCTCCACTCGGACCGTTGAATAAGCATCTCAAGACGTTTCCCACGTGAGTATTATAATATTATAGTATTTCACGTAATTATACGCACGAATGAGGTTTTTAATAATATTGTCGTTTAAACTTGTAATTGCAAACTAAATTGCAAATTTTAAATTGCAATTGCAAATCAGGATTGTGTAGAATCTACAATGTATAGATGGTCGCTTTAAATCCTAGGCCCAGACCCTACTTAGAAATTGCTGATGTTGTCCCTCTGGCTTTCTTGAGAAATGCGGTATATGCCTACCATGATTCTCAGACAGAGTGGGGTACTTTGCGGGGGAAAACAAACCTACCAGAGGCAAATTGCAATGCATTGGGATGAACGTGACTACCTGGCTATGCAATTTCAAAATATAAACTGTTTATGTTAAATATACACGCTTTTATAGCGCCCGTATAATTATGGCTTCAACCCAGTTCAATTTTTAAATGAATTTGATAGGGTGAGATCCTTCACCATCGCTCGTCCTTTTGAAAGGACCCCACGCCATTTAGATCCATGTGAATACGGACCGTCCTACGCTATTATGGTCCGAGATTTAAATCTCTTAAATAAGCCAGCATCATGAGGCAAACTGCTATCCGTAGATTTTCTAGGCCTAACATAGTCGTGCATGGGACAGATGTGTTATAGATATTTGCTTTGTTTTTCGTTGGTAGGACTTCCGTTAAGAATATAACAGAGCTGATGCAGCAGGTGGCACAAGGAATGGCATATCTCGAGAGTCACAACTTCGTCCATCGAGATCTTGCGGCCAGAAATGTCCTACTCGCCAACGAACATCTCGCCAAGATCAGCGACTTTGGCATGAGCAAAGCGCTTGGCATGGGAAATGAATACTACAAGGTGAGACTTATATCATATAATATTATGTATTGCGTAGCCTATATAAACTGATAAACTGAACATATTAGGCCTAAAGGAATTTAGAGAGCGGTCAGCGGTGTATAATAGGCAGACGGCGTTTTATGTTCCGAATAGTTAGTCACGAAATAAGATCAAGTGACCTTGAAATCACATGGAACACGGTAGGCTATCCGATTGGTGAAAATAGTGACATTAACAGAAACTACGACTGTATGGCACGTAGAGAACACGACATTGTACACATGTATTGTATACATGTATTGTATACTGTATAGTTGTATACTTATACTCCTGTTGTTTTTGTGAACACACACGCAGGCTGCTGCTGCTGGTAAATGGCCGTTGAAGTGGTATGCGCCAGAATGCATCTACTTCTACAAGTTCGACTCTAAATCAGACGTCTGGAGCTATGGTGTAACACTCTGGGAAGCCATGTCATACGGAGCGAAGCCATACAGGGTAAGCTGGTATCTCACTTTATCTTCAGAGTTACCTAATTTACTGCGTTCCCAACCTCGGAACATCTCTGGCACATTCTATAGATTGCTTGAGACTTTTCTTTTTGACCGGACCTGGGTCGGGAGCGCCTCTGAGTAGATTCCTTGAAGGGGCGCTATATAAATTTCATATATATATATATAGATAGATAGATAGATAGAATATGAGCGCTACTGAATCTGTGAGCGGCGCTTTATAAATGTTCAATTACAATTACAATATGGGTCTAATGACAATTTGCGATAAATTATAAGAAAGTGTATGATGTTGTTTTCCACTTCTTGTTGTTTGAAGGGCATGAAAGGTCAGCAGATCATCGATATGATCGAGGCTGAAAGACGGTTGGACCGACCGGACCAATGTCCACAGAGAATATACGAACTATTACTCAAATGCTGGCAGCGAAAGTACGTGTCGACATTTATCAACCGAAATTTTCTGAAACTCTGCTCACCTAGATCTGTTAGGGGGAAACTCCCTCTCAAGGGCGATATAATTATGAAGTATTCGCTTTTGTGGCGCATTTTCTAAAGGCGCTCTATTACTCGTGCGGATTGGAAGCCGTGCGTAACACCGCGTATAGCCTGTACATATTGTGAATCTCTTGAGAAAATAAATGATGTAATATATTATTTTGTTCTTAACGACGCTTAACATCAAGTATAGATTAGCGTAGAGACGCCACTGAGTAGGTTTCTTGAGGAAGCACTATATAAATTTTCGGAATCAACCAATCAATCCAATCAATCATTCAATCAATCAATCAATCAACCAACCAATCAATCAATCAACCAATCAAACAATCAATCACTTTGTTGTTTTGTTTTTTACACAGAAGTGAAGATCGACCAAATTTTCAGCAACTTGCGCGACAGATGAAATCCTTCCTTTGAGTCCGTTCACTACGACCGTGATATACATGTATAGGCCTAGTTGTATACTGACCAGCATCTGTTTGACCGTGATATAATAGGCCTACATGTAAACTGACCAGCATCTGTTCTATAATAGCAATTGAGTTGATACGGTGAAAAATCTAACTGTACAGCAGCGTCTGTCTTCGCTGTTCTATGGCAGCGTTGGACCAGACAGACCCTTTGTCTTCGGACAACTTTCTGTTTTGACTTTTCAACATCTTGAAAATTCCTGCAATACATTGATTGAGCGCCTCTGAATAAGCTGGTTCCCGCGACTTCGCTATTGTGGACGCTGTAGAAGTTCCGAGTTTACGATTACGATCACGATATTAGAGATCAGAGATCACCGAGAGCCTCTGAATTTTACTCTACATCTATTATTATAGGCGTTGCTGTTGATGTGTCGCTTTGATGAACGAGATTCCAATTTCTATTTAGTGTATAGTCTACTTTGTTGCTCCATATATGACATGCCAAACGTTTGTATATATAATAATTATATAATAATAATAATAATATACATAATTATATACATAATTATGTATATAATTATGATGTATTGCATATGAACATTTGCTATAGCGCCCCTTCAAGTTTCTATTCAGAGGCGCTCCAGACTGCAGCGCGGACACTGCATCGGAGTTTCACGCCGAAGCGCGTGAGCAATTGCGAGATAAGGATTTGCTCGGGGTCCTCCATATACGCGGCGGATTGAGGTGGATTCGAATCCTCAACCTTCCGACTCCAAGGCACCGAACTTAGCCTGCACTATATTCATTTAAAGCGTGCTTGGTGAATCTGAGCATATTATCGACTGTCGTACAACTGCATCAATGGCTACAACTGCATCAATGGCTACAACTGCATCAATGGCCACAACTGCATCAATGGCTACAACTGCATCAATGGCTACAACTGCATCAATGGCTGCAACTGCATCAATGGCTACAAATGCATCAATGGCTACAAATGCATCAATGGCTATTAGCTGTGCAATTGACTAAACGGACCAAGAAGACTTACTGTTATTTTTAAAGCAAACGACGAAAGTAATCTGAAAGCGGAATCAATACTTTAGCTGATGTCACTATTTAACGTTCAGAAATGGATAATTAGGCCTAATTAATTTTCAAGCATTAATCTCATCGTAAAATCGATGTTTTTAAAATTGTATTTTCCATATTTTAACGGTTTTCTTTAGATCGTCGTATTTATTTTATACTATGTCTGCTACAGAACTGAATTTTAACAAATTTAATGAAAGCATATAATTATAATCTATCTGTTTGCTTTACTTATATTTTGTCTCGACATCGCATTGTATTGTATCCGAACATTTATAGAGCGTCGCCTTTCGCAGTATGAATAACATTCAGTCTTCTTGTTTAAGTTGCCTCTCTTGTCTGTCTCTGTTAGCCTAATTATATTTAATCTGTACATAGGCCTAATAAATCTATTATTGCTACAACTGCATCAATGACTATACACTTACAGTAAAAGACAGGTTGTGAGAGTAAATTGTAAACGAGAGACTTTATGTCTACTCAAAAGATTCTTCTTCCATTAGAGGAGACAGAGAAGAGATGATGATGGCCTGAAGTCGCGCACTCCTCGTGCACTGGCAATATTGGTTATTGCTTTAAGACTCGTTCGGTTCGGAAATGATTGTTCGATAAGTTGATAGTTGTAGATCCAAGCGTGTCCAAGCTAGCGGATGTATGTCCGTAGGGGCTTTGATATTTACAAAAAAGGCGCTACAAGAGCAACCTAGAAACAAACACCTTAAAGCTGCTGTGGTAATTATTGCCTGACGACAACCTCCCGTGACCGTTCCCTACATACGTTGTATATGTTCCCGTATTTGGCCATTATACTGTACTATGTATACACGTAGGTAGAGTCGGGGCAAAAATCTTCTCGTCATTCGTGGTTTACTGTCAGGCTATTCACGACACTTCACGTATACGCTACATGTATAAGTGCATGATTTGACAAACCTGATGGGAATCCGTGTGTCGTCTACTTTGGCAATCATACATCCACGGCGATCGCTCTGTGATCCAGTGAAGATAATATGGTATTAAATTCTGATTATATTATTATTATGTTGGTAATAGACATGAAAGTGTTTGAATATTATTTGTTGCAATTCGCATATAAGTCGACCTGACCAAAGAGACTTAATGCTTCGTTGCTGTTTATCGACTCTAGCACATCTAACAAGGATGATTTAGCGTCGCCCTCCTCCTTTGTCCAGTCTTGGGACTGGCACTGCTAGAAAACTAGTATAATGGCGGAGTTAATATTATCGAGAATTAGACATGCAGCAGCTAGCGTGATTTTTATTTTATAGCCGTCACACTTGGATGACGTTCGCGATTTGCTGAGACGATTATGACGTCATTAGTTGTTTATTTTCTATGTTTTTTCATTCAAGTATTTATATAGCACCTCTCAAAAAGGAAGTTGATTAGAGGTGCTATCGACTCTAGCATGTGGGAACTAGAACAGCTTCGAAGTGCTCACAGAAATTGTCAGAGAGTGATCTAGGGAACAAGTACAATTCAGAGAGAGGCATGAATTCCGTACCGCCGGACCAACCACAGAAAAAGCACGGCTTTGCATGCTAGTTGTACGAGCAAACGGGACTGACCATTGATCTCAGGATTGCATAATCATTGTAGGAATTAGCCTAATTGAGATATTGTTATTATCCTTATTGTTATTATTACTACCATAAATTAATCATCATTATCACTGTCATCATCACCACTATCATCTTTATCACGACGGCTATGATGATTATCAAACATATTAAACAATAGATAGATATTATTTTCTAAGTTCAATTCAGTTACGGCCACTTCCATACAACCCCAATAAAACTGGAGAGCAGGAAAAAACAGGATGAATGTTCACTTGTTCAGCTTCTTTAGCTTGCATACCTTTTCAGTCGTCAAGTGTTTCTATTATTATATTCCGCCTTCTTCAGTCTCATCGTTCTGCTGGGTCACCTCTCGCTCGTTTTCGTTAACGTTTCTGAAGTCATAGTCGGATAACAATCCAGGCATTCCTTTGTTGATAAGTGGGTGACCGGTTTCAGGAGAAGTCTCAATTGTTATTAATTCTTTTCCAGAACGAGGCAAAACTGTAGGTCCTCTTTGAATTTTGTCAGCATCAGATTCTATAGTTGTATGCATTGATTGTTCAGATTGCATACGTGTGTTGCTGTTTGTCATTTCTTCTACTTTAAGAGTGTGTTCTGTCGGGTGGTTTTCATCGCTAGTTGGTGGTGCATGATCATTTGCTTGGTTTGTGATTTGCTCTTTGTGTTTTGATGTGCTGCTTTCGATTTGCTGCTTAACCTCTTCAGAGGATACATTCGTGGGTAGAATCTGTGTTGTCAGCCAATCAGGGTCAATGGTCTGTCCTCCATGTCGAAGAACGGACTCTGAGTGATTGGAGTCTGTGGTATCATCAGAATTCTGTGGTTGCCTGTGGCTCGTTTGATTATTTCTCACCAACAAACCTGTTAAAGTGTTATGCGCTCCAGCCGTTGCAGTATTCTTTTCAGCAAATTTTGTTCCAACATTTGTTTCCGAATATGTTACGGAATTTGTCTTAACATATTTTGTTACAGCATTTGCCCTAGCATTTGTTTCGGCATTTCTGTCAGTATTTCCTTCGGCATCCGTTCCAGCATACGTTTTGTCACTTGTTTCAGGCTTTCTTTTTTGAACATTTGTTATAAGCGAATACGTAACCAGAGTTTCATTTTGTCCAGTGATTTCATCCAAAGGTGCTTCATCCTCTTCCACTGTGCTCTTGCTTCTGTCGGACTTATCAACCGAAGTCCATTCCTCTTCTCTGACCTTGGTCAACAGTCTCTCCAATCTGGAAGTTCCTTGCTGCTCTGTGGTTAGCAGAATTTCTTGTGTAGGATTGTCATCAGCGACGACATGAAGTTGCTGATTGATCTGTCTTTCAGTTGAATTCGTTTTAGTGGCAGGAGATTCCGCTCTATGTTCTTCAGAATGGTGAGTCATTGGCTCAAAGGAACTCAATTCATCCGCAACATTTTCTAACGAAACAAGATCGATACTTGATGCCTTCTGAGAATTTGAAACTTCTTCCCTCGGTTGTTGCTGAGTTGTCATACTCAGTTCTTTTTCCCCATTTCCTGGATCGTCACTACCCTTCCACCTGTCACTACCCTGCCACCTGTCACTACCATGCCATCTGTTCCTTTGTTCCTCTTCGAAGGCGTTTTCCATGTTTTCCGTGGGAATGGCGCTTGGATATCCAACATCGTCTGCTACAGAAACTGTTTGATTGTCATTATGATCCATTGTTTGATTGCCGTCGTTATCTATTGTTTCATTTCCATTGTGGTGTATTGTTTCATTTCCATAGTGGTGTATTGTTTCATTTCCATTGTGATGTATTGTTTCATTTCCATTGTGATGTGTTGTTTCATTTCCATTGTGATGGATTGTTTCATCATTGTTATCGTGCCCTATTGTTGAATCGCCAATGTGCTGACCTTCCGGGTGTCGCTTGCTCGAAGTAAACTGCAATATTTCCTCTCCATCATCTAGTTCAAATCCAGAACGACTTGCTAATGACGACTGTTGAAGTTTCCTGTCAACGGTTACCCTTTCAGCAACCAATTCGGCTAACCCTTCGGTTACCCCTTCAAAAGTAGTTTCGTCTTCGTTCTTAACCGACGACGACACAGTCTTAAGTCGTTCTAATTCATCATCATTCCGAAGATCAGTTATTACAGTCTCTCCTCGTTGCGTGTATTCGTCCGATTGGAAACCATCCGACGATTCCTTCTTCTCCGACGTCTCAATCACCGTGAGATCCACATCAGCAATTATTCTCCTCTGGATTATTGACGACGATGATGATGACGACGACGACGATGACGACGAAGCCTCAGGATGATGTCCAACTGTTGCGTCCACCATTCTAGACTCAGAGTCACTCGACACTATAGAGAAGACCACCGGGTTTCCAGTCAATGTGTGGTGCCCATCGCTTCCTGTCCCTGCTGCTTCCTCGATATCGTTTTGCTCTTCTCCTCTCCCGTCTGCCACATGGTGTCGGATACCATCCTGCTCTTCTTCCTCCTCATGCTGCGGCTGCGGTCCATCCTCTCTCTCATCGACGACACTGAGGTCAACAATCTGGTAGATCCCTTGACCTTGAGGAGGGACCTTCTGGCGGACCTTGACCTTGTACAGACCGTTCTCACCGTCCGCATTCTGCACCTCGTAGTATTCATCGTCGTCTGGTTCGTTAGCTGGAAACGATATCGAATTCCAGTTCCTTCCTTCCTCGTGGTTCTCCTGGAAGGGACTGTCAACCGAGGAAGAGTGGGTATCGCGGGAAGGGATGACGACAACCTTGGAAGTCACGACGTCTTCTTCAACAACTATTGGAACCGGCAAATTGTGGAATCTCTCGGCGTCACTGACTGACAGTGTGGCAGGCGTCGTCAGTGGCAGGCTGACATCGTCAGTGTCAGTTGACTGAGCGCTGACATCGTCCATGGTGTTAGACGCATTGTCAGGAAACGACTCAACCGAATTATTTACGGTTGAGTGACTATCGACGTAATCGGTAACTGGTAAAGAAACATCGGCAAATCCTTGAGTACCATGAATGGGATGGACAGAAGTAGAGCTTTCAGCATCACTAGAGTTGTGCATGATTTCTGCTGCATCCGTGGTTGCCACGGGATACTTCGTACCAGCCTCAGTAACATCGCTGGCCTCAGCAGCATCGTGTACAGTACTTGACACTCTCAAATCCGCTACTTCTTCCTCTGAAAATTCCGACGACTGATCAACATCCCGTGTGTTGTAAGAATCAGTTTGATTGCTGCTATTATCTTCTCTGGAGAGGAGTGTCTTCTTCTCATCATTCTCATCTGAATGTGGAGAATGGGAGACAAATGTGAACTGATTGAGAACTGATTCGAGATGTTGATGTGGAGAATGTGGAGAATGTGGTCCTGCAGCAGCTTCCAAAACCTCGTTAGAGTCTTCTTCCTCCTCTTCGTCCTCCTCCTCTTCATCTGCAAGCAGCAAGCGACATACATCGTATTTCAATCTGAATTTATCTACAACGGAAGCAACCTCTTCTCTGTGTGTAATAACTGTAATGACATTTGAATCGACCATTAATCCTATGACCATGTCTTAGATATACACTGATTATACAGTATATATACACACACACTAGATAATTATAATAGCTTTTCAATAGATAATTTAATGATTAAACTGGCTAAAGCAAATGGTTTGATTATCCGTAGAAGTTACTAGGTTGACTAATAGAATGGGATCATCTTCAAAGACAAAGGTGATCGACCGAACAATTCGTACCGGACAATTCGTACCGGACAATTCGTACCGGACAATTCGTACCGGACAATTCGTACCGGACAATTCGTACCTGGCAATTCGTACCGGACAATTCGTACCGAACAATTCGTACCGGACAATTCGTACCGGACAATTCGTACCGGACAATTCGTACCGGACAATTCGTACCGGACAATTCGTACCTGGCAATTCGTACCGGACAATTCGTACCGGACAATTCGTACCGGACAATTCGTACCGGACAATTCGTACCGGACAATTCGTACCGGACAATTCGTACCTGGCAATTCGTACCGGACAATTCGTACCGGACAATTCGTACCGGACAATTCGTACCGGACAATTCGTACCTGGCAATTCGTACCGGACAATTCGTACCGGACAATTCGTACCGGACAATTCGTACCGGACAATTCGTACCGGACAATTCGTACCGGACAATTCGTACCGGACAATTCGTACCGGACAATTCGTACCGGACAATTCGTACCGGACAATTCGTACCGGACAATTCGTACCGGACAATTCGTACCGGACAATTCGAAGCGGATTGATAAAAATAATTCTTGCTTCAATAGAAGTTAGATTTACGAGAATAATTTTTGCAGGTCCGAATTGTCCGCTCCAAATAATAAATGTTTACGAAGCGGAAGGTGTGCTGCATGCTCACTTGGCTGGCATTTGTTCATTGGCGCAACGTTCAGATGTTTTTTCTGAAGACAGGCGGCCACCTCCAACTGACACCAGTTCTTATAGACGACGCCATCAGAGCCACAGACTGATGCGGACCTCAGAGACGGACAGTCACGATGACATGAACACAACATCGTCTCCATCTCCATCGGCTGCTGCTCAACGTTAAGGTCTGTCATCAGAATAGCAGCGAACATTCAGCATTATTGAGACTGTCACCTGTCACCGATTGTTTATTATAGACCTCTTCAATTGTAATTGCTGCGCGATCGATCAATCAATCGATCAATCAATCAATCGATCAATCAATCAATCAGTCTCAATCAATGAACCAATGACTCATATGATTATCACAAGGTATTTCTGTAAGAAATTTACATTATAATAATATTATGCCCTTGTAACGCCATGGCTGTGTTATGGCGCCGTGGAAATTGTCATTGTCATAACCGACTAATTAATTAACTGACACAAAATACACTGACAAGAGAAACTTATGATTAAGTGAATAAGTGACGATGACGTTGAAATATAGATGATGATAATTATAGGCCATCCTACGCTAAGTATCTACCATGAGTTTGGGAATTGTCTTCGTTTTTGTTGATTGGTGAACAGAGCGATCCATGCGTTAGACAGTCGTCGTCTATTTCGTAGAGAATGCTGTTTTCATACACTGAAAACAACATTCACATCCAACAAAATTATATTATAAGAAATGGTGAATAGAGACAACCTGTTGTATTTTTTTTATCTAGCGCTTAAGTATATCTTACATGTAGATCTACTTGTTAATAAATTGCTATAGCGCTCCTTCAAGATTCCCTCCAGAGGCGCTCCCGACTGCAGCGCGGACTCTGCGAAGTGCATGAATGGTTGTGAATGAAGGACTTGCTCAGGGTACCGATACACAGTTTAGGCCGGTGGTGATTTACGGATTGCGATAGCCATTCGCGCAAATTCAAAGAGCCCCAATGACTTTTCATCTAAGAACAGAACGTAACGTAGGCTATAATACGTGTGTGCACCATATATCAATGTTAATATAATATAGCCTAATATAATATAATGTAGGTTATAATATAGCATCGTCTGCATTTGCAAACTGCATCTCGGGTTCTTTTCGATGCATATTGATTGTCTGCATAAGATTTACTTAGAATTTTCTAATCTGAAAATGAAATAAAGCAAAAAATACAATTTACTTGGTTCGTAGTAGTCGTAGATTCTGACTGGAACAGGACGATTCAGTGCAACCACGTGATCTCTCGTCGCTTCAATACTAACGCACGTCGTACACGATGAAGGAATCTGTCAATCAAAACAAAAACAACAGATATATTGATTAGCTACATCAAGGTTGTATCCAGGAAATTTTTTCGGAGTTTCCTGTTGGGGTGATTTCCAATGGATATTGTCTCAAAATCCACTGGATCAGTTTAATTAAATCAGAAATTTTTTATTCAGGGGTATGACCCAGAAACCCCTAAAGCACCTAAGCAATCCCGTGGAACTACTAGGCTATAGACGTTGGCCCTTTATAGCAGAGCGAAGAGCCCGACTCGCTTATAAATGAGCAGTGGTAGGCCTATAATGTAGTGGTATATAATAATAATTATTATACCTCATCGAAGTAGAGCAGAACGACTCGTCCTTTGCTCTCCCATCGCTTTATGAGTCCAGACTCGACGAGCAAATCAACCGACTCCGACCGAGCAGCAAAGCCAGATGGTAGAGAAACTTCGAGAACCGCCATATTGGAACTACCTGGGTGCAACCACCTGTTACAAAGAACACAGAAATAAGCCAAAACGAACTCAAAATATTGCTAGAAGCAAGAACACGATATATTATGTAAACATATAGGCCTAGATGCAACATTCGAATTGATGACAGTCAGAGATAGGTAGCTAGTGGGGCACGGTGGCCGATTGCTTAGAGCGGTCAGCCTGTAACGCGGGTTCGATCCTCGTCCGAGGCGGTTCCAGCGTAGGCCGTAGGGCCCTTGAGATTCAAGCCCTTCACGTACAATTGCCGATGGTAGTTAGACACCTTTAAAACGGTATCAACTGATAATATATAAGAGCAGAGAATTAATGGTTCTGGGTTCTTTCTCGTCGTATGAACTGTTTAGGACTTTTATCTTGAGATTCAAGACCTTCACTCACAATATTGCCGATGATAGTTAGGCACCTGTAAAATGGTATCAACTGGTACTTATTCATTCATTCATTCATTCCGAAAACTTATATAGTGCTCCTTCAAGAATTCTACTCAGAGGCGCTCCCAGCCCAGCCACGGCTAGAAAGATAGGTCTTAAGCAACTGGTAGAAGGCAGGCAAATTATATAACTTATATCCCAGCAGAGAGTTCGTGGTTCTGGGTTCCTTCTCCGTATATATACAACACCTGTAAAACGTTATCGATTGATACTATTATAAGAGCAGAGAGGGTGGTCCTGTATTATGAACATTTTTAGAGACTGACATCATTCTATCACTCACATTATTGCTCCACAATTATAATATAATTGCAATTGCGCTGTTGAGGTCTGGGCACTTCTGAGCTTCACAAGAAGGTAGATATCAAATTGCAGTTGCATTTTATTGTATTGTAATCGATTAGACAAACAGCTAATACTAATTATAATTCAGCAGCCGCAAGATTCTATTAATTTTAGGCGAATTAAAATGGATTAGCAAATTTCAGCAGGCTATTCTAATTCAATCAATATAACAACAAGGTGAGTAATGTTGAAGTCACTAAACGCCAACCAACCGAACACAAATTTGTAGACTGATTCTTGCGCCTTCGTAGAGATTCTGGGCATCTTCGTTGGAGAAAAGTAGTTCCGGTTCTTCGCTTGGATGATCTGCAGTGGTTGCTTTAGTGGGTTGAAGAGCGTCGCTGTGTAGGTCTAGAGATGTGTTGTTCAAATTGGTGACCTTAACAGTGAGACTGAAGGACGGTTTGTCAGTGGGATCAGGAACGTTGTAGCTCATGTCAACCTGTTATAAGATCAAATTCAGTTAAATTGCAGACACAGTTTATATATTCGACTCTTCTAATAAGTTGCTGTCATCCTTTCTTACTGTGAACTATAATTGCAAGCATATTGCGTTGTATCAGTTTTAAATAAAACGAAGATTTTAATTTATTCGATGTTATTGAGTCCAATGAGGCGCATGTCACTTAAAACGTCGACATCAAATGTCATTGATTGATTGATAGATTGACTGGTTGATTGATTGATTCATTCATTCATTCACTCATTACACAAATAATTAATTCAGATGACTTAAAACTACCTAATCAGAAGTGCACCTATGGCCGAACTCAAGTAGGCCGAATGAGATCAATTTTGAGATGCTTGTAGAGAAGATTGCACAGTCCCCCTATAATAACATATCTGGTGTAGAAACAATTTGCTTTTTACAGATGGTCCTGTTTCTCAGTCTATTCATGCAATTGTTACGACTAACAATTACAACTAACAAGGTACAGGTAACAGGTAAAGGTAAGGACATGTATTTGATATTTGAATTGGTCGTGAGTAGGCCAATCCCCACCTGAAGGAAGGCACACCCGTCACCATCTGCTCTCACAAACAACATCGTAGGCATCGTTGGTATTGCGACCGTCCTCATGATTCTGCTCGTCAATTCGCTGATCTCCAACGTTTCGTGAAGATCCATGTTGACTGAAGCAAGATGAACTGTGAGGTTGACGGATCCAAAGAATGTGCGAGATGCGTATTCAGACAATGCAAACAACGCAACACACGTATCCTGGAGTAAATATAACAAAACCAACGAGACTTTTATTGACTCACAATGATATTTTCATGTGTCAATGGCAATTCTTGTTTTTCCATGACTGTCTATAGCAGTACTGTGAGTGTATGATATAAAGATTATTCCTGTATGTATGTGCACTTGTTAGAGCACCTCTTCAACATTACTACTCAGAAGCGCTCCCGACAGCAGCGCGTACACTGAATCAGAATTTCACGCCGAAGCGCATGAGCAATTGCGAGTGTAGGACTTGCCAAGGTCCCTACGCGGCGACCTGAAGTTCCTCTCTCCAGGCTTGGGACTGGCATTGTGTCAGTGAGCAAACAGCGGTCGAGTTTTCGTGTAAACAGACACTTCCCAATAATTTTATAAGCTCTGACCTGAGTTGATGAGAATCCGCCGAATGAATTTCTCTGCGCTGAGAGCCATTTGACGACGGGTAAAGCGGACGCCAAGTCTCCTCGTGCAACGTAGGTTAGCAAAGCATAGCCAGCAGTCTCGATGTCACCAGAGCTGGCTGCAACGGACACAATATTGAAGTCATCTTAGGTATTGGAGCAACCTGGTAGCTTTACTAACACTGATTAGTAGCCTAATAAAAAATATACCTTGTAGGTCCTACTTTAATTCTTATCCACGCTCTTTGGTTTTTTGTGAAGTGCTACTCGTTGCAGTAGGCTACATTAGAAGGGATCGCCAACAAGCCAGTTTGTACCATACAGTAACTCACTACCCATGGGTCTATACAAATACCTCACCTTGTCACCTTGTGCTGTCAGTTCGTTGAACTCTAGCGATCGACAAGGCCAGCTTTATCACATTTTTGGCTGTCCTCATCGATTTTCTTGGCATATTGACAGGGGTGGTTTGCCATTGCCTTCCCGTGGTTTTTGCCTGCCGTGCCCGTTCGTTCACTTTCCCATTACAGGAAAGTTACTAACGGTCTGCACCACTTGAAGGTGGGCACGGAGGACTTTGGTTCAACAGCCCAGGTCGGTTCCGAGTCTACGATCAAAAGATGCGTCGGTCAGGTCTCCTCCCCGTTTTACTTTAGCAAGAAGAACTGCAGAACCTTAGCAGACTACGAATACCTAGGTTAACAAAATAGTAGCAACAATAATTATTATCACGATATGGAACAGCTTTGTACGCAAAGTAGGATACACAAAGCGAAAATAATTAATATGATTAGGTACATCGCAAATACGTATATAGATCTAGCTTAACACTACAGTCAAAGAATTAGGCATACAAAAATGTTCACGTTTTTGAGCCTATGGTAAACCTAGAAGATGGAAACAATTGATTAATCGCAACTGGCTGCGTTCTGTCAGCCTGCAGTTTACAAAAAATTGAATTGAATTGAATTGGAGTTGAAGCTTTACATTTCAACTTGAGAGTTCTAAAGCTACAGACTCAGTAAACCAACCTGTTTGTTGTGACGTTGAATCCAATCCAAGATTTCCATCGCGTTCCAGTCCTCCGTAGTTCTTCCAGAACATCAGTCCGTCTAGAAAATGAAAAATAAACCCGATTGCAGTTTTATTACATCCGGCGAAAAACAAAATAAGAGGATCTTTGTAAATCATAGTAATTTATGCATTTCTTGAAGCCAACTATTTCCATCATAGCACCTGATATAGTATGCATAGTTTGGAGTGTGACGTGGTTGGTATTCTTCAATAGTTGGAACAGCGAATGCGTTTCATCCCTGACCGAGCTGTCTACCATCAATTCCGTTTCCACCCTCAAAAATCCTTCTTCTCAACTATCATAGACGACATTGCTCAATGCTCTATTGCTTACCTTGTCTGCTGGCCATGTTGGTCAATTGACGAGCGGCGGCTGTTGCCAACGGACTTCTGAGCAGAGTGAGAGCGTATGAGACGATGGCCGTCGTGTGAGGATCCTTCAGACGACTCAACTGTCCTTCAAGGAACAACTGAGCTTTCATCAGCGAAGCTCCTCCAGCCTATAAGTAGACAGACATTTTGTATCAGACGTTTTGAGTAAGATATTTCCTAGCTCAGGTAAAGGTACGGTATGTCTAGGATATAATAGTAAGCCGAAACTGTTAGAGTAGTGGTAGAGTTTATTGGATGCTGTAGTAAAGTGTACAGGTAAAAACTGAATTAGGCGCCTTATTCAATAATAGAAATTACCACACCACAAGATACGAAATGTCATTATTGTGATTTGTTATTGTTGCTTATATTATTATTATTTTTTAAAATTATTATTATCACTATCATGATCATCGTCATTATTATTATGATCATTGCCACTGTATAACTATCAAAATTACTGTTACTATCGTTATTATCCGATATTACCAGAAAGTCACAGGGGGAGCTAGCATCCAGTCTCCAGAATAAAGTGCTCGTGATGCTAGAAGGCAATTTATGTTCCGCATGATAGGTGAAATTTCAACTGTCTTCTATCACATAATTCACATTGTTACTACAAGAAAGATCTTGCCTGTCTATCGTCTTCCAATAGGGCTGTGACGACGTAGGCCGTGAGGGAGATCACTCCGTTGGAACCACCCTAAGACATAAAAACAATCGAACAAAGAGAAATCACACTCGTAACAAAACAAGTCATTCCTAAGCGCAGGAAGCGCAACTCCAGCTTAACGATTGAAAATACACTTACGGTCTGAATAAAGAATTTATATTAAAACTAATTAGGTATGTTTAATTGTTTGTTTATTGCTTGTAGTGTTACGATACATAATGTTCTGTTATGGTGTTATTCTGCTATGTTATGCTGTGCTATGCTATAGCACCATGTCACATGTTGTGCCAGTTACCTTATTAATACACTGTACCTAGCACTGTTATGTTGTATCATGTTACCACATAATATTACGCTGGTGCATGTTAACTTATTATCATGTTGCGTTATTTCGTAACCATGCCTAAAGGCTGATACATTATGAACGTTGCCATATCATGTGTTAAAACTACACCATGCCGTAATAACATTAATTGAAAAGGAGGTTAACAAAAAATCTTTCTGGTCACCTGTATGGCTTTGTTGATGAGTCTGCCAACAGGTACGAAGGCTCCATCAGATCTCTGCTGAGATAAGAGCCAAGATGCAATTCTCGATATCTCCACATCATCGATAAAGATGAAAGTCTTCGCCTGACAGAATGACTTCAAGACAAACGCTGTCAGCCTATGTTACACACGTGAAAAACAAACGAATGGATCATAGAAATATGAGCCGATTGTGGGATAAATGGATAGAAAATTTAGTCGGATAAATAGACAGAAGTATCAGTCGAAAAATGGATAGAAATGTTAATTGGAAAATGGATAGAAATGTTAGTTGGAAAATGGATAGAAATGTTAGTTGGAAAATGAATAAAATTTTAGCCGGATAAGCTGATAGCAAGTCTGTATCGTATTCGTAATCAGTACATTTCTAAGGTGGGCCACAGTTTAGAGACCTCTGGCATATATATATAATATATATATATAATATTATATATATATACACATAGGCTATATATGGATAGATAAATAAATGAAAATAATTAGAAAACGATGACTATACTTGCCAAAGGTTTCCTGATGAATCTTTGTCTCCAAAAGCGCTGTACGAACCATCCGATCTCCGATAGGTCAACTGAGTCTGATATCCTAAAATGAGTATCCAACAAAGACATAAATATAACTACAAATATAAATACAAAATAATGCAAATAAAACAAATGAATAAGCTTATAAGAACCCGGTTAAAGAGCTAACTCAAATTCATAGCATCAAAATCAGGAACCAAAAGGAGTATAAATTCCCGATTAAAAAGGCAGAAATGCCAACAGTTCGTCTGCAGTTATAAACGGACGCAGATCATGCGGCACGCCTTCAGAGCATGTGATGTTGTGAGCTTCTTTATTGAGGAGGAGCTATATAAATCACTGTTGCACAAATGTACGATGAGAAATCTGCTTACAAACATCTGGTTCCGGTTTCCATGACCTATGGCCTCTTCAATTGCAACAGGGCCGTGTTTAACATAGGTCCATTCGGTGCGGTGCACCGAATGCCCCTGAGCCGAGAGTTTTGTTGCCATTGACCAAATGTCTTTTGAGAGTCTCAGAGTGGCTTAAACCTTTTGCAAAATCAGTAGGTGTAAGAAAAGATTAATTTCACTAAGTTCACCGACGTTGCGTGCTTGCTTACTGATCCACCAGAGCAGACAAACCACGTAGGTTGGCCTATTGAACAGAGGATTTTTGTAAAATGACTAATCTTGTAAGATTGCCGAACGGCACTTTGCCCCTACTGTAACACTTTGCACCGACACTCGAAGAACCTTAAACACGGCCCTGAATTGCAACCTGACTTCACCGACAGTTTAGAACTCTTACTACGTTCAATGTTAGGCTACTGATCACAAAACAACTGACTTGATATTCAGATACGCCACCATATCATGTAGACCTTTGAATACTCATGAGAGACTTCACGTAAGAAGACAAGTTAAACTGAGACCTTGTGTTAGAAATTCGACTGCTTCGTCAAGTATGTCTGTGGTCGTCTGCTTCGTTGATCGCAGATATCGTAGGATGAAGACGTTTGGCGCGAAAAGAATCATGTTCTGTTCTCCGCATCCTGATGGCAACCTCAGCAGCCGACCAATGTTCGTCAACGCAGGTCCGAGAAGGTCTCCTGGAAACACACCATACACATACATGTACGTCCATCTACAATTATGTGGATGCTTGAATCCCTCTGGTTGGGAGTCAGGAGAGAGAAACAGACGGATATAGATAGACATAGACAGACAGACAGATAACAGAAACTTAATGCCAAGTCAGAATCTCCGCCAGGAAAATGAAGGTTAATTTGTGCTCTGTGTTACAAGCTTGGACTAAACGCATGTCTGGGCTCTTCCCCCCCAGCGTAATATTCCCTCTGCTGGTACTTTACCAATCACGGAGACTGTTGCTCTCTCTGAACCTTCGACGAAGTTGTCTGGTAGTTTGAGTTGAAAGACGTCACCAAACTCAGAAGAATCTGCAAAACCAAAAATTACATCACTCCGGTAATTTACAGATTTCTGTTTCGAATGATTAGACGAAGATGCATAAAGCTTTGCGGAGATTATGATGATGCATGCAAGAAAGTGCATGAGTAGAAAGAGGTAGCGAGAGAGACAAATACACAGAGAAACAGATAAAGAGAGAGACAGACAGACAGACAGACGAAGACAGATAGACAGAGAGGAAGACAGACAGAGAGGCAGAAAGCCAGAGACAGACAGAGAGGCAGAATGGGAAGAGAAAAACAGACAGGGAGAGACAGGGCTGTTTTAAGGAATTTTTTAACTTCACAACTCCTTCTTACATCTCCCACCCTTGATGGTAAATTAATTCCAATCGCAGGGCAATGACCTTTTTGTTAGTTTTAACTGTACAGAAGTGCTTCTACAACTGCACAAATCCATTTAGAACTGTACATTTGGTGTACAACTGCACGTTAAAAAAGCACTGGGGAGAGGAAGACATGAGCACAAAGAAAGAGATAGAAGATGAAAGGCAAGTCGAATAAAAGTAAACCTTGTTTGGTCCAGAGTCTGAAATCCCCGGTCGACCCCCATCCTGTGGAGAATCCGATGTACCTCACAGCTGCTGCTGCTGCTGCTGCTGCTGCATTGGGAATAAGATGAGGATGACGACGATGACGATGACGATGAGTGACACGATTCAACGATAGAATTAACGTTGATTCTCTTATCACTTCACCAACGCCAAACTGAACATAAGAAACATGGATGCAGAGATGACTAATAAAGCCATAAAAATAATAATGATAATAATAATAGTGATAATAATTATTAATAATAATACTAATACTAAAAAATAAAATGATAATAACAGAAGAACAATATTAATTTGTAGTGTACCACTGGCATTCGAGACGCTGGGTCCGTTCAACAACGGTCTTGTATGGGCTACATCAAAGAATTAGGAGAACAATAATAATAATAATAATAATAATAATAATAACAACGCATTTTAGTCTGAAATAATCAAGTGAAAAACCTCCGCTGAAAGCGAGATATAATTATACTAGAGCCGTAATACACTTACGGTACCTTGATTTGATTGAAGTCCCAAAGCATCCAAAAGCTTCTGAACTCATCAGCGGATAAGATACCTGGACTCTTGGCGACAACCCTCTCTCCCCCTACAACAACATCACACAAGCACATTGTCTATCCTTTAAATTCACCAATACCGCATCTCATGTTTAGAGTTCAAACGACGAGGGGGTTAGGGAAGTGGAAGAATCAAGATAGAATCTGTGAGAAAGCGATGTTTTCAGTTTCAAGCGAAAGACTTGGGGGCTATTAGAGCTCCTACTATCACTAGTCACCTTTTCACCTTGTGCTTTCAGTTCGTTGAACTCTAGCGATCGTCATGATCAGCTTTCTCCATTAGTAGGCTACTGATAAGAACACATATTTCTGATAGGCTATAGGAATTATAATAAAAGAAGATATTGTTTATATAATAGTAGGCTAGTAGTGATACTGGTAATGAGACGATTTTTGTAGCGTCATTACCCTTCTTGTTGCTAGATATCCAGGTCTGTGTGTTGAGATAGCCACCGATAACAATATCGTACGCATCTTCATTGTCTTCAGGCAAAGAAGACAAAGAGACGTGAACGTCGTTTGAAGCGCGAACAGCAAATGTTACATTACGTCTCTTGTCCGGTAACTGAACGTAATGTAGTTCGTATTTATTGGGTGTAGTCATGTAGATCCTTTCTGCAATAATTACGCATATGCATGGGCAATAAACGCTTAGTGTGATCCAGACAGGTATTTAAATTACCGCAAGAAAAAAGTAATCAGAACGAAAAGTTGATTGAGTTTAGATTCATGTCGACAGAGTTGAATGAATGGATCCAGATTTGACCAGGGCCTTGGACAACAGAGTTGAAAATCAAGTCGATGATTATGTATTATACACGTCGCAGCTCGAATCGAGACATTAACCTAATGTTAGAATCAGATCCATACAGTTAAGAATCATGTCGCTAACGTTTAAAAAAGGTGTACAACTTGACAAGTCAATATTTTTATAGCGACTCTCTGAGCACCAAGTTGAGTGTACTTTCACATTTTTTGCACTTGACAGTCAATACTAATTGCGAATCTTTTTAATACAGAAATTTTTATAAGTAAATGCTTTGTGGCACATTGATAACAAGTTTGCGATAAATAAATCCAAGTAATTATAAGTGGGTAAGCAACTAAGTAAGTATTCAGGTAAATAAGCAAGTAGGTAAGTAAAGCAAGTAAGTAAGTAAGCAATCAAATAAATAAGCTTGTAGGTAAGTAAGTATGCGGATAAATAAGTAAGTGGGTAGATAAGCAAGTAAGCAAGCAAGTCTTTAAAAAGTATGTGAATAAGTATGTAAGAGTATGTAAAAGTATGTGGTAGCTAACCTCTGGGGCAGAAGTAGACGGAACGAGTGACGTAGCGAGGGATCCCATCCGGCTCCACCGACACCAAACGTTCAATCGAATCCATTTCGAGGATTGAACCATTCACTGATCCCAACACATTCATTGCAGGTGACTCAACACAGCAACTGATATGACGATAGGCTTTTGCTTCCACTGAAAATTGACAACAAGCTGATGCGCTTTCATAGAAACACAGAAGCAGTACGTTAACTTAGAATTGAGACGTAGCATAGTGTTATGAAGTGTACATGTAACTAGATACTTAATTTTCTTAGCCTCAACACATGAGGAGGAGGTGGTGTATGGGTTAGTCCTCTCCCTAGCCGTCTCATCTTCATATACTGACAATGTACGATTTTGATAATGTCGATGAATACGATGATGATGATGATGATGATGATGATGATGATGATGATGATGATGACGATGATGATGATGATGACGATGATGACGATGATGACGATGATGACGATGATGACGACGATGACGACGATGACGACGACGACGACGACGACGACGACGACGACGACGACGACGACGACGACGACGACGACGACGACGACGACGACGACGACGACGACGACGACGACGACGACGACGACGACGACGACGACGACGACGACGACGACGACGACGACGACGACGACGACGACGACGACGACGACGACGACGACGACGATGATGATGATGATGATGATGATGATGATGATGATGATGATATCAACCAAACCTGAGACGTTGTGTTGACCAATGAGAGCAAACAGAAGAACATAGCTGACAGTTTCTGATTTATCTCTTCCGATACAAATGCTTTGCTTGTCTGGAAACGATGCAACAGTTACTCCGTCAGAAACACGGATCGTAAGTTCCACCTAAGAAACAACACTCCAGATGACAATGATTGCAGATAATTAGAGCCGACGACGGATGAAAATGGATCGATTTAATTCATTTTCATACACACAATGTGACCTGGTTGACGGTTGTTATTATGGCTCGAACTTTCACAGTGCTGCATAAAAGCTTTGCTATAATATATAGTAGGTCCATATTATGGTAGGTCCATCTTTCTGGTGTAAGCTACTGTAACAGTACATAGCGGTCTCCGTTATGAACCACAGTACTTGGCCTTTCGTTGTCCTTATCTGATGGCGTCTGAAAACCATTTTCTTTGATCTTGGTTTGGGCGCGTCTCTGAGGAGTTTCTCTTGAAGTGGCGCTATATAAATTCATGGTAGAAGTAGCAGGAGCAGTAGTAGGAGTAGTAATAGTAGTAGTAGTAGTAGTAGTAGTAGTAGTAGTAGTAGTATTAGTAGTAGTTGTTGTTGTTGTTGTTGTTGTACAGTTGCAGTAGTAGTAGTAGTTTTTGTAGTTGTATAGTAGTAGTAGTAGTGGTAGTAGCAGCAGCAGTAGCAGTAGTGCTAGTAGTAGTAGTAGCAGCAGTAGTAGTAGTGCTAGTAGTAGTAGTAGCAACAGCAGCAGCAATTGTAGTAGTAGTAGTAGTAGTAGTAAAGTACTATATGTAAATAGTGACCAAGTGAACCCTCTCCCATGCACCTGAACACAAGCGGATAGGTAGTTGTGTACAACGACTGGGATCGTGGCTCTTTCGTTACGGATGACTGAATATGGAAGAGTGAGGTCAACGAAGAATCGTTTGAAGGTCGTCAGAAGGATCGGTGGATCCAGGATCCCAAGTCCGTTGATGGGGGACAGACTGAGTCCCTCGATCGTCCAGCTGGTAATCGAATCAGGAACCGTAAAGTTCAACGTGGCGTTGGAATTGATCTCTCTAAAAATAATAATAGTGTAGTCAGGTAACAATGTAGAACATTGTTACATATTGCTAGGTGAAATGCTTGCAATGCAAATTTAACATAATATATAATCATATATATATATATATATATATATATATATATATATATATATATACGGAGATATTGTACGGATTTCTATAGCGCCAGCGAATTATTTTACTGTAGGCTATGTCGGTCAATATCAGCATGAGGATCGTAAGAAATTAACTATGGGTTAAACAATGATCCACGTGGAGTTGGGGTGTGAAAAGCAAACTCTGCTATGGGGCCACAAGAAATACTGGGGTTTAACCCACTCAACCCCGCAATTCTCACCCAGGGCAATACCGGCTATTAATGAAAATCGCCATACAAATTTCGACGTGTGTCCGGTCCGAAAGAAGAGAGGAGACGGGCATCAGAAGTGCAAGTCTATTACATGCTTGCTTTTATTTAGTGCATGAACTATTCTAATACACGTACGTTGAATTGAAGCAAGTCCAGATCCACGTCTCTGGAAAGAAAACTCGTTTGTCGAAGTCACGTCGTTGCTTTGTTGATCGTTGTGCAGTTGTAAGGGCGGCCAACTGTGGATGTCCTGCAAGTAGAATTATGGTCGGTGGATATAACTGCGGTTTCTGGAATGGTTTCACATACATACAGACATAAATACGAGTGCCTCTGAGTAGTCACACTGAAGAGGCGTTATACTATACACATTCTCGTATTAGATGATTGAACGAAAACACACAGATCATACATAGTCTTCAGTTTTTAAATTTATGTTATTTATTCATATCTCGCATTTGCTGTAGCGACCCCCTTTAAGCTCACTACTCAGAAGCGCTCCTGATTGCAGCGCGGACACTGCATCGCAGTTTCACGCCGAAGCGCACAAGCAATTGTGAGTAAAGGACTTGCTCAAGGTCCCTACGTGGCGGCTTGAGGTGGATTCGAACCTGAAACACTCCTGTTCCAAAGCATCAAACTTCACCACTAGACCACCAAGGGTTCACGACACACGCGGCTGTACGCATAGGCCTACGTAGGCTATACCAAAGCCTTTCGTGACCTGCATAAAAGAGACTCACCCAAATGCGAATTAGGAAATATTCGAATGGGCAGATGGCTAAAATCCTCTTGAAATGCAACTCGTACGCTGTCAGTCATCACCATAAGCCCCGCGTCCTTCAAACAACACAACCACGGTTACGAATCATTAATCATTCCTACTCAACCTATTATAATTAGGCGTAGCTATCACTATTAATTAGCTTAGCTACATGTATTATTAACGACGAAAGACTTCCTCTGCACGCGGACATTGCGCTCCACCCAGGAGTGCGTCTCCCGTCTAGACATCCTATCTGGAGAAATCCTCCGGGGGAGGGTTTTTGACAGCTATCTCGGCCTGGTGCGAAGAATGGCCCACTATGGAAGTGGTGAAACGTTCGCTCGTGGCCGTGCCATCTGTCTGGCCTCCGGGTGGTGATCTCCCTCGTCATCTGTGGAAAACTTTAAATCGCTTCCGCACGGATCAAGGTCGCTGCGGAGTGTATCTGGTGAGATGGAGACAGGCTGATGATCCACTGTGCTGCTGTGGAGAAAGACAGACAATGTCGCACATTGCGAACGAGTACCGCCTTCTTCGTTTTCCGGGAGGACTCCAGGCTCTACATCTTGCGGGGGGGGGGGGGGTCCCGCCGCGGTGGCATGGCTTGGTGCGAACTGCATTCGCTAAAGAAAGAAGCTATTATTAAACATGTCTTGTAGCGACGCGATGCATAGAATTAAACCGTGGACATTTGTTGGAATGATGTTTCATCTTAAAAAGGTAGCCTAGAAATGTTTGCAATAAATACATTTTTTAGTGTATGAAGCGCAAGGCATTGACTGACGGCTTTCCAAAATCAAGAACATCAGATGGAAATGTCCTTCTAGCAGTGGATGTGCTATAGACATTTAAGGGGCGCTATATAAATTTAAACTGATCTAGGAAATTCTGTGGTTGCATCTGTTTGGTCTGAAATTATAATTTACGCCTTATAACGCGTTCTTCTCGATTGCTTTTGAAAAGTGACAATTGTCTTTCTTCCAACCTGGAAAGCAAACTCCGAGTCTCTGGTGGAAAACATCCAAGAATCGGAGAATGATCGTCGCTTCCGAGCTGCGGACTGAGAGGACCAATGTTCGTCGTAACCTTTGTCAAGACCGATGTCGTAACGTTTCATTTCATCAAATACCTGGAAAATTGTCACGTAACTTTGACTAATAATATTTATTATATAGATCGACATAGAAATTGATAGATGTAGTAACTGCTGTAGACAGACAAGAATTATAATAAACTAATTAATAACTATCTTGAATTAATTAACTCCATCTCGCACTCAACTGTAGACCTGTCTAGACCTCAGAAGTATGGGCGCCCGCACATAAGAACAAGAGGAGGCATTTTTCCCTCCTGCAGTGTTGGATAGGCTACTTTTAACCTGCAACTTCTTGGCCTGTAACACATTTAGTCGCACTGATTAGGCACTCAATATACTGATTAATTATACACAAAGTGAAACTGAGATATTTACATTGAAAACTTCTGTATAGCATACATGTACATTATTTCATAGGAATTGATAAAGGCTGTCAGAATCTGATGCTAAAAACACGCAATGCTAAATCAAAAATCGTATATTTTAATATTATCCAAATGATAAAAGTTTCCTGATCATGATCTCATCGGTCTGACGGATTACGACATTAAGGGTGCGTGGGCAACAATGATAGAGGTCGGCTTTGACCGGTGGGAACAGAGGTCATACAGGTTACATGCCCCACCCAATCTCAAGACCATCCATCAGGACAGTGGGATTGTCTTATAGGCCTAATTCAATTAAACAGGCCTACTCAGATTGAGCGAATTACGATTAGAGTTACCTGCTTCGTGTTTAGGCGGTGAGTGGGTTTCAGAAGATGAACGCTCCTGTCGACTGCGCCAATACAGACGCATGATTCTGATTCTGATCTAATGCTCATCGAAGCGGAACCTCCAGGCTTTACTTCCCGATGCAGTAACTCAACAGACATCTGAAGTAGGAAGGATTAGACCGACCTAAGAGTAACTTCAAAATCACATTTGCAATGATAACATCTTTTCGACAAATTCCATACTTGTCCGGAGTCACATCTTTCAATTCACTCTCGTTGATGAAATGTTCATTGAATCATTATTAGGTTATATCTTCGCATTTTGGTCTTCAACTTTCATTTTCAGACGATATAAATTTACCGTAGCAACCTTTTCTGATATAATAGCAAGACGTACAATCGTACATTGAAGTCACAATTGTTTCTTGAAGATTGCTTCCAAATAATAGTTTATTGACTTCACTGGTTTCTCGGCGCCGCTGTGTCAGTCAGTTGTCATGAGTTCTCATTTAAATCTTCTGTCAAATGATCTGGGCTACTTGATCAATAAATTAGAGTTCGAAATTATCCAAGTCTTGTTTATTTATTATTCTATTTATTATTTTATTTTTTATTCATTTATTTTATTTATTTATTTTTTATTTATTCATTATATACCTTGTTCTTGAATTTCGGTTGAACGTTGAACTGTAGTGTATCGGCCACTGCCTCTGTATTTGCTCTGACGTAGTACACGACCAGTTTACTGGATGGAGCCATATCATGAGTTACGGGAAACCTGATTGACAGGTTGCAAGTTCGACTGACACTCTTGCCGTTCTCTTGTGAAAGACAAACAGACGAACAATACATTGTAAGAATAGTGAATACAGATCCATTGGCCAATGAAGGAAACCTAGAATCATTAGTAATGTTACAATTCATGCATCAGTGTGCTTCTTCAGTGTGTGTCAGATTCTTAGTCAGATACAAGTACATTCAGTCTGATATTCGGTCTAATTTAAGAGCCAGTCAAAAATTCGATCAGATTCTCAGTCGGATTTAGTCAATTAAGTCACAATCTCAGTCACATTCTCAGTCGCATTCTCTCTGTCACATTCTCTGTCAGATTCAGTCAGAATAAATCACAATCTCAGTCACATTCGCAGTCAGATTTAGTCAGAATACGTCAGATTCTAAGTCAGATTCTCATTCAGATTTTTACTCAGATTTTCATTGAGACATTGCAGCTTAAGAAATAGTCTGTCTCACCTTGTCCATCTTCTTTGGTAAGGAACCTGACCTTTGGTCTCGATGATCTTTTCGTCACAAGTTTTATCTGATGAACACCAGAGTGGACGATATTCCCTCTCGACACGATCTCATAATGCAGCGTGAAGTTACATGGACAAGTCGATGAGACTTTGAACTTCGCTTCATCTCCAACCTTCAAGTCAGAAAATAAATGCTATACATACAGCTCCGTCTCTAGCCTAACGACTGTTGCTTCGAACCTGCTGCGCAGACTATTATTATTTCTAGCCGTAACTGCTAATTGATTTAAAACTTTCAAAACATAATTGCCCCAAGACACCTCAGTCTAACCTCAGATGCCTCATAAATATAAATTGAACTATCCAGATATACAAAGCAATTCTTGGGATTATAATAATTGCTACCTTATTATTACTATTGCCACTATTTTTCAGCGCGACCTATTGATGATTGGTGGTTAGAAATGTCGCTTTCTAGATGCATACAACATCAACAACAGCAGTACCAAAAACAACAATAACAGTAACAACAGCAACAACTGGTACTATTACTACCTCTATTATTATCATCATTATATTCAGCTCTGTGAGCAATCGCAGTACCATCAACTACTCACCGTCAGAGTCTCCGTTTGCTGTCCGTCAACGAGCAGATGACAGTTGCTCGGTGAGTACCAGCTTTTCACTGACAGATAGATCGGCAGACTGTGCTCACTTGCCGCTCTGTTACCTATCCTGATCACCTTTGCCTACCGAGAAAAAAGCAATTAGTTATTAATAATAATAAATTGACAGGACTGTTTGTAGTATAAGCTTAGTATATAATATAGCCTGGTAGTAACGTTTTGTGTAATTTGATGCCCTGTGACCAGTTTTCTTTCTCAGTCAGTCGTTTAATTGCGGACTAATTATATTAAAAAACTTGCAAAATAATATTTGCACGGTGCCATATTATGTTGTGGAGTGGTGCATAGGTATGTTCAATGTCTTGGAGACGGAGGGATTCGAATCCACCTCAAGCCGCCGCGTAAGAACACTGAGCAAGTCCTTCACTCGCAATTGATCATGCGCTTCGGCGTGAAACTCCGATTCAGTGTCCGTGCTGTAGTCTGTAGCACCTCTGGATGGATCTCTTGAAGTGGCGCTATAAGAAGTGCACAAAGCATGTCATGAAATAACTGGTCAACTTAGCATGATGAACTTACGCTAATCCAAACGGATCGTGCATTGTCTGGTAGAGATGGAATATCGAATCTGACGATACCACCACGTGACTTGAACTCTTCGATGGCCAAATCCTTTCCAATGACGTCAGAACGAATCTCCAGCGTTACATTCTCAGCCGCTGAACCGTCAGGATAAACGACCGAAACCTGGAAAATATTTAGAGGAAATCTCGGAATGGATGGCGATTTCTTTTGTCTCAAGATAGCAGCTATGTGCCTATAGAAACTTAAAACAATGCGCCATCGTCGTCGTCACCGCCACCGCCACCGCCACCGCCACCGCCACCACCACCACCACCACCGCCGCCGCCGCCGCCGCCGCCGCCGTCGTCGTCGTCGTCGTCGTCGTCGTCGTCATCGTCGTCATCATCATCATCATCATCATCATCATCATCATCATCATCATCATCATCATCATCATCATCATCATCATCATCACCAATGTCATCTTCATTATTATCATAAGAATTAATATAACTGCTTTACGTATGTCTCCACCGCTTGCATATATCCTATAAGTTTTTTTATATAATTGATTTATAATTATGTACAATCTTTAGACATAATATTCCTACCTTTCCCCTGTAGGGTAGTCCGGGCTTGAAGTACCTCCGCGTGTCCTCTGTGAACTCAATATCGACCAGCTGTCGGTTGACGACACAACTGCGGTCGCTAACAGAAACCGTTGACCCATCCGCAGTTGTGACCGCTGCTTGGACATCGAGATGACCACGGAAGAGGTCGCCAAGGGTCACTCCTCCAGCGGTCAGTTCGCTCCAGCAGACGGTTACCGAGGTCATTCCAGTTATCTAAGGTCAAACATAGTAACGCGCAAACTCAGGCAATAGGCTATGGCATCATGGAAAATGACAAATCAGATTTCAAAATTTAATAGGCCTAAATCAGATTCGTCAAACTCATTTGGTTTAACAGTGAACGATACATGAAAACAGTATATCTATGTGAGCACTATAAACTATGTAATCTACGTAATCTGTAAGCCATGAACTACATGTATAATAAATTAAAACGGACTGAAAAAATGTACTAGTATGACTGGAGCTGTTAAATATAACATAAGCCTTACATAACATAATGAGTCATGAATGACTTTTCTGCTTCTATCTATTTAATGGTGTGTTCAAGTCCATCAAATTGTCTGAACGCGGATTACCTCTCCAGATTTCGTGACAATCTCTCCGTTTGTATCTTTGTAATAATCAGATCCAATGATCCGCATTTTCACGGCCAGCTTCCCTTTCACCTGCTTTCCATAGGTGTATCTGAAAAGAGTACCACCGCCCAACGATAGACTTTGCATTTCAATAGGGTTCATAATTGATTTGTAGCCTAACCTGGGCAATGACGGATCTGTTATGGGAACAACTGAGACCATTTTGACCATGGGTGCACTTATGGAGGAATCATGATTAATAGTCCGGTGCTTTGGAATTTACGATAATTATTCCAGAGTGCAGTAAGAAATAAGTTTGAAGAAGTCAAAAATTGAACATTAATTTCGTTCTAAAACTGTGATACAGAAGACAATAGGGATTTGTGATAATGATGATTGTTAACTATAATCAGGATGATATAACATTGATTCATGACTGTGTTTTATGCTTTGACTGTAAAAGTTGTTAGTATGGTGCTTTTGAAAATTTCTATTCTGAAGCTAATCGAAGCAGCCAATTTTGGAAAAAAATATATACCCATAGAGGTTCGGGAAATAAAACCTGAACCGGGGCTGCATAAAATTAACTGCACTGACACTTCACTGCACTTAATCAATAGATCAATCGTAGTCACAGCCAGAATTATTATTCTGCAGCTATTTTTAGACTATGGTAAGAAATTAAGAGTTTGAAATAAAATTAAGAATCAATTTGCTGTCAAAGCAGTTCTTTACCTTGCACTGATGGAAACGTTCTCGCATTCCCTCCGATCAATTATGAAACTAGGTGATTGTACTGTAACCTCAAACTTTGGTAAAACTGAAAACACACAGGCATAGGCTACGATCTCACAAAACTTTCAATGTACAGGCCTAAACATATTATTTTGCATTTTTGCACAATCAAATTCACATAGAGAAGCAATGACCTCTGAAACTCTTTGAATTTTCTCTTCAAATACAAAAACACAGCCAGCCTCTATAGAGCGTATGACTTAGTAGCCTATCTTTTAGGTAATCCTCTCCTGGTATATAGCCCTACCATTATTCTTTTCGGACATTGGTATAAGGTCCTTGATAAGGTCCTTCATTAGCAATTATTGCTCTTTGCCGTAGATTGATACGTGGCAATTATATATGGGCGCTTCATAAATACATTAATATATCGACAATCAAAATATTTATAATTATGTATATAAAATTATACTGATTATTATTAATTATATACATGTAAGATGTATAAAATTGTATATGTATCTCATTCTACAGAACCGTATTTGTCGACGTCGAAAGATCTCTCGTATGTTTGTCCTTCCAATTGAACGACGATGTTCCACGTTCCAAGAGGCAGTTGATTGGAAAGCTGATACGATGTCTTCACAATTCCTTCATACACAATCAACAGCTGAATAGGTCTAATTGTCTCGTTACACTCATAGTTTATTCCGCATTTATTAATTGTTAATTAATTAATTATTGTCTTGTCTAATATCTAACGCGCAGTCCGTAAAAACGCCTCCGCATTCCTCAATGCAAAACTTGCGGAGACCATCGATCCGTAGGAAGGTAGACAACTTTCTTTTATCTGATGAGATTGGAAACAAGACGGAACTTTATGGAATGGACATCCACCATCAGTTCGCCCCGCTCTGCTATAATATAGGCCTAGTCTTCTTTCATCTTTCTCTCGCCTCTAATCAACTGCCTCTTCTCCTTGGGTCGATCGCAATGGGTGCGCTTCTGAAAGAATTTTGCTGAGAGAAGCGCTTCATAAATACACACCAAAAATTAAACCGGGAAATTGTTATCGTGGCCACAAATTTATAGAGAGCCACTTCAAGATACAGATTGGTCAGGAAAGATCACGGTGTCATATACATGTAAAGAAGACCCAACTCCATCACTGGTTCACCAATTCTCATATCAGTGCATGCATTAAACCACAGAAATGTTCGACTTAACATTGAAGTCATCATCAGAATTATATGTTCAAAGAGTCTTACCACAGCAGAAAGAAGAGAGGCTGTCCCACCAGATCACTCTTGTACCTCGAGGATCCTACAATAATAAGGGCGAAATGGTGACAGTGATGACATAGAGCGCTGTACTATGCCAAACCAAATTTTTGTCGATGGCAACGGACTCTGTTGTCATAAGCCATCGTCAAATCTGGATCCATCAATCCGTGATAGTGATGAGGAGAGGGGGGGGGGGGGAATTATTCTCGTGCCATTAATACACACACCCTCGAAAACATTTTTATGAGTTTCATTTAACTTTTTCCATTCAGCACGAAAATGTGTATGATATTATGGGCGCAATGAGTTGGTGAAACCTTCGACTGCAGTTCACGATTACGAACAAGAAGTAAGACTTATTTGACTAAAGCCAAGAAACTGGTGAAAATCATACTTACTGTTAAGTAGACAATTAACTTCTGGTCAACGGGTTTGAGATCCCATCCGACTGTGACAATATTTATGAGAACTGCAAGAAAAGATAATAGCATTGATACTTTTACAAGAAAAGTAATTTTAAAGTATTTTTATGTATCGTTTTCATTGTTTCTATTTACAATAATCTATTAACCCCTCAAGTGCAGTTTAAAGCCTAAAGTCAAACTACACTCTTGTGGTGTGGTACCAGATGTGGTATGTTCGGTGCTCTGAAACCGGAAGGTTGCGGGTTCGAATCCACCTCAATCCGCCGCGTTTGGACACTGAGCAAGTCCTTCACTCGCAATTGCTCATGCGCACCGGCGTGAAACTCCGATTCAGTGTCCGTGCTGTAGCTGGGAGCGCTGCTGAGTAGAAGTTTCTTGAAGGGTGCTATAATAGTTTCATAAAATGAGCGAATGATCTGATCTATAGGCCTACAGTAGGCTATTCTCATGGAAGCACGTCCGTCGTAAGATAGATGGATAATCGGAAGGTCTTGCCTTTTTGTCCTGGTTTGTAGATTGGTTTATCCGTTTGAATGAAGACAGAAGTTGATCTCTGTTCGACTTCTATGGACGTTGAATTGTGGAATGTGTAGGATCCTTCCTTCGGAGACACGCAGTTACCGCACACCTTCAAAGTGCAGCGACCGCTAACTCCAGCCGGAATCTAGATATCACCAAGTGATCATTTTCTACTTTATCATTACCATAATATAGTAGGTTTTGATAAATTCGAGGATCTCTCAGGTGGTCTAGAAATTGTCATTAAACCTTTAGGGGCCTGTTAGGAAACACTACAAATAGCATAATCAGTGCAGATGACCGACATTGATGACTTCGATTTTACGAACTATTATAGGTCCACGTAAAAGTCAATTATTGAGTGACCCAGTCACACCTTCAACATAAAAATTGAAAACTAGTATCGTTTGAATGAACGAATTTGTTTTATTGTGCACAAAAGTCTAATGGTAGGCTTACAATCATGAGCCACTGAGTAGTGAGTAGGGTATACGGTGCAACAGGAGCCAGAAAAGCTAGTAGCTTTGTCATTTAAGGCACTTTATCATTATTTTAGATGCAATAGCAATAATAAAGTACAACGCAATAGACGCTGATGAGATCACAACAGCTAATAATTTACTAAGCAAAGAAAAATCAATGGTCTGACCTTTAGCCTCAATGTTCCTTTTCCTGTAAAATTAAGGATATTGATTAGATAGAATGTTTTAAGTTTTGAAGCATAATATAGGGCCTAGTTAAGCAATAACTGGTGAGCCTACATGTATGTAATCCTATAGGCCTACTAATACTTCTATGTTATTTAATGAATGGATAACCAGGATTATCAGGATTAATTAGCCTATTGATCCTGATTACGGTGCTCGCATTGCATGGTCATGTTACTTATCCTGGTCATCTTACTTATCATATCAATGTACTTCAAATAATACATTTGTCATCTTATTTATCATGATAATTTCTATAGCGCAACTGTCGCAATGCTCAAGGCGTCAATCGATGAAGGCCAGTAGGCATAAGCGTTTGTGAAAACTTCAGTGAGTGGGGTCATAGGCCAAGAATGAAGTCAAAGAAGACACGGAAAAAAGGAACGTAGGAAAAATAATCCAGGAAAGCATGAACACTGGGTCGAAATCCTAAGACTATAGAATTATAGTATTTGCAAAGCGAACTTTTCGTGGAATAGAGTTTCTGTTCCAGAATGCAAGCGACAGAAAATTGGACTTTCTTATATACGGATAAAGAAAATTGGAAGTAATTAGTTTGACGAGAAATTAAACTCTAGATTTCTAAGGCGCCACACGAAAGCCAAGCTCAGGGCTCCAGCTTATTCACGAGCACTAGATGCATAAACCAACTGAATATTTACCGTAAACTTCTTGGCTGGTGGTGGCGAGCAGTTCTCCTCCTTTCCTGCTGTAGAGTTTTCCTTCGACCAGAATCGGTGTCGACGGTTTGAGAATGGTGACACTCAACACTTCCTCCGTGTTGGCACGGAAAATGGACGGACCAACGATCAGATATCCGCTTCATGAAAAGATAAAAGAAATAAAGTTTGCAGCTAATTTTTCGTATCTTTGCAACTGGCTTTAGGGTTTAAAATCTCCTCTAAGCAAGCTCGGGCTCAACTCTCTCCTGTCCTACTTTCGACCCGATCTTCCCCTCTCGACGTGAGTTTTGGCTCATTTCCGATCCTCCTGTTTTCACCGGGCTTCAGTTGCGCCCCAACTTTATAGGTATAGACTAGATGTATGTCCCTCCCTGGCTTGTTGCTACAAACAGTCGTTATCCGAAATTGAAACGATAATTATATTATTACTGATCTCACTTGATTTAAAAGAGGATACTTTCAGACACAAAATAACGCTAGAATTATTGTTCTACATAGCACGCTTCCATTGCATCCAAAGCAAATTCTGATTTACGACCAAAGTTGCAGGACCTTCCGAGTTATTCACCAATGAATGTGCTCTATAGATGAGTCCGATAGTAGAATACGGGCTCTATTATAGGGTTCCATAATATTATGGCAAGGATCCTCTTATGAGATAGTTCTTTGGATCAGGTCTACTTCGTACGGGTCCACTCTTGTCTCCACGGACAAAACCTTGAACCATAAGAGGACCAAGTCTATGCTAGTTTACTGTATAGTTAGAGCGCCAATCGATTCAGTAACGACGTGCATGTGAGATTATTATTGCAGTTTTATGAAAATGACAAATTTTTCCAATCCAGGTCCGCGTGGGACCCATACTCCCGCCACTCACCTGTTTGCCGCAACGATGCTCAAGTCCATACAACAGATCACCAGAGCGATGAACAGGATGAACAAGGAGTTAACGTTCGATGAATTATTGGACATCTTCAATGTTTAGAGTAGGCTACTTTGTCGGAAATGGATTGGAAGCCAGTGAATTCCCTTTAGATCTGTTTGTCAATCCCAGCTGTAGTAGTGGTCGTCCTGATTGAAGATCGGTTACCGAATAACACGCGTTGATATATCGCTGTTCCGTTGGATTTCAAGGTGACCATTGAAACCTAAACATCACCGTAGGGTTTTGTCGCTCATGGTATAGGCCTTTTCCAGTAACTTATAGTAGTCTAGGCCTCTTCCAGTAACTTGCAAAGTAGGCCTTTTTCAGTTGCTTGAAGACTTGGCCTTTTCCAGTAATCTAAGACTAGACCTTTCCAGTAAATTCAGTCTAAGACTGTTCCAGTTACTTTAAGAGCAGGCTTTTCCCAGTAACTTACAGATTAGACCATTTCTCGTGCACAATACAACGACAGAAACAATAATTTGAAACTGCGAATTTTGCAGCACACTCCTTATTCTGTGATGCAGTATTAGCGCAATTAAAAATGATTATCACACACGCCCTGGTAATAATACAGTTCTCGCCACACAAGACTTAGTGTCCAAACCCTGTAAACGTCTTTAATTTCGCATAATTATATCCACTGCACAATCCTTGTAAAAGTCTAGAAAGTCTTCAGGTTTTTAAACGCCAGCGTTAATCGCAAAAACTTCTGCACACTATACGAAGGTGTATAATTTGTATATGCTACAAAACCAAGAAGACGCCTGCAGCGCAGGAGGATAGAAACCATCGACGATAAGCCGTTTAGAGATACTTCGACGGAGGCGAGCGACGTTGCTACAGACGGATGCGCGTATAAGCTTGGCTATCCAGAAATACTACGTTTTTTTTACTGTTGCTGGACCTGGATTCTACAGAATTCTCTCAATTGAATAGGGTCTATAGTTATTTCTGCTTAGGCAGCTGTGTGTCGTGTTGTTCTCCAATTAAGATTGTCATAACTTTTTCAAATTATTAATCATCCAGTGTGTCTGTTTTGGTGGAATGACCTTTTGAATATTGTATTGTAGCCTATTCATTGATTACGGATAGTAAGCTTACTCTATGGTAGATACTTAGCGCTGTAGATACCGGCTCAACAGAAGTGACTTACTAATGATAAAATTAAATGTCGAATTTTACTGGTAATTTGATCTATAGCGCTTCTTAAAGGTTATCTAGACTACTCAGAATGTCTCAGAATATGCTTGTTTGCTTGCATGTGCGCTCCAAATAATTTTTGTTTATCTCTTTGCTTGTTTGTCTCTCTGTTTGTCTGTGTGGCTGTTTAATGTGTTTTTATCTTATTTTCAGACTCATGTGTTTGAAACCTGAGGAAAGACAATTTTCTTTGCCTCTGGCTCCGTCTTTCTGTCTATCTGTCTCTCTATTTATCTCTGTCTTTCTGTATTTCTCTCTGTCTTTCTGTATTTCTCTCTGTCTTTCTGTATCTCTGTCTGTCTGTTTTTCTCTCTGTCTCTGTATCTCTGTCTGTCTGTACGTCTTTTTCGTTTCCTTTCTCTCTCTCCCACTCTCTCTTCCCCCTAGATCTCTCTATCCAAGTTGCCTGTTCGTTTGTCTCGTTGACCTCAACACGGAAACGAATCTGGAATCCTCTTTCCAACATCTGCTGCATCTCTATAGTATTTCAACTTCAGTTTTGGGTCATTGTAATCATTATATTCTCAGATTACGAATACGATTACGCACTCTACTTTACGCCCTGCATTGAGTATCATCCATACAGTGGCACACACCCAACGTACCACGGCTTACTCTATCAACCCGTAAACTAACTTCTAACTTCTCTCGGCCTGCCAACATGTGGGCCTTAAAATAAACACAGTCACAAATGTGTCCTAAGCGCGGGCACCTGCCATGTTTTACAGTCGCAAAGAACGCCATCCTTCATTACGAGCTATTTTTTTCGACTGTCATGGGCGTGGCTTGATTGATAGACGCGCGGAAGGTCTTTCGGTCTGTCGTCATCCGCCCCAGAGATTAAACGAAACCTCCGCCCTTCCTTCCGCGCCAGAAATTAGTCCCAGTTGACGAAAGGAAAATCAGGTAATTAACCCATCAGGGTCTTTCGACAACTTCGTTTCATCCTCCCTTCCTCCTCGTTCGTTACTTTTCCCTCTTCCACTCTTGCGAAAGACATCTTCCTTTTCTTCTGGCTAATCTTCCAGCTCTATCCACCGGTGTGTTTTTCTAGCTAACTAAGCTATGATGAGTACACCAACTGTACACTGTCGGTGGGAAGGTAAGACGGTGAGGCAGAGGATTGGCCACCCGCACTCATACATGTATGCCGAGGCTAAGGAAATGAAGTTGCTAGCATTTTATACCCATGGCTGTACCTCAGGGCTATAGTTGAAGGGACTGCTCTTCCTCGTCTACTTCCCCCCGTTGTCCTCTCTTTCAATTCCCTCTCTTTTAATTTCCTCTCTTTTTGTTCTCTTTTGATTCTCTTTCAATTCTCTTTTAATTCTCTTTTAATTCTCTTTCAATTCTCTTTTAATTCTCTTTTAATTCTCTTTCAATTCCATCCTCTTGTGACGCTTCGTGATTGATCCTCTTTTGCTTCGTTCGATTTCAATTCCCCAACCTTCTTTTAGCGTCTTCATCTTTTGAGAAGATGATTAATAGAGAACAGCAGAGGAGAAGGAAGCGAAGAGAAGATAGAAGATTAGGATGGAGGAGAGGATAGGAGCTTTCACAGAGAAAGAGACGAAGGGAATTGTTTGGGGAAGGGAAAAATAGAACAGAACACAAACGGCAGTGATACTACGCAGACAGACAGACAGACAGACAGACAGACAGACAGACAGACAGACAGACAGACAGACAGACAGACAGACAGACAGACAGACAAACAGACAGACGGATGGACAGACAGAAAGACAGACAGACCGACAGACAGACACATGTGTATCTGATAAATTGTTTCGACTGTGAACTGTGGTCCTAATCGCTTCATATTTGACTCTGATGTTCGTCGTTCACAATTCCACACAGCAGACGTTTCACATCGAAACGACCATCCGACCATCGACACCTCAACAGAACAAAGCCAGACGCCGCCACCGACTCATCATTCCCCTTCTACTCTTCCCATTCCTCCTCCTCCTCCTCCTCCTCCTCCTCCTCCTCCTCCTCCTCTTCCTCCTCCTCCTCCTCCTCCGCCTCCTAGTCCCTCCTCCACCTCCTTTTTTTCTTCTTCTTCTTCTTCTTCTTCTTCTTCTTCTTCTTCTTCCTCTTCCTCCTCCTTCTTTTCTTCCTCCTCCTTCTATTGGTACTCATCCTCCTCCTCCTCCTCCTCATCATCTTCCTCCTCCTATTCCTCCTCCTACTCCTTCTCGTCCTCCTCCACCTTCTTACTTTCCCTCCTCCTCTTCCAGCTTCTTCCTTTGTCCAGGGTCTCAATTAGTAAGACCAATTTCCAGCTCTCAAAGGGCAAAGGACAACATGTTCGACTGTTCCGGCAAGAGCAAGGACCGGGCTTTGGTATA
Organism: Lumbricus rubellus; assembly: GCA_945859605.1. Taxonomy (NCBI): domain Eukaryota; kingdom Metazoa; phylum Annelida; class Clitellata; order Crassiclitellata; family Lumbricidae; genus Lumbricus; species Lumbricus rubellus. Next base: position 36,817,357 of record OX243820.1, read on the forward strand.
GCGACTCTGACATCCTATCGACGACAACCATAACCACAACGAGAACAACAGCAAAAACAACAACAGCAACAACAACAAGAGCAACAGCAGCAGCAGCAGCAACAACAACAACTACTACTACTATAAAAACTACTAGTGCTAATGCTAATACTGTAGTCTATTACTATTTCCAGCATTCATTTCGTTTCTGCTCCACTTCTGCCGTTCCAGTTGGAAACCATCTTCCATAAGAATTGCTGCTTCAGCTCCTCATTTTTTCTCTTCCTCTGAACTCCATTTGATTTGGTGTTGTCTTGGGAAGGGGCAGGGGCATAGGCGTACGGAATATTTCAGCAGTGGGGGGGGGGGGGACAAAGATTTAACTTCTGCCCGAAAAATATATCCGGAATAAATGATTTCGTGGGTTGAAATCTCGAGGTGGGAAATTTTTTGAGGCAAAAAGTTGACGACCTTTTTTACTCATCGGGGTGTGCTAGCCCGAAAAACCAGACTTGCCCAAAATTTGGGGCATCTGCCCCTCCCCCTCTGGACCCCCGCCTCGTACGATTACCTTGCTCAATAATGCCCAAGCGATTATACACCCCGTTAATTTCATGTCGTAACAATTTTATTATAGCATACATATCTGCTAGACCTAGACATTAGCCTCAAACTAAGGCTTGACTGCAGTATCATCAAACGAACGTGCTTTACGCTGAAGCTTACAACTCGTATCCAACCTGGTGTGGCTTATCCTATCTCCGGCACTTAACTATCGCTACCATAAATACTACACGGCGTCCGATAAGACGCGGCGTCCTTGTAGGCAAAACCGGTATCGTTGTTATCGTGAGGAGCGTTGTCTACGCGTGTGCTTGGACATTTATATAGCGCCGCCTCTCAAGGACCTCTCGAGAGTTGAGGAGGAGGATGGGTGAGCACTTATTTGTGCGTTGTGATAACAGGGTCTGTGTTGTGTAGTGGTGTTGTGGTGGTAAGGATCTGCTTAGTCTCTGGTTCGATTCTTAAAGCACATTAATTACAATTCATAGAATGAACGGGTGATCACACGTTATTACAGAAGTCGAATTTAAATGTTAGCAGTCCTGCAAGGCGTCCATCACGTCCTACTACTCTCCAGACAACGACTTCCTTCGGACCTCTCCATTGGATAATCCTTCTGGCTAGACGCAGCGCTCGTGAATAACCTAGTGCCCTGCCCTTGTCTTTCGAGTGGAGCGTTAGAAACTTGGGAATTACGATTACGATTACGATTACTACTCAGTGTGCCAACGCCATCTGCCGAATGGAAGGCTGAGTTGACCTTCGTGGAGAGGGGTTGTAGCGGGAATCGAACCTGCGTCCGTGCATCTTACGTGCACGAGTGCTACCATGCTACCATGGCCGCTCTTACTCTGTCTATATCCTCTCCTAATATTCCATTCTCTTCTCGCTTCTTTCTCCTATGCTTTTCTCTCATTATCTTCTCAAAAGAAGAAGACTCTGTCTGTCTGTCGCTCCCTGCCTGTCTCTGTCTCTGACTGTGTGTGTGTCTGTCTGTCTGTCTCTCTCGCTATCTCTCTCTACTTTTTCTGTGTCTCTCTCGCTGTCTGTCTGTCGCTACCCCTCACAGTCTCTCATACCACTCTCTTCCTGACCCTATAGCTCTGTCATTCCATCTCTTTCTGGCTCTCCTCCTTCTCCTCCCCTCCTCCTCCTCCTCCTCCTCCTCCTCCTCCTCCTTCTCTTCCTCCACCTCCTCCTCGTCCTCCTCCCTCCCATGTCGAAGTTCTAGCGGAGTTCCTGGTTTAGTTCGTTGGAGACAGAGGCCAACAGAATATTTGGCCGTGTCATCCGTCAAGCTCCGCCGTCGGCCAAAAGCACCGATTGAACGGAAGATGAGAGACGAGCAAACGACATTTTCGACCAAGTATAAATTAGAGATTCGACCACACGACATAATTGCACTGCTCGAACTTTCGCAGCGCCAGTCCCAAGCCTGGATAAAAGAGGAGGGCGACACTAATGATTTTTGTAATCTGACAGCGTCGTTTAACTAAAAAAAACACGAAAAACACACGCAGGGGTCCACGCAGGGATCCAGGCTCCAGCAAATGACGAGGGACCCTTGGACCGTTGGTAAAGAGAGGCTATAGCCGTATAGATCTACATGCGAGATAAGCCATCGTCCCCTCCCTCCACCCCACCCCTCCCGATAGTCTCATCACTTCTGTCGACATTAATGCATTCATAATTAAGACGTCAATTAATAATTCTAAGCAACATAATCGTCATAACTTCACGATGATCTTGCATTAATTATTATGAAACGATTGGCTGACGGCCAAGATAAGATTTCTAGCCGATGTAGGCCTAGATATCGTATACGGGCAATGTACAATTTTTCACATGTACTTGTGTTAGGACGCATGGCCGAACATTGTCAGCTCAATGAAACGCACATTGCATCATTGCATGCCCTTATACATGCCAATCAATTGAACGCTGAGGTTTCTACGTACATGTATGCCCGTCAGTAGTGTAGCCAGAATTTGGGTTTTTCATTGGGGGTGGAGAGGGGTACATAATGAGGTCGAAAAATACAAAGAAAACGAAGACAATATTTTTAGTAAGAAATTGGTAGTTACACATTTCGGGGGACGGTATGAACTCAGAACGCCCCCTCAGAAATACCTCCGATAGCTATATATATATATATATATATATATATATATATATATATATATATATATATATATATGCAGCCTTACATTAGGTATCCAAGGACGTCGTCAGCTACGCTCTGCTGATAAGGGAATCCTCTTGGTTCCTTTTGCTCGTACTGCTACCATGAAGAATCGAGCCTTTTCTGTGGTTGGTCCGGTGGTCTGGAATGGCCTTCTTTTTGAGCTACGGTACGCCTACACCATGGGACTCTACCAGGATCGTTCCTTACCAAACTTGAAATTGTTCTTTTTAGGCGCGCTGGAGTTGGAAGCGTCTCTGAGTAGTTCCTTTTACTTGAAGGAGCGCTATACAAATGTCCGAATGAATGAATGAATGAATGAACGAATGTCCGAATGAATGAACGAATGAATGAATGAATTAATAAATAAGTCCATGCAGCCCTTCCTTTTGCTGTTTAGCGATTACGATGCAACTGCGCTTTCGGGGAAATGAAGTGAAATTGAAAGGAATGATTGGGATGGAAATGTCGAGTTCACTGCGCATGCGTCACGATGCGTGCATGTGTACATGTACATAAAATCGTGCATTCTTATGAATAAGTGTAAACGCTGAAGTGGCAGGCCAGTCTCCGTCTCAATCAACTAATCTGGATTTAAGCAGACAGTCTTGAGTCATAAAATGTGAGCTCTCGAGAAACAAGAAAGTCCTAATAAGCATACCATATTGCTCGTTAACTTGTAAAGCACGAGTACGCAAGTTCTATCTTCAACATATCTTTCATATAAATTATTATAGTGTGTGTGGATATAGGGCTATTGATTGTATTTCCGTGACCCGTTCAATATAGGCTATATATATATATATATATATGTATATGCGATAATAAAGGCATCTATAATATACACAGCATTCTGTATACATAAGCAGTTTTTGTTTCAGCTTGTGCTCATAATAAATTCCTCTTTCAAGCATGGCAAAAATAATCCCCCTCCCCCTTACACGCACACAAACACCCACGCACACGCACATCCACAAACATGCACGCAAACACAACCACACCTACCCACACAGAGGTTTACAAACACACACGCACACACTTGGAAAGAGGGAGAGAGGGGAGTGGGGGAGAGAGGGAGAGAGGGAGGGAGTGGGGGGGAGAGAGGGGAGAGAGGGGAGAGAAGCCCATTAAGGCGTATGACTACAGCCGCTCTAGCCAGCACACAAGGACCAAGGCGTAACGCTGTATGACGCACCCATTATATTGCAGCCCGTCGAGTGGGCTACTTGAAATTCTTAAGACAAAAGTGTCGTAGAATGCACGAAAGTACGGACGGTTTGCGTACGTAGCATTATATCTGCCGCCTTCAAAGTAGTAATTTGCGCAGGTATACATGTCTGGGCGGCTCTCCACTAAGTCAATACACACACTGAAGGGAGGGTTGCTAGTTTGCTAGTCTATAGGGGGCCTCCGCTACTTCTGTACGTTGTAAAACTAGTCTAAGTGACACGTCTAATTATATATACAGGCATACCATATGAGGTGACTTATAATAATTGGCGGTGTACAACAATTTAGACTGAACACTGCTTTAAATCGAGCTGTACAGTGTACAATGTACACTGTAGACCAATAAAGCTGTGTGCTATTGAGAATATTGAGTAATGATTTTGTCTTAGACTTCGAGCAACGTGTTTGGTTATAATAGTTAATACAGCTTGTATACAGTTTATGCTCGCGGTGTCTAAAGTGCAGAAGTAGACTTGACTTTAAGAGACGTGAGGTCGAGTTGAGAGAGAATAAGTTCACTTCTTGACTACCATACTTAGAATCTCTCTGCAGACAGGCGAATTACGACGCCGCAAAGGTGGGATTGTATTATAGCGTTTGCATTTTTAGAATCTTCTTTACTTCTTTTCCTCTGCAGTTTTCTGTCTCCTCTGTTTGACCTTCAGGAAACATTCCGGGTACCAAAACGTATGTGACAAATACCTGTCTGCTGTGGGATTGATTTGATGTAGCGCAGGTATTTTAGCTGGCATCCCTGAGGCGGATTTTGGTCCCGAGGAAACTTGAAAATTTACTTTCGTTGCTGTTAGTAATTAACTTCGAAAGGTTGGTGTCTAAGTTGGGTGGTACGTAGGGTGCTGGACTGCCAATTGAGAGGCTATGTTTCGAATCCCGCCACTACAGAGTTTCCTTAAAGACTTCTGCTCAGGGCATTTATAATTATACGCCTCCTATAACCAACTCTGGTAATGAGTACATACACTGTCGGTGGGAACGTCAGACTGCAAGGGAGAGGTCTGGCACAACTGCAGTATGTATCAATATACTTAATATGGTGCCTTTTAAATGCCTCAAATGGCGCTATATCAACCATAAATTAATAAATTCCCTGAATCCCATTACAGAGCCTAGGAGGACTCTTCTTTCTTGCTCATCGCTCCCTGAGCCGGTATAGTTGGGTCCGTAGTTCAGGAACTCGTTTTACTGATACTCCTGCAGTCCTTCTAAAATGGAAGTTCGACAGTATAGGCTACATGTGTATGCGAGCAAAATCAGCAAATATAGGACACGCCAATGACTAGAGTCTTATCTTAAGTGCGGGCGTATTTACTTCGCGTTTTGCCTACAATTAGAACGTCTTTGCCGTAGCGTTTTATCTTCATTTCGTTCATAACATCGCATTTTTACATTCGATACAGACGTCAAAATAGGGCCTAGTCACATTTTACCTTCATTGCCGTCAATACGGACGTCTTTACCGTTACACTTTACCTTCAATACGGACAAATCTACCGTCACATTTTGCCGTCAATACGGACGTTTTGACCGTCGCATTTTGTCGTCAATATACGGACGTTTTGACCGTCGCATTTTGCCGTCAATACGGACATCTTTACGGTTACACTTTACCTTCAATACGGACATCTTTACCGTTACACTTTACCTTCAATACGGACATCTCTACCGCCGCATTTACCATCAATACGGACGTCTCTAGCGTCGCATTTTGTAGTCAATACGAACATCTTTATCGTCGGACTTCGATTGTTATTTCAGACAATTCTGAGAACCCGTGAGAAAAGAGGTACCGTTGAACCGTATATACGCGCGATCATCATGCCGATCTACAAAGTGGCTGCACCTCTGCCCGCGTTCGGGGCCAAATACAGAGGCTTCGAGGTTTCTCAATCTGTGGCCGCTGCCTCCACTTCGCCACACGGTCACAATGGAAGCGGAGAAGTAAGACTTGTCCAGGAGGACACCGCAGGGCACAGTAAGGACGCGGAAAGAGGACACGCTTTGCCGTCACCACCTGAGGTGAATGTATAATTAGTTTGATTCGTAAAATAGTAGTCACTTGGACGATAATTATACATGCATAAATTGCATGTGTAGGTCTACTTCGAGCCTAAAGTTCTAGGTATAGGCCTATATCATACACATTGCAATACTGTATTTAACAACTTTAATCATTTAAAGTTGTTTAGCCTCAATGCATTCTGCTGTAATAATTACTATATTATTATAATTCTTTTAATTCGTAACAAGAACTGCATTTGCACTTATTATAATAGCAAGGCATAATGATGACTGCCTTGCTTTGGTATTCATGAATAAACATGACACAGTTCGTGCCGTTCATGCATAAACATGATGCCATTATTTGGTATTAATCAGTTTTCCATGGATGTGGTCACGGATGACGTTGAATGGGAGGCATTGAAACAGACTAGAAAATAATTATAGTTTCATTATGTCATACCTAAAAATAGTATAAATAAGCAATCACGATACCAGTGCTGCTGCAACACTTCTGGCATCGATTTCGTTGCTTAAAACAAAGTCTTAATATTGAAAAATCTGCCTCGGTCGTTACTAAGTTCTTCACAAACATACCACAAGCCAACAATTTAAAACTGTTGATCCCTTTTGTCATATGGCAACCATTTTGTCATAATTATTGCAGCATTTGTTTCATGATACGCTTTTTGTTGTTTTATTGCGCACTTGCCTTTTTAAAACTCTTTTGTCGATTGTAACCCTTCTGTCATATTGCTACTTTTTCGTCATTTCTTTTACCAATTTGTCACAACATTGCTGTCTGTCGTTTTCAGGTGCAACACCGGATGGAGCCGACGCAAGTTGTTGTCGTTCCAGGCCGCAGGGAAACCTTGATCGAAAGAGAGGTTCGCGAACAGTTGAGACGCGAAGCAGAACTGGCATCGCGACAAGGACCACACTCGACCATCTCATTCGCAGGTGACACGGATGCGACAAGACATAACATCCGGGTGATTTCTTCCACGGATGTAAATGGCGGCAGGAGGGAGCTCAACCACCATGTAGTGCCGGACAGTGTGGGTTTGTCGAGGGAAGGAGGGGCGGTAGTGGGAGAACGGACGGTGGTAGTGGTGTCAACATCACCGGACGGTGGTGTCCACCGCACGACCACCACCACCACGACTACCACCGGTGGTAGTGGTGGTGGTGGTAGTGGTGGTGGAGGAGGAAGTGTGAAGACGAGCAACGAGGGGACTCCTGGTGGAAGTTGGATTCTGCATGAGCTGCAGGCGCAGGCGGCAAGGGAGAAGGAGTTGCGGAAGCACAGAAAGGAGATGGGATGGGAGGTGGAAGAAAGAGGACACGGGGATAACGACGGAGAGATGGACCAGGTTAGATATTCGGGGGGTACTTGGGCGGATCAAAGGGTCGAATTGGATGTCGTTGACAGCAGAGGGATGGAAGAACACCAGCCGGTTGTCCCGGATATCTTGGTTGAGGGACCAGGAGACAACAATGGAACCTTGTCGTTTGATCACCACCATCGCGCAAGGTCCCCGGCGGCAGGACGAAGGAACACTCAGAAGGTGCAGCCGTTCGAGGATGTGGAGCGCATCCAGTCTGAGATCCAGATGATCTACGTGCCACAGAACGAGACTCCGATCGACCGCGAGATCCGACTCCAGCGCGAGAGGGAAGAAGCGCTGCGTATGTCCCGTGGTATCTTCACGACCGTCCACGGCTCATCTCCTGAGATCGAGGTCGAGGTTCTGAGGCCACGTCCGATTGAGGAGGGCGCAGGACCTACATCGGGGGACCTCGGGCTGTCCATGAAGAAGTTCGCGGAGAGTCGTCTGCGAAACGAGCTGGAGCGAGAGAAGAAGCGGGAACTCGACTTGCTGAAGGAGGGAAAGATCATCGTTCTGTCGGCAGATAGAACCCCCGATGCCATGACCTTTGTTGAGACCATCTCGCCGGAGAAGGTGGAACTTCGTGAACTGGCCAGAAAGATATCAGCGGAGAGACAGAGTGGTCTCAACGATGCGGCCTCGAAAGAAATAGCCTGGAATGAAGTGACTTTGAGAGATAGCACCACCCCGAGAAATGAGACCTGGAGTGAGATATCCTGGCAAGAAGCGACCTCCAGAGATAACACTATCCCGAGAAATGGAGTCTCAACTGACAAGTCCTGGCATGACGTGACTCCAAGAATTCCTGCTCCGAGAAACGTGGCTTCAAAAGATATCACCTCGCACAACTCGGCCCCCAGAGGAAAAACCTGGAATAACGTGGCTCCAATAGAAACGACGACCACGAAGAAAGTGGTCCTGGTGGAGCTACCCCAGAAGGAGCATCTCCATCTCGAGCCAGTCCACGTGGAAGTGCACAACGGTCACGGAAATGACGACAGGGCTTTCGTCGATGCGAAGGTCCAGCATACACCTTCTCCGAAGTCGGAGACACACTTGACGGTGACCAGAAGCACGGAAAGGTCAGGAAGAGGAATAAAGACGAAGTCCGTTTCTCCCAATTCCTACTCGGAGGAGGATGTTCAGAAGATTCTACTGACGGTTGCCGAACGAAGGATCGAGGAAGAGATTGCGGAGACCAAGAAACGAGAATTGGAACTGAGGTAACGACTTCAATCTTTTCATTATTAAATGAGGTAGGGTAGGGGGTCGCGTCAAAACCGAGGTCGTATACCAATCGTGGGGTCAAGTAGAGTAGTTATACTGGGTGCGGTATATACATCCTAGGTTGAAATATTGAGAGTTGTGGCCTACCGTAACGGTAACGTCAAGTATGTATAAGGTGAGATGTGGTAAGATGAGAAACATGATCTTTGATGGTTAAACTGAGATGATTAGCTTTGGTAGGACTTCATAACAAATAATTATATAGCGCCTGTTGATGATAATTAAGGCATGATGTGTCGATGAATATTGGCATGTTATAGTATGTACAAGTTGGACGATTCTGTGAGCAATATTACTTGAATCAGTGTGACTTGTGCGAGGCATTGCTTAGCGATGAGAAATCATTGTACCATTAGTTGTGTGGTCTTCTGAGTTAAGATCTCTTATAATACTACTTGCCGTAGCATGGATTCGATTCTCTTCCTCTGACACGTTTACTGTGTTGGGACCTTGAGTAAGAAGTTCCACACTCACAATAGTTAGGCCTATTGCTCAGCCGACTGACTTAGTAATAATTATCATAAAAATTTTGTGGTGCAGGACTGGTTCTTAACAAAAGCGTGCCAAGAATAAAATTTAGTGCAACGTATAGTTTTGCTTTCCAATGTCGATGACAGGGAACTGCGCAAACATCGCCTGAGCTCTGAGATTCCTCGCGAACCGGAGGACATCAACAACAACAACAACGCGCATGCGCACTCGTCCGTTTCCGTCAAGATCGAGACTGACCACAAGTCACCATCTCCTCAGCCAATCAGAGACGGGAATCGACGCGATGACGTAGCGGAAGTGCACGTGACCACGGCGTTTGATGACGTCGATTTCCACCACCACCAGCAGCCGACAGATGGCCAAGGAGAAGTGAGGGCTCGTCGTCTGGCGTTGATAGATCAGTGGGAACGCGGTATCATCCAGAGAAGCGATTAGTCCAACCGATAGCTACTCCTCGAGCACGTAACGAGCAACGGAGGGAGGAAGATGGAACAGCGCAAACTGGGTCATCTTCGGTCAACGTCCATTGTGATTGGTTGACGAAATAAAACTGGGTCATCTTCGGTCAACGTTAATCGTGATTGGTTGACAGAAAGAAACTGGGTCATATTCGGTCAAGGCTAATTGTGATTGGTTGGCGGAAGGAAACTGGGTCATCAATTCGGCATTTGCCACGAGCGGGCGGGATGTTTCTGAAATGTTATATAGCGCTTTTCTTTGAATATTCATATCTTGCTGTGATGAGTTGGTTTTAAATGATGACGTTTGATTGTTGATTGCTTCAAGCCAATCGGAACCAAATGTTTGATAAAGCCTTGATCCAGTTTCTTGCTTTTCTATTGGTCGCGCTGTTTTCCTCCCTCCGGAGACTTTTGCCAGCAATTTTCGTTTCGTTAATCTCGTTATTTGAATGCATTCCACAATAATATTAAAGCTCTTCCATCACTTCACATTTGTTTGTTTGTCTACTTTAATTGTCGTTTTGAAATCGTTAATAAGTTAAAATTTAATTAAGAACGATTCGTTTATTAGACAACAATATGTTTCGAATCCGTTTTGTTTCGCCCAATTTTTTGTCGTTGGTATTCGACTGGTTTAAAAATCTTGTCTGCTCTGTCCTAATTAGGCCTATGGAATTCATGTTTATTCATATCAATTCATATCATTGAGCTCAGAAATGACAGAATCGGATTTTTTAGATAGGACCTATTGTTCGTTGTTCTGTGCACCCACCTTTGAAGGCCATGTTGTGGTTCATTTTATGTTGCAATGTTCTGCAGAAATTCCTTAATTTAACAGTAACAAGGGTTACTACAACACGGACGAAAATTCTTCACTTCAGGAGTTGTGTACTTTGTAATGGTTCGAGGAATAGTACAAGGATAAGAACAATAAATTATGATAGTGTTAAGAAGTTTGTTGTAATAGCCTAAGTATGCCTATCCCAAATAATTTATAGTGGTTTTCAGTCTTTGAACCATGCATGCACTACACATTCACATTGTAAATATGTTACGTCTTGCTAATTACTCGATTTCGTGATGTGCGATGCTGTTGATAGAAATTAATAATTATTGATGAACTGTATAAGAATTTGTTTATTAATAATAATTATTATTATTGATGAATTGTATAAGAATTTGTTTATTAATAATAATTATTATTATTGATGAACTGTATAAGAATTTGTTTATTAATAATAATTATTATTATTGATGAATTGTATAAGAATTTGTTTATTAATAATAATTATTATTATTGATGAACTGTATAAGAATTTGTTTATTAATAATAATTATTATTATTGATGAATTGTATAAGAATTTGTTTATTAATAATAATTATTATTATTGATGAATTGTATCAGAATTTGTTTATTTTGCCTATATCTCAGCAGTTTGTTGCATTGTCATGACTTCACTGAATGTTTAAGGATAAATATGATGTTTATTGGTCCGGATAATAATTATGATGGTGATTATAGTTTTCGAGATTATTAAGCTTGTAATTAAGACTGATTAAGGAATATTGGTGTATATTGGTAATTTGGTATATTGAAATATTGGTAATTCTAGTGATTAAGAAATAATGAAAAACTTGTGGTAAATCTGCGCTTGCTTGCGGTCAACAATATGTATTGTCTAAGTAAATAATAATTGCTTTGTCGGTTGTATATTCGCGAACAATGTTATCGTGCGCTAAGTAAGACTTTCAGCAGCTATAGATCTTGAACACTACTTATGTAAATGATCTGACCTATGCCGACTTTAATGTTCAATGTTTGCCCTCATATTAAGTTGCACTACAAACCTAATAATAAATCGATAAATAAACTGATATGGTTACTTAAGCAGCAGCATACTTGATTCTGGTAAACTTCGTATGACAAACACATACTTGTTGTGTACACACACTTCGCTGAGACCTTTCAATTCAATGGCCCTGCGCGATCTGCTCTCGACCGACCCTTAACCTTGCAGAATAGCCTATATCCTAAAGCGTACTGTTTATGCATACTTTGCATAGCATATAATATACAAGATAAGCCTACATACACACATACATACATGTTTGTATATACATTTATTTGTCTTGTAAGATCGAGATTGGGTCATTGGCATATAAACATAATGTATGATACATACATGATCGAGATTGAGCCGTTAATATTATATGTATATTATATTGTAAATAATAGGCCTATATATAATTTTAGGGATCCAATCTGGATATTAAAGGCCAGTCTATCTTAAAAAACTGTAAAATAAAATAAAATATTAAAATGCTTTTTTAAAAACAGATTATGTGCAATTTTGTGCATAATATACTATGTAGCCTACCCTATGTTGCACATAGCTGTTTCGATCTTGTATTCGGTATACATGCATTGCATTATGGTACAAAAGTAACCTGCATAATTATGCTAACTTGTTAAACAGAAAAACCTGAACGAACACACGCGCACCGTTTAAGCACAGAACATAAAGCTGCAAGAACTCGAGCAGAGAACAAAACTTAATGTGACCGCATCATGCATGGATTCCGAAAACATGTTTTGAGATGCCCCCTTGAGCGCGGTAAGAAATGTGTTATGTTTTACGCAATAAATATAACTGTACATGGTAACTTCTTGTTACTGGTGTATATGATGTACAATGTTTTCGATCGATTTTTAGGCAACAAAACAATAGTTGAATATTATTGGGAACATGTGCACCGATCGAAAATGTCGTCTGAACAACTAAACAAAGCACTTGTCAACATAGCGATACAACTACGCGCACAAACACGCATACAGTTCCGCAAGGACACGGACACACACACACACACACACACACACACACACACACACACACACACACACACACACACACACACACACACACACACACACACACACACACACACACACACACACACACACACACACACACACAAACGAGCTCTATATAGGCCTAATTGGAGGCCTACATGACCATATACAGGCCTGTCGTATATGTTCGTAGCCTACTTGGGAGCCAAGTTCAATTGGGAGACAGCAATACTTTGCGCACAAATCTCAACACTTATACACCATAAGCAAAACACTTCATAGTCACGGCGCAGGTCAAGTCCAGATAAAGGTTCTTACTTTGATTTACCGGTCTATACTATTATAGCGCCCAAGAATCTTTGCGATCTCATAATATACACCTGCGCAGAGTTCCTTGGTCCACTGTACGTGCTCACTTGACAGACGTTAACTTGTTCCGCGATCAACGATTGCTTTGGCAAAACTCAATTTTTTTCCTTCTCTGGTCTAGAACTGTGGAATCTGTCCTCTGCATTGTATGGTTCTTTGTTATTATCTGGGACCCGAAGCACATCTTTTCGCTGTTTCAAAACTAGGCTACTTTCTTTGTTTTCCATGGGTCTTTTGCACTGGGCGCTCATCTATTTGGTTTGAACTGCGAGAGGCGCTTTCAGTGGCGTCTACCAATGGGGGGGTTGGGAGAACGTTCTCCCACGGTTTCTGAAAGTGGGGGGGTTTGACGTTTTTGAACGTAAACTGGGGGGGTTGGCGATTTCTAATGTGATATTTCGGACCAAAGAATCCAAGGTTCACTTGAAGTAACTGCCAACTCAAAGGAACATGATCAGTGGTGAAACACATAGACTGGGGTGGACCTCTTAACGCTTCAGATAACACCTACTGAGGAAGTCAAGCGGAGGCCGAGCCATAGCAGGTGATGAAGACGACATAATCAAGATGGTCAAGGGTCATTAAACAGCACAGACACGTCTTGCTGTGCTTACATGTATGTCCCACAGTCTTCGGGAAGGGTCGGGTTCTTCCCCTTGTGAAGCTAATGACATTGATTACACTGCAGCTGCTTCGCGTTAGATGCCCGGCCAGCAAATCTCTGTTGGTCCAGTGACTAAGATCAGCCACATTTAGGATGTAAACACGTGCCTTTCAATGTTAGAGAATGATGCAGCCGAAAGTGTTAAGGGTAACTGGTTTCTGACGGTGATAATCCTTTTGCTATAGACTTAGGGACTTCACTGTTTTTCGCAGTGAGATGCAATAATAATATTAAACATAAACATCAACCGAAATTCCGTGGGATGAGTTCGGACTATTAGTTTCGTGCTATTAGGCACAATATTTGCAGGTAGGCCTACTATGGCCAGCAACATGAAATTTCTCGGCGGTGAGTTATAACAATTAACAATAACGTTCCCTCTAAGGTGCGCGCGCGCGCAGTTGCTCTGATCGTCCGGCGCAAAACAATTTTCATCAGCCCAGATAATAATTATTTAATTCATTCACTCTTCGAATTGTACTTGATATCTAACTTCTGGAACATGTCTTAATGTCTTAATGCAACAAAGATCGAAAAACCCAGTTCTAAGCAGGTAGTAATGGTTGAATTCTTGGTATCCGATCTCCAATAAAATAATATGCAGCTATAATGCAGGACTGCAAAGCATAACTAATAGGGCTAATTAAGCCCTCCTAGTGATGCTCTGCATTCCTCTTCCATTGCCTAACGACATAATTCTTAAGCTTTCGTTGAGCTTGTGTATAAATTCAGCCACTGACAGTTGACACCCCGAGTTGCTCTCTGTTTGCATCTGTTTCACACTAAATTGTATATATATTAATATATAATGGTATATATATATATATATATATATAATTATATAAGTGTCACTGGATGAATGTCCTTTGAGACTAGCCTTTGATGATACCAGCAATGGTGTGGGCTCAGCCAGTCAAACTCCAGAATAGCATTCTCCTCTGTAGGTTTGCCTGGCCGTGTTAAGATGTGTAGAATTTATGACCCTCCTGATCTTTATCAGTAGCTCGAGGGATTAATTACCAACTCCGAATCTCATTCACCAGTCCCTCCTCTGTAGGTTTGGTGGGCCGCAGAATCTACACCCCTCGCTGTCCTCCTCACCATCATCATCGTCGTCATGCACCGTGAGCCATGTACGGTATTCACAGGTGTCTAGCGTAAGCTTCGTCCTATCTCTCTTGTTCTGAAAGGATCATTATATCTTATTGGTGGCGCAGTTTCCAAAACGGGCAGAAAGAAATGTCATTGTCTAAGCCAGTTAATTAAACGAAAAACTCATGACGATTAAGACGGTAAAACGCAGAGGGAAAGAGTTGCCTCTAGGCTAGGCCTGTATTCAAAGCCTCGAAACAACGAAATCGACTTGAAGGCAATCACTTGGACATGTTGATGAGGATGAAATTTTATCTGACGAGTGGAGGTGGACAAACAGTTGACCTGGGTAAGGTGTACAATTATTGGAAAAACAACAAAATCAAAAGAGAAAAATTATATGATTTTTCAAAACATGTGATAAGTAAGTATATTCTTTAATGTACCAGCTGCATACGTTTATTTGATCTTGTTTGACAGAGGAAAGACTCCGAGTAGCCTATAATTATATCCGAGAGAGGACTTCTGAATTAAAATGGATTAGACCAGTCTACTTTGCACAGCTTATTAGAACATTTTAAATTTTATATCTTGAAAACTCTTCTGTAAAAGCTTTCTTGCATTTTCTAAATAATGTTTCAATTTCTCATAATGGACTCGGACTTTGACTAGACTAGTCTGCTTTTCGAATTAGACTATTACAAACATCACATGACAAGTCATTGCATAATTAAAGACACTTATTTTCAAAAATTAAAACTGGTGGCTATAGCCTATTGTTTATGATTGGTCTACCCTTTTCTGGGCCTACCTAATAAGCTTAAATATTTGAAATCTGATTATTTGTAAATAAAGTTCTATCGGTAACCTATCATCGGTCCACGTGGGTTTTTTAAAATAATAAAATACGTATTTTTATTATAAAATTTAAAAAACCTCATATAATACCATTATGAAAATAATATTTAATGAGCAACAGTTGAAAATAGAGTCCTGATAAAAAATTTGTGCTCCGGTAATTTTTTAGCTTGCTCAGTAGGCCTACTATCTGCTCAGCACGCAGCAACCTTCTACTACACAAATTCTCGACCTATCTAAAACTAACTAAACCTGTTTATTTAGTTTCAGGTCGGCCTAGGCTCGAGCACTGCGCATTGACTTAGCCTAACTTAGTTCAAATTGAAATTTCTTTAATTTCTGTTCGATTCTTTTAGGAAATAGGCTGTCTGCGCTGAACGTTCATAGCAGATTTCAAGCTGTTAGCAATTGTTACACTATTGCTCTGCATGGTCAAGCAGTGGCGGAGTCTGGGGGGCTAGGGGGCTAAGCCCCTAAATGCGCTTAGGCCCCAAAATTCGGAAAATGTCTACAAACACGGGTGCGCAGCTTACACTCACCTCACAAAGAGCAAAACCGGGGGAAATAAAGCCTAAAAACTCTAGCGATCGTCATGGCCAGCCTTCTCCATTGCTTTCTAAAACCATTGGATGACTAAAAAAGTTGTCACATTTTTCGTCCGAGTCAGCCCCATAGTTAAAATCCTGGCGCCGCCACTGAAGTCAAGAAAGTTAACCATAAGCCTAATAGCAGATACTTGGCTGTAGTTTATTAAAAATCGTGTCAAGCTAGCCTGCTTATTCTGTAAGCTTATGCACCAAATAGCGGTCGTCAACGAAAGGCGGCAAATGCATGCAATTCATGGTTAATGTTGCTGACAAAATTTGTCCAAGTACGCGAACGCCTACAATTTGCTTTTGAATAGGATGCGATGAGTCTGCTCTGCAGATTCTCAACAAGAATGTCTTACCTACTTAGCCTAATAGTATTTTAAAAAGATCAGTGGCGGCTCTAACTATCAATTTTAACAGTTCACCTCACGGTCATGGGAGTCAATCAGCACCTGAAGAAATAATAACACATTATGCAAGGAATACATTAAAAATTCCAAAGTATTTTCGACAGGCCAAGAGCAAAATTGGCAGGTCATAATGACCTACCGAGACGTATAGTAGCACCGCCACTTAAATTAATTGTGTGAGTAGGCCTAGGCCTATAAGCTGAAGATGTCAAAATTTAGGATGATTGCCTTTTTGTTGCTAGGTTGCAATTTTTGCTGTCCATTTGTTTCCAAATACATGTAGGCCTGTAATTGTATATGCAATGTTAATCTATGATTTATGATGTAGGCACCTGACTTTTGAGCAGAAAGATTTGTCCCACCCATGCAAAAAATTCTGTTGGCACCTAGGCTATGCCAAAAAATATATATCAGTTACAATATGGCAATGACAAATCTGCATTGTTAGGTTACACTGGACTAAAATAAGAATCAAACTGCTGGTAATATAGTCACAAAACTTATCACTGTTGTCTGTTTTTTGGAATAAAGAATTAAACTATGCCCTGAAATCGATAAATTGTAAAAAATGTTTGTGAATTAATGGATCTTTATTTATTATTAAGTAATTTAATTTTTTCCCTTATAATCACTTTTATTATGGACTTTGCTCATAATATAATAGGCCTATTAATGTACAGTTGTGTGCCTTTTGAAGTGCCAAGTCTTTTATAAATACAAGTCGGCCAAAATGGGGGGGTTCGTTCTCCCACGCCAAGTGGGGGGGTTAGACGCCACTGGGCGCTTTATAAATTTACAGATGCAATACAATATATAGTATACGGCATACATTGTATATCTGTGTATATTTCGTGTACATGTAGCCTATTTAATAATTATATTATTTATTACAATTTTAATATGCACAAAACAATGCTCATACCCACAAAAATGCCTGCACTTAATTATTTACTAATCGAAGAGCAATGTGGACAAAGTGAACACATACAAATTCATGTAGCCTACATCATACATAATTATACATCCTGCATCGTAATTATGGCTTCGTTGGTTAAACAAAATCCGATACACAATCCTACAGAGCCTCGTTAGGCATATACGAAAAGTTGAGCGTCTATTAATAGAGATGACGTAATTACGAAAAGTGGGTGTTATATTAATAGAGCGTAGGTCGTAGGAGGAGGTGGAAGAGGACGAAAAGGGGAAGAGGAAGAGAATGAGGAGGAGAGGGCAAAGAACAAGAGGAGGAGGAGGAGAAGGAAGTGGAAGAGGAGAAGAAAAATGATGATGAGGGGAGGAGGAGAAAGGAAGGAAAAAGAGGAGGAGGAGGAGGACGAGGAGGACGAGGAGGAGAAGGAGGAGGAGAAGGAAGAGGAGGAGGAGGAGGAGGAGAGGGCAAAGAACATGAGGAGAAGGAGGAGGAAGTGGAAGAGGAGGAGAGAAGGAGAAGAAAAAATGATGAGGAGGAGGAGGAGAAAGGAAGGAAGGAAGGAGAGGAGGCGGAGGAGGAGGATGAAGAAAAAGAAGAGAAGGCGGAAGAGGAGAAGGCAGAGAAGTGGAAGAGACGGAGAAGAGGAAAAAGATAGAAAAGAGAAGGAAGTGGAAAGGGAAGGAAGATGAGAAAGAGGAGAGCAGGTGTTAATTTTGTTAGGCTCGGCACATGAGAGCACGTGACTAGTCCTCTCCCTCACCGTGCGAGTCATCCACCGACAGACAGACAGACAGACAGACAGACAGACAGACAGACAGACAGACAGACAGACAGACAGACAGATAGACAGACAGACAGACAGACAGACCGATTCCTAACTATGTGCGTTTGCTGTTAGCAGCTGCCGATGTGGTCGCTTCCCTCGGCAGAGTCTTTGAAGCGTAGCGCACCCCCGCCGCCCCCGGTGCCATGAGTTCCGCATCGCTGCGCTTCACTGGCTCCCCGTCGTCGTAGAACCTCGTCATCGCCGTCGTCGTCGTTGTTCCACCCATGCCCTTCATCTTCATCGTGGCCGCCTTCTCCCTGCGCAGGTACTTCGGGGTTTCGTAGATGTGCGTGTCGTCCTCCGAATCGACCCCGATGAGCATGCTCTGGCACCGACCGCGCCCGTTCTGCTGCGACCCCGCGCCACACGACGTCAGCGAGTCGCCGTACTGGAAGAGGGTGGAGCCCCCGTCGACCTGTCCCCCACTGTCGTACAGGGTCGCCACCCCCAGCTTCCCCGGGGGAGCGGGGGCCATCGGCCACATCTCCCTGACGTAATCGTTGCTCGTTCGCGCGGGCGTTGGGTGCTCGCCGCCCCCGCTGCCTCCCCGCTGGTCCTTACCGGACCCACGCGGTAGGGTAGCGCTGCCCTGAGAGGGTGAGCCGACGACGTGCCCTGATGAGAGGGAGGACCGAAGGATGGTCTTCGGGGCTGTCGTGGTCGTTGTCGTTGATGGGGTGACGTGGTGGTTGGCGGATGAGGAGGGTGAGCGATGTGGTGGGTGCTGCTGCTGCTGGGTGGCAGAGGTCGAGCCACCAGGGGAACATTCGTCGCTTGCAAGCGGTTTCGACTGACGACGAATGCGTGTACGACTTCCCTTGCGCCTGAAATGTATTAATTAACTAATTAGTTATTAGTTAATTAATCAATTAATTAATTAATTAGCTTGTTAATCATTTACCAAGATTAGAAAATAAAAAAATGTCGAGAAAAATAGAATGCAAAATTTAAAAAATACAGGATTTCAAATTAATAATCGGCTAACACAATAAATAATTAACTAACTAACTGACTATCTGACTTACTGATTGACTAACTAACTAACTTAGTAACTAGCTTATCGACTGACTGACTGCCTGCCTGCCTGCATGTAACTAAATGATCGAATGATTGATCAATTAATCGATATCTTTGTTCTTTTATCCATAATATTCTCATTTATATTTCTTTATCTGCTGCTATTTAAATATTTATTGATGGCTATAATTATTTATCCCAGGTATAGCTATGATCGCTTGGAATTCGAAATACTCGTGCAACAATCAATTAACGGCAATTATTTAACAACTTTTTTATTTAGGCCTATTTTTCTATCGATTTATTTTTATCATCGTTATCATTGTCATTATCATTACAAATACTATTGTCATTATTACTATTGTCGTCGTCGTTGTTGTTATTATTGTTGTTATTATCAATTATTTATTTACTATTATCATCATCATCATGAACTACAAAAGCAACAACAATCAGAGCAAAATCCTCAGTAAATGTCGTCGTCATCATCATCATCGTCGTCGTCGTCATCGTCGTAGTCGTCCATTCTTACCATTCAACGCAGAGGAGACTGATGAGCAGAATGATGATGACAGCAATGACCGCCAGAGCGACCATCACAATCAACGACACGGCTGAAAAAGTCAAAGTCATCATTATCGTCATCATCATCACCATCATCATCATCGTCCTCATCATCATCATCATCATCATCATCATCATCATCATCATCATCATCATCATCATCATCATCATCATCGTCGTCGTCGTCGACTCGTCGTCGTCGTCGTCGTCGTCGTCATCGTCATCGTCGTCGTCATCATCATCATAATCATCATCATCGTCATCATTTGCATCATCATACAATACATATTCCACCAAAGAAAACAATACAATAGGCTACAGTACAACAAAACTGACCGTTTTACTCGACTCCAATAGGCTATGATTGTATTTATTCAGTCTTGTCTACAAGCTGGATTTTGAAATGACTTTCAAAGTTGTTTAATGTTTATAAGTCCAGGTCTTCATGACAGATTTGATATTATATCAACCGTATTGGTATACCGAACTGCACATTAAGTATATTGGAAATCAATTGCAAACAGATAATTAATAATCATGATCAGAAATTATTTTTGATTCGATTTCTGCACAATAATTATTATACACCTTCGTTTCACTGAAACCATAACGTATATAAGAGTGACGTTAGCATAATTGACCAGTAACATGGCAGAAAGCAGAAGCCTAAAAAAGAGTTTGGATCACAAAGGAAACTACACCGTGAAGCATCATTTTATATAGCGCATATTCTGATAGTTCCATTTTATTCATTTTTGATTTATCTATATTTTTATCATCATTAATCCTCACGATAATGGATCCCCATCCACCCCCATCGACTCTCTACTTTCTATCAAGCAGGGTAGCCACCCCTCCTCTCATCAAAACCGTAGGACCTGACAAATGCCCCGTCTGGACCCCCGCACTGTTCCAGCCGGTCTGCTATCTACCCTCTGATGTAATCTCGAATCTAATCTCGCAATGTATCAATCATACACCAGCTGCACTGTTGCTCTGGATATTTCCCTGATTAGGGATTGGCTCTGTCGTTTTATGGTTTAAACATTACACTGCGAACGTTGCTAATTAGCAGAATCATAATTAGACATCAAAGTACGTTGATGTCGATTACAACAGAATCCCTGTAAAAAATAATAATCAGAATAATTAGAATTGGTCGGATCATGGATTTGATCTCCAATCTCACTGACATTGCACGCTTCACTATCGCTCTATATGTCTCTGTCTCTGTCTCTCTCTCCCGACTCTGTATGTCTCTGTCTCTCTGTCTGTTTGTCTGTCTGTTCGTCTGTCTATCTCTGTCTCTGTCTGTCTCTATCGCTGTCTCTGTCTGTCTGTCTTCCTCTTCCTCTGCCTCTCTTTATTCATTTCCTTCTCCCTCTCTCTCCATATATCTCTGTCTCTGTTTCTTTCTGTGTATGTCTGTCTGTCAGACTCTCTCTGTTTATCTGTCTCTGTCTCTGTCTGTCTGTCTCTCACCCCTCTCTGCCTCTCCCTCTCCGCCCACTCTCTGCGTCTGCCTGGGTATTTCCTATTTCTCATTTCCCTTTTTCTCTTTATAACATATATACTTACTGAACGGTATGCTGACGTTTCCCCATACCATCAATCTCTTCTCCGATCGTTCTAAAAGACACAATGACACAACGAACGACGTCACCAACAACACCAACTTACACCACCAACAACACCAACAACACACACGTTACACCACCACACCAGCACCATACACGTTACACCACCACACCAACAACATCCGACCTGCAACTAATGAGTCCAACGTGTCTCTCTCCATGTCTCTCTCCCTCTGTTTGTCTAGCTGTCTCTTTGCCTGTGTCCGTCCAGCAGATTATATAGCACCTGTCGAGCTTTAGACGCAACATAATGACCTCTACAATGACCGATCATCACTTATCCGCTGATTACATTGATATATATATATATTATACACAAGTATATATATATATATATATGATTTAATATTATATAAAATTTATATATATATATATTGGATGAAGCTTGTTAGAGAGACTGATAGATGAGCATTATAAGCACCGTTAATAATTACATGTAGGATATATACACGCAGTCATCATTCTCTAGATTCTTTATAATGTGTTATATATAGGCCTATACACTGTGCCCCATAAAAAAAACACACCAAAAAACTTTTCAAAAATCTTCTATAAAACTAAGCCAATTGTAATAAAAGTTTGTACGTTGTTTCTCAAATACTTTTGCCACGAAATATTTTACATTTTACTTACTCACAGAAGTGGTTGCTGTTGGAGGCAGTGACGCAGACTAGGCGTGTTTGGAAACATTTAAACAGAGATTAGTAACTTATAGGACAGCGCCCCAGCACATCGCGCAAAGGACACCATTGCGTTGCTGCGACTTGAAACACCAAGCTTCATTGGACCGGAACTCTGGCCAGCAAACTCACCAGACCTCAATCCCGTTGACTACAGAATTTGGGGTCACATACAGGAACGCGTCTACCAGACAGCAATACGGGACATCAACGAGTTGAAGGAGCGCCTCATCGTTGTGTGGGCACAGTTGAAGCAGAGTGTCATTGACAAAGCTATTGAACAGTGGCGGCCAAGGCTGAGAGCCTGCGTTCAAGCGAAGGGACATCACTTCGAACATCTTCTTAAATGAAACATTACTTTTTCTTACTTAACATTAGACTTATATGCGTTTCATGACAAAGTTTTTTGGTGTTTTTTTATGGGGCACAGTGTATATATATATATATATATATATATATATATATATATATATATATATAATATGTACATAATTTTATCTATATAACATAATATTCTATATGCACGAAATTCATTTGTATTATATATATATATATATAGGCCTATTTATACATATATTTATATAATGGATTAGGCAGTTTAGGCGATTATAGTCCATTATACGTATTAGTCATGATGGTGTACATAACGTAGTCTTCGTCATCAATAATTGCCGGGTTTTTTATCGTTGTCGTTGCTAATTGTTGTTCTTTATGTTGTCGTTGCTAATTATTATTGTCTGCGTTGTGCATTTCTGTTGTCGATTATTGCTTATACTGTTGTCTATGATGATAGTTGCTGAAAGTTGTCATAAGTTATAATACTTCTCTGTCAGTGTGCATGTTGTCAGTGTTGTTGCTGTTGTAAGTTGTCATATGCTTTGTCTGTTTCTGGTCTGTGGCGTTGTCTGTTGTCTCAAGTCTGTTGTTTTTGGTTGCCTACTGCTGTTTCAAATGATGACTGTTGTATGTGTTTGGTGTTGCATGTTGTCTTTTGTTGTTTAATTTGTTGGCATTGTCTGTCGTTGTCTCGTGCTGTTGTGTGTTGGAGGTTGCATGTTGTCTCTGGTTGTCGCTGTTGTATGAAGTTGTTTGTGGTATGTGTGCGTTGTATCCTAGGTTGCATGTTGTCTCTGGTTGTTTCTGGTTGCCGCTGTTGTCTGGTGATATCTGTCGTTGCTTTATGTTGTATGTTGTATGTTGCATGTCTTGCTGTCGTGTGTTGTATCTGTCGTTGCATCATCTGTTGCTTACCAACAATCGTTGCACATGTTTCGTGATGTCCAATCCACTTCGTTCCATCACAAGTCAGTCTCCAGTTGAGATCTGTTCCGTTGCATCCGATCATCGCTCCATCGCGATCCCTCACAAACCAACCGTTCAACGGAGGATCCGGTTCTGGACAACCGATCGCTGACAACATACAACGACAACATACAACGACAACGATCGTCATTATCATCATCGTTATTGTCGTCATTATCATTATTATTATTATTATTATTATTATTATTATTATTATTATTATTATTTTTATTATTATTTTTATTATTATTATTATTATTATTATTATTATTATTATTATTATTATTATTATTATTATTATTATTATTATTATTAATATTATTATTATTATTATAGTTGTTGTTGTCATCGTCGTCATCAATATAATCATTATCATGAAGATGACATAATCAGAGTCATTATCATCATATGGTCGTCATTATCGTGGTCATTGATACAGAAATCATTCTCAAGGCCGTGGCCTGGATTTTGTCGGGGTGGGGGGGAAGAGGGGTTACTCAACCGTGAGCAAGTCCACAAGCAGCCGAATCTACTGGAGAAGCGTCGTGAGCTCTTATGGCCGGTTCTGCATTGCCCGCTGCAGTTCTTACATCATGTGCTTGTGAATGCATTATAAATTATTTCGTTTTTAGGCCTACATTATTTAATTTCGGGGATCATTGCTCAAACATCCAAAACACCCCTAGCTACGCCCTTGATCATTTTAATGGTGTATATCATAGCCATTATCATTGTCATTATTATAGACATTGTCATTGAGACATAGGCGTATCATCAAAGTCATTATCATCTTATAGTCTTCATCATAGTCATTATCATCGTCGTTATTACGAGCATTGTCTTAAACATCGTCATCGTAACGGTCATCAAATTAATGCATAGCAAGAAAGGCAATGCAATACAATACAATGCAACACAACACAGCACAATACACACAACACAACACAATACACACAACACAACACAATACAATACAATAGGCCTACAATAGAGTGCACAATACCTTCGAACTGCAACAGGAAGTAGAACTCCCTCTCCGCCTCCGCATTCGACTTCTTCATGACCTTCACCTCAACAACATTTGTCCTTGACACGAACACAAACTTCTCCCTCCTGTCACCACCGCACACCCTGAACACGTGAGGGGTGGACCACGGCTCCGTCAGCAGGGCGTACAGAGGGCAGTAGGGTTGACTAGCCATCGCCCTAGAGTCCATCAGTGGGGTAAAGAAGTCGATGAGGGTAATGTTGACCTTTTCACCCCGTGCCAACTCGATGCGCCAAGGGCAAGAGACAGATCCGTAGCCGAATTCTTCCGTCATGAAGTTGGATAGGTAACCGAATGGTTGTCGTACCACAACGTATTTGTCAATCGTACACTCCGATGGCTTGGCTGTTATCACTGCAGAAATCATAATTATAGCATACTAGTGGTAGTAGTAGTAGTGGTGGTGGTGGTAGTAGTGGTGGTAGTATAGTAGTATAGACTGTATAGTAGTAGCAGAATTAGTGGTGGTGGCGGTGTTGGAAGTGGTAATGGTAGTAGACTTGATGATGGTGGAGCCGTCGAGGTAATAGTAGCGGTGGTAGTAGTAGTGGTGGTAGTAGTAGTGATAGTAGTAGTAGTGATAGTAGTAGTAGTAGTGATAGTAGTGGTAGTAGTAGTATAGTAGTAGTAGTAGTAGTAGTAGTAGTAGTAGTAGTGGTAGTAGTGGTAGTAGTAGTAGTAGTAGTAGTAGTAGTAGTAGTAGTAGTAGTAGTAGTAGTAGTAGTAGTAGTAGTAGTAGTAGTAGTAGGAGTAGTAGTAGTAGTAGTAGTAGTAGTAGTAGTAGTAGTAGTAGTAGGAGCAGCAGCAGCAGCAGCATCACCAATTATAACTACTGTTTAAAATAAAAAAATATTGGCACTGTTGCTATTTGTGGTCCGGAGAAAAGTCGTAACAATGACTTCGTAATCTTAATCATAATCATTATCATCATCACTACCACCACCACCACCACCACCACCACCACCACCACCACCACCACCACCACCACCACCACCACCACCACCACCACCACCACCACCACCACCACCACCACCACCACCACCACCTCCACCACCACCACCACCACGACCACCTCCACCACCACCACACCACCACCACCCTCCACTGACCCTTGAGGCACTCGTAGATGACTTCGAGGTACATCCTCGTCGGCTGGTGACATGGCTGTGGACTTCCAAAGACGGAATCGACAACCTGAACCCGACATGACCTTCGACCAGAGCACAGTCGATCCGCGTATCGCATCACATTCGCCCTACATCCGGGCAGTCCGTCGTAGCCCGTCCGCACGCACCGACCAACCCTCATGCGTCCGTAGAGGGCGCTGCGGATGACGATGACCTCATCTTCGGCGCATACGACGGAGAACGTCTCACCCTGGCAGTACTCCTTCAACGCTGTGTGATGCAGAGAAGCATGGAACCAGTGTATAGCAGGATTTATGTGGCGCCCGATCTCATCAAACGGGATATTATGCTATTATCGACTGCTCGCTTTTTTCTAGTCTTCCTCTTATTCTTGCCGAAGTAGAGCTTGTTATGCGTTCACAGGCACATTCGATATGAGTTATGGCAGTTGGCTATAGATGCTTTAGCTATTCCTCCATCCATTCACCATCCATACTATGCATACATCCATACAGCCAGCCATCCATCCATCCATCCGTCCATCCCTCCATATACCCAACCGTCCGTCCGTCCTTACATGTACGATTGTACGTCTGTCCGTCCGCCCGCCCGTCCGTCCGTTCATCCGTCCAGTCCTCCATCCCGCTGTCCGTCCTTCCGTCCGTCTGTTATTCCGTCCATCCAGCCATCCAGCCGTCCATTCGTCCGTCCATCTGTTCATTCGTCCATTCGTCCGTCCATCTGTTCGTCCGTCCATCTGTTCGTTCGTCCATCTGTTCTTCCGTCCGTCTATCCGTCCATTAATTCATTATTGATTCATTCGTCCGTTTTTCCTTCTCTGCGAACACGAAGCGTCGTTGCCTTTTCAAAATAATAATAAATTAATAAAGACTCGCGAATCGTAAATAATTAACGATCTTATTATTTTATTCTGATTTATCGACTCAGGTGTTCAATGCACGAACAGCGCGAATTCAACGCATGCTACATTGCTACAGAGTCAGACGATGTACATGTAGGTGTAGGCTACAATGTTTTTACATGCATGTATACAGTGGAGCCGCTTGGAAGTAAAATGTGAAGGAGTTGTTCACTTGCGATACAAGCATGGAATTTGGTATATACCACGAAAATGTCATAAGAAAAAGATTTGGCTATAGGGCCATCGCAGATTTGACTCCTGACCCCAATGGCAGCCATTTTTCAAAATGGCCGACAGGTTTACAGATTTTAATTTATCTCAGCTTCCAGTAGGCTACACTTAGATTCTAAGTGAGTTAGAATCGTGATCTGGGTGTTTAAACATACATAGTTAGGGGCGAGAATTCCAACAGAGCCATTACAAATGTTCCCCGGAGCTTCAATGGCGGCCATTTCCCAAAATGGCCGACCACAATACGGAATTTTCAATCTCTCATCTTCCAGTACACTTAGAAAGTATTATTATCGCGTCCGTTCCACAATCACGTCTATAGCCATTTGCGTAATTAAACCTATTTTCACTAGAAATGGTACAATCTTGTAATTCTGAATATTTACCGAACCAGAATATTATTTCAACCTCAAGTAATAGTTTAAAGTTGTGTATATAGTATAGCATGATGAGTGGGCGGAGACTTAGGGGGGGGGGTGGAACAGAGGACGGTCCTCTTCAACGAATGTGTTGGAGGGACCGTCCATGTATTTGCCCCCCCCCCCACCCACTAATTGTGAAGTGTTTTGGACTTGTAGACTTCACGAACGCACCTGCAGGCATAGATTGAGTATTCGAATATTATGAATATTAAGATTTTCAAATATTCACGAATATTAACGAATAATAAAACTGCCAACTTAATATTCATAATATTCAAAAAATTATTTATTCTTGTTCTTTCAAGAAATTCTTAATTCTTAATTCTTATTTTGTTATTTATGAAAATGTTTAACTTTTAGCCTACTTAATAAATTGTACAAAATTGAATTAGTCTACGCATAGACCTATACCAGTGAGACTCAGTGACAATAACTTTAATAGATTTTATTGTAAAAAACCTTCAAGGTCTCTGCTGAGTCTGGTCAATGTGGCCATGCGGCATTCATATCACATTCAATACTTAATGTAAGTCACTTTGTCTGACTTCTGCCCCCCGAACTGCCTCACCGATGGCAGTTGGAAAGATTAGTAGCAGCAATAGTAGGCTAAATTATAAATAAACTTTAACTGCATATTATGCCTATAAGCTTAATAGTAACTGTAGGCTATATTGATAAAGTAGTTTTATATCGGTCAGACAACAGCAACTTGGAGGAAATTGAGCTACTTCGGCCATGTGATGAGATCTAACGGTTTGGAAAAGGAGCTGATGACGGCATGCGGTGAGGGAAGGAGAAGATGCGGAAGACCAAGGAAGAAATGGTTGGATGAAGTACAGGAAAAGTCTGGCATGAGACTGGAGGAACTAAGAGACGCGACTAGGGAGAGGATCAACTGGAGAGGATGCACCAGGGCTTTCGCCAGAGCTCCAGTAGCTGACGGCACCAGGTGACCAGGTGTAGCAGGATGAGTAAATAGGCTATAAATGCCAACGCAGAAAATAATAGTGCCAGATTACAAGCAAAATGTATCCTGATCTCAGCATATTAAGCGCAATGCATATTTTAATTCAACCGTGCCCTGGATGCGAGTGAATGTCATAGAGACATACAGAAGCTTAAACTGCTTAATACCGAGTAACATTGCGGTTTCGATCATTCACCTTAATTCGTTAACGAATATTTACGAATATTTACGAATATTAAAAAATCTTAATATTCACGAATATTTACGAATATTAAAACCTAAAGTCACGAATATTCAATCTATGCCTGCAGGTGACGTTATAACGTAATAAGAAGAGATCTCTTCGAACAAATGACGAAATGACTAAAAAAATCGTCAACTATTTTGATAGGAAAATTGTGTGTTTTCCTGGAAGTTTGGCCAAACGACTAAAGAAAGTCGTCAGAAATTTTGGTCGGCGAAAAGATGAAACATTTCCTCGGCGAGTCGGCGACTCAGCCAATCGTCCCCCCACCCCCCCCCCCCCCCCCAAAAAAAAAATCTCGCGTCCTTCTTTTGGCCACTCGTTCGTCCACCGCAAGTTGCAGACCAAGTTTCCGCCCATAATTATTACCATGACGCTCCCACGACTGTTGACGTTATCGGTCTTAACGTTGATTGTCAATTAAACGCATTTGCACAAAAATATAGAAACAGTGTACTACGTTTTCAAGGTGTCTAAGAAGTCTCGCATTATCAAGCATAAACCGACATCTTTTCTCAGCTTTGGCCCCATATTATAGGCCTACCATAGTTATGTTTAGAGAATAGCATGTTTTCTCCATTAGGCTTTTTACATTTTTAACGACACTGCCATATCAAAGATGATTAGTGTCGCCCTCCTCCTATATCAAGTTTTTAGGACTGGCTCTAGCAAAGAACAACCAGTGGCGGAGTTTCCCCACATTAAGCACAATTGCTTGAATTTATTCCTAACAATGCACACAAAGTCACATGGTGTTCCAAAAGATATTCGGCGCTATACAAATGTCTAATTTGAAGCGGAAGTTGACTGACCGGAAACGGACTGACTGGACTGGGCAGCGAGATGGATGACCAGCAGACTGTAGACAATGGTCAACCGATGGCAGACAAGAAGAGGAGATGACATTGTATTCCGATCGATGATGCTATTATCTCAGATACAGAGGCAGAAGTAGCAACTCAGAGCCTCTATCTGCAACCAAAACGTCACCAAAATGTCACCAAAATGTCATTCAAATGTTATCCAAGTGTCATCCAAATGTCATTAGTATGTCATCCAAATGTCATTCAATTGTCATCCAAATGTCATTAGTATGTAATCTAAATGTCATTCAATTGTCATCCAAATGTCATTCCCGTGACATAAAAATAACACCCATTCAAAATGTTATCCAGGTGTCATCCAAGTGTCAACCAGGTGCAATGCAAAAGTGACCTAAATGTCATCCAATGTCATCCAAATGTCAACATGCGTCATCAAAGTGTCATCAGCTACAACGTTTAGAAGGTATATAAAGAGTTCATTGCAGTAACTCGTAAAGCTGTATTATATGCCAAACTTATTTTTTCGAGGTCAACGGCCTCTGTTGTCATAAGCTCTCGTCAAATCTGGATCCATCCAACTCGAGTTTTACTGCAAGTTATGATTTATGACAGCTATGATCGTTGCTAATAGCTTTACTACGCATCTTCTAATGAACTACTCTACAGTTACATATGCTGAAATATATACCATCGGTTAACACCGTTTGCAGGGTATCTAACGAAATCATTGCACTAATCGAAGTTCAACTAAGCGACATTTTCTGGCTGACAATTACGGGCGATGAGCCCACGGTTTATGATGATGATGAATTACAATGACTTTTGACCTGCAAGCACAAAACTCTGTGTTAAAAAATTTGATCGAGTGTACGCGGCTGCTGAAATATATAGCATGTTTAACAACGTTTAAAAGGTATCTAAGGGAAGTCCTGTAGAAACCATTTCCTTCGTCTCGCGACATATAGTGACTGCCACGAGTGTTAACGACGACCTTGAATGATTACACGACTGTCAGCTTTATACTATGGATCGAACGCACCTACAAGTTACAACGATCTGAGTGAAAATTAATAATAATAGACAATAATGATTGCTTTTCCTATAATCATCATCATCATAATCATAATCAGAATCGTCATCATCATCGTCGTCATCGTCTTTGTCGTCGTCACCGTCATCGTCATCATCATCATCATCATCATCAATTCAGCGTTTAACGGCGTCAAATAACTACAAAGGTCGCTGAAATTTTCGACATCATATTATTTTATATCTAATTGTTTTCTTATACGATGTAATGTTGGTTATAAATTTAATCACTGTGATTAAATTTATTTATTTAATTTAAGGTAATGTTGGTTATAAATTTAGTCACTGTGATTAAATCACATGCATAATTATACATGGATAATTGGATATATATATATATATATATATATGTATAAATGTATATATTATGTGAGCCAATACTGTCTCCTTTCCTCCCTCCCTCCATCCCTCAAGTACACTCGCACTCTGTCGGACGCCTTGCTTTTCGTCAACGACCTCTCCACAAAATAATAATAATAATAATAATAATATGTCGCTGCGTGTCTTCACTTCCGGTCCGTTTGTCAGTCGGTCGATCACCTCCAGATGTCGCTAGTGCAGCAGAGATCATGAACCCAGCATCGACGACTGACCTCTCACCTCTCAAATGAAAGGCACCGGTCGCCCGCCAGGCGGCGCTGCCAACCGGAAGTGAGCAATAGATTGACACGTCAGCTGACAACCCTGGCACACTGTCAGTCGGTGATGTCATTCGGTGTCAGTGTCATTCTGCCCGCTCTTCACTGACAACTGTTTGACCTCGACCATCATGGTGCTTGACCCGTAAGACACAAGACACACGGATACACACGTGTAAATAAACACACACACACAAACACACACACACACACACACAAACACCACACAGACCCACACAGACACCTACACACAAGCACACATGCACGCAAGAATGAAAAGAAAGAAGAGAGAAGATGACTTGAAATAGGTGTGTTAGTTATAAAAATAATAATGTCTATCATTAATTATTATTATTATTATTATTATTATTATTATTATTATTATTATTATTATTATTATTATTATTATTATTATTATTATTATTATTATTATTATTATTATTATTATTATTATTATTATTATTATTGCTTTATCATGTACTTTGTAGACATTGTAGAGTATTCACGCACATATTTGCCGCATAAATTTCCATACTGCAAAAATTATATATTTTATTATAATTATATGATTATATAATTTTATATAGTCATAAATATATACATAGATAAAAGATATAATATATACACAATGTACTGCAATTAAGCTATTGTGATGTTATATATATTTATATATATATATATACAATGTCATGTACATGTACATGTCTATACGACTGTCACATAATTATATAACATGGGATTAAAGACACCTTGAGTTCCCTCCAATCAATACCTTTCAAAACGATTAGTTTGTGGTGAGATTTTCGCAAAGTGATGAACTCGTTAACTCATGTTTCAATACAGCGCATCATCATCATCGTCATCATCATCGTAGCCGTCGTCGGCGACGTCATTATCATAGTCATGGCTTATGTCACCATCATCGCCTTCATCGTCGTCATCATCAATTCATCGTCGTGATATTCATCATGATCATTATCATCATCATCATCTTAATCGTCATTATCGTCATAGGCCTAACACAACCATAACAATGGCGGTGCTGAAGATGGCACAACAGGATGGAAAGGAGAATGAAGCAAAAGACAAAGAACTGGAGACTGGATTCGGATGAGTGACGCAGTGAATGGTTCAAAACGCAGGAGACAAAGACCCATTGTCTTCGACGCCATCACTCTGCTGCCTCCGCGGAGAACAGAGACAGAGAAAGACAGAGACAGACAGAGAGAGAAAGACAGAGACAGACAGACAGAGACAGAGACAGCGAGACAGACAGACAGACAGACAGACAGACAGCGAGGCAGAGACATAGACAGAGGCAGACAGAGAGAGAGACCGAGACAGAGACAAAAAGATGGCGGAGAGGGAGAAAGATCAGTTGAGGCGATGGCATTAATTGCGACGGATAAAATGGATGAATGGATGAATGGATGAATGAAAGAGTCTCTTTGAAAGAGGAGCAAAGTTTATGGTGAAGACTTTGTTTGTTGTCAAAGGATTAAATGAACGGAAACGAAATGTTTGGAATGAACTTTTGTGTTGAAGCGAGCGAGAAAGAATTTCAGAGGCGCACACAAAGACAGATAGACAGACAGACAGACAGACAGACAGACAGACAGACAGACAGACAGACAGACAGAAAGGCAGGCAGGCAGGCCGGCAGGTAGACACAGAGGACTTGGGTGCAATTTTTGATGGCATAGAGTTGTGAAGATCAATGACTACGTGGAACTCATTGACCCACAGGGCTGACTGGTTAATAATGACGGTAATAATAATAATAAATGTTCGTAAAGAGGCAAAATACTCGGGCCTCCCTTCATCACACACATTACATGTATTTGTGCCCATTGCCATTGAATCACTGGGACCAATCAATCAGTCGGGTCTCGATTTCATCGCCGAAGTGACCCGCTTGAGAAAAACCACCTTTTCCAACGCCTTTCCATTTGCACCCAACAGGGGCACATTATTTTGTGGTCTTCAGAGGCTCGGTAGTTCCAGAATGTTAATCTTATTAGGATAGCTTTTAAAAACTTGAAGGATCATAAATACCTCGGGTAAAAAAATAATAACAACAACAATAATGATGATGATGATGATGATAATAATAATAATAATAACGACGACAACGACGACGACGATGATGATGACAATAATAACGGCAACAACAACAGCAACAACAACAGCAGCAGTCACAACTTTCATTGTACTTTTGTGACCTGGTAAAATAAAACTTGAACAATTCACATTGAGAACAGCTGCTGTCAAGGCGCTTACACCCAGTACTCGCCTCAAAGGAATTAATGAGTTTGAACTGCATACTGCTGCATTGCAGCCCCAACCCCCACTCCAACGTATCGGCTACCGTGTAGTGACACTCCACTAAGTCGTCGCACGAAATCGAAGCAATGATTGTTCATGCGTATCCATAATCATGCATGAACGATTCTCGAAAATGGTGGATGATGTGGGAAGCAGAGAAGAGAAAAACAAACGAGTCTATTATCTCCAGTTGGCTGTGATTGATGGATCGTCCCATTGACTGAGCGAGGGGGGATGGGTAGGGGCTGGTGGGTGGGTGAGAGACGGGTGTATAGGTCGACGTTGGTGAGATGGGTGATGGGTGTGAGAAATGGGAGTGTGAGAAATACTCTGGCGTTGGCTGATGATTCAATTAGTGAACGAGACATAGACTGTGTGAAAATCGAGCGACAAAATGATTTATGGCTCCACGTAATTACTATTCGTAGTACATGTGTATACGTATACGTGCACTTGTTTTAGCGCCCTTGAAGCTCTCTACTCAGAGGCGCTTCCGACTACAGCGCGGACACTGAATTGGAGTTTCACGTCGAAGCGCATGAACAATGGCGAGTGAAGGACTTGCCCAAGGTCCCTACGAGGCTACTTGAGGTAGATTCGATGTCACTAGCTAAAAATGGGCTGAGTCCCAGAAACCAAAGTATTTTTATCTGGTAACATCGACTAGAGCACGTTTCAGGCTCCTACATATATGATAACGTTCATCATCATCATCATTATCATAGGGCTCAATGCCCGTAAGAGTCCGACGCCACTCTCTGTCTGAGTCTGTCTCGTGCCATGTTGCCCAGCTTCAACCGGTCCGGTCAGCAGGTCTGCTCCATACCATTAATATCTTGGAGCATCTAGACCACATTGTCCGATTGAAGAGAATCGTGAAAAAGAGGCACGAAGGACAACGTGGGTCAATGCCCGTTGTGTCCCACGCTCTCTCCCCCCGACCCTCTCCATCGGTCTGTCCTGACCGACCTGTGCATGTCTGCTTCACATCATGACACCTTGAAGCATCTGGGTAGCTATGTCACTTGTGTCGTGGTTTTGGCGGATTACAATCGTCTTGGTTTTTCACTGCCAGCGTATCGCCACCCATCTGGCAAACCTTCCTCATTTTGTCCGGGCTTAGGACCGGCACAGGGACGTTGTTGGTTCCCTGTGGCAGAGGATGGATGCAGTTTAACGTCGTGCCCAGGACGATAACGTTATGAAAATTTAAAGAAGAAGAATGGACATTTATATAGCCTATTGAACTCTTAAATCATTTCTTTCACCAATGAAATTATGAGAAATATTCTGAGATGACTGCTTAAAATGTTATCATTACATTGTGGAGATTCAACAAAATTAAACAATGGGGGAGGGGGAACTTTTGAAGTCATAAACCACGACATTCAGCACTGAAAATGATGAGCTTACGGCACTCCCCCATGCAGACCCTAGTCGGTATATATGCCCGTTACTTCGGCTCTCGCAACATCGCACCTTCGGCGCTTGCAAAAACCACTATAAAGAAAAAATGTTCTAGTTGCTCCCTGGGAGGAAGGAAGGCTTAGGGCTTAACCCCCCCCCCCAACCTGAAATCCTGGCGCCGCCACTGATAGCCTACTGGAACAGGTTGCGGTCTGTCGTCCACATTGTTGAATAAACGAAAATAATTATTAGTACTAACAATATAACTACAAATATAGCAACCATGGCCTAATTGTTTGTTTGGGGTATAGTCTATCATTAATATATTCTACGATTAGGTATAGGCCTATTACATGTATACGCGGTCGCGGTTAGGCTATAATTAGGCCTATGATCGTCATTATGAACGCGCGCAGCTTCAACCTGCGGAGTCTTGTGCGTACGGTGTTGACAGTAAACCGTGTGTCATATAAATATAATATCATAGACAGGTCAGGGTCGTCATTGACCAATGACCAGCAATGACCTTCCAACCAGCTTTTTGACAATTTGTGTTTTAGATGGAATTTGCATCCATCGCCAAAAATCGACGAATAAATTTTCCCATTCAATTGTAAGTCAAAAGCATACATACATACATACAGTCAAAAGCTATTATTTCTTATAGAGGTTGTTTCACAATTAAAAAGGTGTTGAAAAGACGAAGCAGTGGTATTTGTTGTTTCACGAAATAAACTTTCTGCAGGCGTCTAATCTCGAAACCAACTTCATCTGATGTTGCGTTCGATTTATCTGCAAAATATTTTTGTGCGAATCAGTTCTGTCAGATCTCGTAAAACTACAAAAAGTTGAATAATCTGCAGCGTTGACATTTTACGTTTTCAAACTTTTAAATTAAAAACGCGTTTCATTATCATATAATTATCTAATCGAGTGGCTGATTGCATACACATAATACACCCTATAAGCCTGTATGTATAAGGAGAAGAATTCGCTGTGCCGACGATGAGATGCATAGACTAGCGGAATTTTGACTCAAAGAATCTAAACATAGGCCTACATGAAGTTAAATTCAAAGTTATCTGATTTCGCATACAGTAGGCTAGCCTACTCTAATTAATCATGCAGACATGTAATATAGGCTACATGTAGAGCACCGTGCAATATAAAACAATGCAATAAAATGCAATAGGCCTAGGCCTAAAATACAATGTAATAGCCTAAAATGAAATACAATGCAATGCGATTCAATAGGCCTACCAAGAAATATTTTGCATATTATGCTAAATAGGCCTAGACCATTGAGATGTACGATTATATAAAATACTAGCTGTACCCGGCCACGCGTTGCTGTGGCAGAAAAGACCGTCCTCCACCTACATACATACATACATACATACATACATACATACATACATACATACATACATACATACATACATACATACATACATACATACATACATACATACATACATACATACATACATCACACATGCATGCATACATACTTAATCATACATGCATACATACAGACAGACATAGGGCCCTACATACATGCACAAAACATACATAGGCATTAGTACGTGCGAGCATGTAGGCATGCATACATGCATGCATGCACATACAGTCATATAATTATACCAACATACAAGGCATCTCACGGTTATAGCTTAAGACTTAATTTATATAGCGACATGACACAGCATTATGTGTATTTACAAGCCATGCTACGCTTACCTGTTATTCCTCATTCCGACGAACTCAACGATGTTTAGTCCTCGCTTATAGAGTACGCACAGACGTTCTTCAAAATCGTCTGCACCGATAAATAGGCCTGCAACCCGATCCTCAGAGGAAGTCCTCAACGTGAAGAGCGCCGTCAAATTAGCCCGATGTACAGCAGGCGCTATATAAACAAGAAGCGAGCACCGTCGCCTAATGAAAACAGCCAATAGAACATTATCCTTCCGTCCATCTTCATCGCTCGAGTGGCAACAGAAGCAGCAGCGCTAGGCGATACATACTCCGGCGTCTGCGTCGTCTATAAATATCCCCGAACGCAAAACAAGATGGCCTTTTCAAAGCTGTGAAACGCAGTCTGTTTTTTGTGTATATTCAGTTGTGTCCGATAATATTAGCTTCGCGTAACAACGAACAGATCCTAAGACGAGTTCCCTCTGTATGTGTGTGTGCGATACATTTACTTATAGCGTTTTACGACAGAGCCACTGTGAACAACGCATGTCGTCGCATCTGTCGGACAAAGCACGCTGCTGATCGAGCCCTCGCCTGAAATAGCTCAAAAGGAAGCGGGCGGATAGATCGGTCTCTCGCCCGGCTTCGCGGCTGTGGACACCAGGCTGCTCGGCTTGTCCGCCGGAGAAGAAGCCACGACCCAGTCCAACTGACCGTCGATCGACGGTAGATGCTTGAGCCGGGAGTGGCGGTCGATATTGGCGCAGATAACAAAGGGATATGCATGCGGCGGCAAGCGTACGCGGTCTGCACGGCGGCGGCCTGGCGGTGGCAGCGGCGGCTCCTCGCAGCACCCAGCACGTACCGCCTTCTCCATTTCCGTCCGTCCTCCGATGATTGTCTCCGTTCGCTCGCAGTTGCTGCTGGAGCTCTTCCAGCTGGTCGTTATGTGGAGAAAAAGCGCCCAAATGCTGCAGCAACCGGACTATGGTGGTTATCGCCGTACCATTCAGCAATGATTTATGCACGACCGTGTCCTGGCCGGGCACCAGTTGCCGGTCGTATGCGGGCGGATTTAAAGCGAACCAGACCGGTAGCACAGACATAAAGCCGGTCGGAGGACAGCGCAGCGCATTCGGCAATTCCTCGCGAGCGCATTGAGGCATAAATCAGTTGGCTGTCATCGTAACGATACCCTGCCAAACGTGACTTGAATCGCAAATTTAAGATCCTATACATATCCGTCTTCTGCATGCTTAGTCGAAATACCTACTAACATGAATGGGTTGGCTGTACATGGATGGTTTTGTGGACTTGAACAGCTGTCCCACTTTTCCCAAAGTATACAGATATTCGTGCGAATTAAAATCAATGGTGACGTCCACATCTCATACACTGAAGTAGTTAAACGCATTGATATTAATATTATGGTAGTCGTTAACCTTACAATTTGCCCATCTAACATGCAGGGTAGGTTGAATCACAGCTGCTCCTTGACTCAACTGTTTGAAAAATTGCCAACCAAACTTTGAAATACTGCTAACCCAACTTTGGAAAATTGCTAGCCCAACTCATCCAACATAATTACATCTTCCATCATCAACAACAATCCTACATGACATGCAGTGGCGTAGCCAGACCTCTTTTCAAGAGGAGGCACAAGAGGAGGCAAAATGTACCCATGGAGCAAACAAGAGGAGGCAAAATTTATCCATGGAGCAATAGACGAAAATCGTAGACTTTTTTTCCTGACGACCTTTTTTTTAGGGGTAGTATAATTCACAGCAATTACTTTTTAAGCATGTCTGAAACTAACAGTTGCAAAGCTTCTGCCGCCATTATTTTAAGTATAGAGAACATCAGTATGTGAACGTAAAAATTTTACGAGCATGAAATTGTGAGAAGTTCACATAAGTTATGAGTTCAACTTGTCTTTCATTGCAGTAATTTTGACAAGTTCTGTATCTACTGACTATTAAAGATGTTAATTTTAGTACGTAACTTATGCTCGACTTCTGTGCTATAGGTGTCACAACCATGTTCAGTTACAGATCTCTTCACTCACAGTAGGGGGGAAGGAGAGGGATTGAGCCCGGTTGTTTAGGGGGGATAGAAGCCCCTTACAAAGTTACCATAATTACTATTTACTAATCCTAACGGTATAACGGTTAAACCCTAGTTTACGTTGCTAAATTATTTTACATTGTTGCTTTAAAATGGAAGCTGCAGGGATTGATGAGAATGATTTCTTGCCTAAATGGAAGTTTGATTAAATAGAAGTTGGATGATGGAAATAATTGTTTCCGTAAGTATATAAAGTTGGATTGATGAAACTAGGTCTTTTCTTCAAGAGAAGCTTCGTTACTAATTATAACTAATAACCATAGGCGTTATTACTAATAACCTGTCGTTACCTGTGTATTTCTTCGCTGGCTTTTGGCTGGCAAAAGATAGCACAATCTGTCGAAGTTTCTTATTTGGCGGCCCCGCAGACATAATAATGACTATTGACGAATTGACGAATGAGTCGGAATGACGATAATACACAATAATTCGATTAGTACAATTTACTTGAAAAATACTGAAGTTAGGCGTTTGTTACCGGAAACGAAAACTGTGTCTGTGTGTCAGGAAATAGTATACGCCGTACGGAACAACATTCGCTTGAACAGTGCAGTAAGTAAGTAAATTGCATCATTTGCATGCAGATTTGTATGGCGATGGAGTTCGGGCAAGAGGAGGCAAATACGGGAAAATCCAAGAGGAGGCAACTGCCTCCTCCTGCCTTCATGTGGCTACGCCTATGATGACATGGGTCTTTTTCATAGAGATTTCTAACTGTAAATTTCTCAGTCCGTTTGTAAGTGTTATTTAGTACTTGAGGGCAACGAATTAAAAAAAGTAGTAGTCACAGGAAAGGTGTTGATTTTATAAGGGGGGGGGGAAAGAGGAGTACACCTCTTGACCCTCTGTGTGGGCGTCCATGAATGGATTACACCAGTATAGTGAAGTTTATAAGAGGATTGCCAGCTTTCTAACCCACCCACAGAAGTAGACCTTCTGAGATTAAAGCGCATTACCAATAATGACATTGTGCCACCCATTGTGGCATTATTCACAGAGCTGTGTATTTCCACAAAGGAAAAACCAATCATGATAATTATATGCCTCGTTTCTCAATTATCATTTTTTTCCAAAGAGAAAACCTGGGTCTGGTGTCCCAGACGTTTCTTAGAACTCCACCAATCCCATTATCCATGCCGTGATTGATGCAAGTTGCCAGACATAACTAATCATGGCAAAGCTTTAAAAATTTATGATCAGCACTGATAGCTCACCACATTTTTACTGTCTTTTTCCTAGAATTAGGCAACATCCCCTATAAATTACCAATATAAAATTTTATATGAGAAACCTCAAAAAATTTCTATCTTACTCTAATCTGAATCATTGGGGAGGAGGAAGAGACTTCAACTATAGTATACAGCATCAATGCATGTTTAAACAAATTTGCTAGAAGGATGGAAATTCTGCCATGTTACTCTAGGTAAAGAATGCATAAAATCTTCACAAACTTCTGCCATTCAGCAAAATTTTTGCCAATTTCTGCATAAATTAAGAAATTTTTGATATTAGGAAATATTTTAAGCTTTTTAAAATCTTTGCTGAAATTTGCAGCAAGTTTGAAGCCAAATCTTGAAAAAAGATAAGTTTCTGCTGAACTTGCACATTCACTCATTCATTGGATTTACATAGCACCTCTTCAATAAACCTACTCAGAGGCGCTCCCAGCCCTGCCAGAGTTAAAAAAATTAAGATTTGTTGTCCTTTAAAACATATAACAACATATCATTAACCATTAACAACGACCCACTTGACAACTATTTTATTTCTTAAACACACAACGAAAACTTAATGAAAAACTGTAACACAACCAATTTTAACTACAGCAGCAGCAGATGCACGTTTCTGGTGTTTTGCACGAAACAAGACCTTCACAAGACCACCACATCGAAATCCAATGCAGAATTAAAGTCCATTCAATTACATTCAATTAAATCCTGAAATGATGAGAAATGAATGCC
This sequence comes from Lumbricus rubellus, assembly GCA_945859605.1. Classification (NCBI taxonomy): domain Eukaryota; kingdom Metazoa; phylum Annelida; class Clitellata; order Crassiclitellata; family Lumbricidae; genus Lumbricus; species Lumbricus rubellus. The sequence continues at coordinate 36,857,781 of OX243820.1, forward strand.
AGAAATCGGTCAAACGCTGTCCACGAAAATGTCAACAACAAAACAGGAATTATTTATTAATTAATTATCAAGCACGTCACAAGTCGTTAATTAATGCAAATTAAGCATCCGCTTGGACGCGCGTACATTCAAGGATCTTGCAACATCGAAACGACGACAGTCACTTGTGGGAATTCCCCTTCTGCTCAGTCCTCAACTTCCCCGAAACCACCTCTTCCGACGGTCGGTTGGGTCGCTCACTCCTCCGTTGACTAACACGAAAATCCTGAGACGTCGAGGCAACTCATCGAGTCCATCATCGAGTCGTTCGTTGACGAATCGTTGACGTTGCCGAAGCTTTCCTCCGATGACGACTGGTTCAGTTTGTTCTTCCTCACTTCATGGATTCGACGATCCTTCACAAGAAAACAATCACAAAGTTTAATAATAATTTATCTTTATTGAAACGCGTGCAAACGCACTGCACTTTACATTCATTCATTTATTTCGAGAACTTATATAGCGCCTCTTCAAGAAACCTACTCAGAGGCGCTCCCAGTCCAGCCACAGCTAAAAAATAAGATTTGAGCGACTTATAAAAAGCAGGTGTAAGTTATGCTATAGCGCAGTTGACCGGGGTCTAGTCACTCTCCTTGCTCTTTTTGATGTAAGCTCTGCCTTCGACTCTGTGGACCACTCTATTCTCTTGCAGCGCCTCTCCACTTCTTTCGGCTTAGTGGACCAGCCTCTTGACTGGCTCACATCCTTCTTAACTGACCGCTCTAACTGTGTAGTTCTTGGGTCGTCCAGGTCTGCTTGGGTCCCTGCCCCTCTCGGGGTGCCCCAGGGTTCCGTTTTGGGCCCGCTGCTCTATCTTCTCTATACTGCTGACATTTGCTCTTTACTGACATCTCAGGGCCTTCTGCACCAGCTATTTGCCAATGATGTGCAAGCCTACATCCATACCTACTCGGTTGATGCGGTGGCCGCTGTCAACCAGATGTGTAGGAATATGGATGTCCTCTCTCTTTGGATGGCCTCCAATCGGCTACTCTTAAACCCCTCCAAAACGCAATTTATTTGGTTGGGTGGCCGTAGACAACTCCAGGGTATTGACCTTCCCAACTTGCTCTGCTCTTTCCTCATATCACCTTTTCCCTCACAGTTCGTGATCTGGGTCTCACCCTCGATTCTGAACTTACTCTGTCCCAGCATGTGAACTTGGTTGCGAGGAGTGCCTATTACCAGCTTCGTCAGCTCCGTGTGGTCTCCCGTTCTCTCTCTCACGATGCGGTCGTCGTCCTTGTCCACGCCTTTGTTACAAGTCGAATTGACAACTGTTGTTCCTTACTTGTTGGTCTTCCCCTTGGGGTCCTGGGGCGACTTGATCGCGTCTTGCGCTCAGCTGCTCGCCTTATTGGGCGGCTTCCTAAATTTGCGCCTGTCTCTGCTTATATGCGTGATGTGCTGCACTGGCTGCCTGTGTCCCAGCGGATCTCATACCGCATTGCTGCTGTGGTCTCTCGCTGTGTCCTTGGCTGTGCTCCGTCATACTTGCGTGATCTATGCTGTCCAGTCTCTGACGTTGCAGCGCGTCGTGTACTTCGCTCTTCGTCTAAAGGCGAGCTTCTGGTCCCGCGGGCTCGCTTGGCTATTAAGCAGCGCCGTGTTTTCTCGGTCGTGGGGCCTACTGTCTGGAACGACCTCCCGGTCCCGCTTCGCTCACTACTTGTGGTCCATCCGGCTGCGTTCTACAAGTCCCTCAAGTCTTTTTTCTTTGTTCGTGGTTGGGCTGGGAGCGCCTCTGAGTAGTTTCTTGAAGGGGCGCTATATAAATGCTCTGAATGAATGAATGAATGAATGAATGAATGCAACAATCTTAATGAACATTGTATGCATCTCATACAGAAGAAGCTAAATAATAAAGTTAATAATAATAATTTGTCTAATCCTCCACCAGCATGTACTAAAGTAGACCTGTTGAATACTTACAGAACCATAGCAGTCTAGCATAAACGAAGATGTAGTAATTGTAAACAAGCATTTATAAAAGTGCTGTTCCATCATTCAGAGGCATTCACGAAAAAAAGTCAATCCCATCATAACAAATCAAATGAACTTCAATCATTTCCAAAGCTGAGGAAGCGAAAGCCAGACATGCTCAAGTCGCAATTCCTATGGAAGGCATTACTAACTAGAAGAACCAACATTCAATAAAGACTACCATGGTGTTAGTTACTAAAATAATGCCATAGCAGCTTGACTACCAATCAAAACATCCCACACACATCATTGTCAAATTAACGTAAACCACATCAAGAGATTAATTTAGTAGAACGTATTCAATGCGTACATGATCCTTGAGACGCTGTTGCAGATTGCTTAGGTAGACCTCGCGATTTCTCAAGTTTGTCTCCATCTTCTGAATCAGCTTCTCCTCCGTATCTTTGCTGAACCTACTGCTCGCTTCGATCACCTTATCGATATGCGTCTTCTGCAGCAAACACAAAACAATTTCTACGTGATCAGTCAACAACACTACTACGCAACACACACTATATAGAGATGTCTTATAACTGCTTTCATCATCTGGGTAGGGCACTTGAATTTATTAATTAATTCAAAACTTATATAGCGCCACTTCAATGAAACTACTTTGTACCAATTTAAGTTTAGTGAGAAAAGCATATATTCTGGTAGAGTCCAAGGTGTACGCGTAGCTCTTAAGAAAGGCCATTCTTAAAACTGTTCTTTTCAGGCACGCTGGAGTCAGGAGCGCCTCTGAGTAGTTTTTGTTACTTGAAGGAGCGCTATATAAATGTCCAAATTAATGAATTCTAGACCACTGGGTCAAACACAAGGAAGGCTTGATTCTTCACGGTTGCAGTATGAGCAAAAGGAACTAAAAGGACTTCCCTTTCGGCAGAGCGTATGGCACGACTATAAGTTTTGATTGACAGATAGAAGTGACAACATTACTCACATGCTGTCGCAGACGTTCCTGTATGGAGTTGAGCTTCCTGTCTCGTTTCTCGCCAGCAGTCTCCAGCTTACGTTCGATGCGTTCCTTCAGTTCCTGCCGATACAAATCACCGACCCTACGCACCTCCTCAACACGCACAGCCTGTCAAGAAAATTTCAAGTAGAATCACGCTTGGTCAACATATCCACATGTATCATAAAACCTATTAAGTATATCCTAAGAAAACTTTTGAATAAACTTCATCACAACACAACCTCGCTATGATCACGAGCACCTCTGAGTAGTTTTATAGAAGAGATGCAATATAAATAAATACTTGAATGAATGAATAAATACTCCAACTTCCGAAGGTATTTTGGAAAGCTACTATAGACAAGACCTCATACCATCACATTTGTTGACCCATGAATAACTTTACATTTGTTGACCCATGAATCACTTTACATTTGTTGACCAATGAATCACTTTACATTTGTTGACCAATGAATCACTTTACATTTGTTGACCTATGAATCACTTTACATTTGTTGACCCATGAATCACTTTACATTTGTTGACCCATGAACCACTTTACATTTGTTGACCCAACTATTACTTTACATTGTTGACCCATTTATTACTTTACATTTCTTGATCCAACTATTACACTACAACAGATAACCCATGAACACCAACAACGATCAATGAGCAGATAAAACAACGAAAAACAGTTATAACAATTCATTCTGAGCTCTATCTTAGAAGAGGCACAACACAAATTTACTGATCATGCAACAATTTATTACACGGCGCAAAGTCTGACTCACATGCTCGTGAAGCTTTTCCTGAAGCGCTTTGATTTGACTCGTCTTGTTTTCCTGCGTCACAACCATCTTCTCAGCGAGCTTCTTCAGCGCTTCCTTCGCAAACTGGTCGCTCATCTCGAGCATGCGTTGGTTTGCTTCTTGCGCTCTCTCGCGGTCCTTCACGATGGCCGACAACCTCTGCATCTCAACCAACTGAACAGAGACAACACACAAAAACATCAATCTCTCGCTCAGATAGACCAATAATTCTAATCTGTCAGGGTGAGAATTGCCGGGGGGATGGGGTGTCAACCCTCCAGTCTTTCTTAGAGCCCCACGTTAAAGTCTGTTTTCCCGATTTCAAGTGGATAATGGTCCGACCCCCAGTTATTTTTCCACAATTCTTACACTGCAATCTGTAGTAGTAGCAGCTGTTTATTGACTGAGCATAAACCAAACACAAACTAACCAGAAATCAGTAAAACTCAAAGACTTTCAAGTGATTGGTGCACAAGTCAAAGGATCAATCCAAATCATGGACCTATGGCTGCATATGTATGAAGTGTTAACGACTTCAATTTCTTAGCCTTGGTTGATAAAGGGTGGTTGGTCAGTCCTCTCCCTCACTGTCTCATCTTCCCACCATCAATGTGCTCACAACTCAATGCAAATTTTTTTCAGTCACAGGAATTTGAATCCCCAACTTTTCAGTTTTCAGTTGAGCATGCTAACCATTACACTACTGCACTTGTCAAAGAACCACCAGTTAATAGCTTTTTAAACAGACCTACTTGCACAAAGAACAAACTACTCAACCAATCGTGTGTTGCCAAGTATGCAGCACATCAAAGTGTTCTTTACAAAATGCTAAGTTGGCATTTAATTAAAATTATTAAACCTATTAACTCATAAAACTCCATTAACTTATTCAAATTAATATCACATTACCGTCAGCACCAAAGACCCCATCTTACCATCCGAGCAATGTTTACTAACTGAAATTTGCAATGCACTTTGAGCGGTGCTATAATATAAATTCGATAGCAATTGCAGAGCAGAGAGACATGTAGCTTAAGTTGTCTGTTGTAGCAGAGACGAACCATTCGTCTTTCCTCGGCCTCCTTCAGCTTCCTCTCTATCGCCTCCTGTGAGATCTCCTTGCACGGTGAAAAACTCTTAATGATGGGCAGAGCTTCAATGGCCGCTGGCTTAAAGATCACCTCAAACGCCAGACCTTTCCCCTTCGGGCTCTCAACTAACAAAGCAAATCAACAGGCATATCAGTTAAGA
>OX243820.1:36867817-36870317 GCA_945859605.1 Lumbricus rubellus
TATGAGGATGATGATGGCGACGACGACGACGACGATGATCATGTTGATGATGATGATGATGATGATGATGATGATGATAATGATAATGATAATGATAATGATGATACTTGTATAGGTCGGTGGCAATCATCCGTCTGATCCAATGGTTGCATTCATCTGCAATCGACCTGCGATGCATTCAGCAGATGATGGTCGATGGATGTCAGATGATAGCACTGGATGTCTCAAGGATCCCACTGACATCCTCAGCTACTGCCAGAAGGCAAGCATATCATCTCATCTAATCTCATATCATCTCATCATCTCATCATCTAAATCTCATCTCATCATCTAATATCATCTCATCATCTAATCTCATCTCATCCTATCTAAACTACTCTCATATAATCTCATCTCATCTCATCTCATATAATCTCATCTCATCTAATCTAATCTAATCTCATCTAATCTCATCTAATCTCATCTAATCTCATCTCATCTAATCTAATCTCATCTCATCTTGGGGCCAGTCTTCATCATTGTCATCCAGCTACATTCTATAAATCGCTTAGTATGCACTTTGCTTGCCAAGCACAAGGCAGACCCCAGAGCACCAGACTCTCTCTATGTCTCTCTCTATCTATGTCTCTCTCTCTCTGTCTCTCTCTCTGTCTCTCTCTCTGTGTGTCTGTGGCTGTATGTCTATCTCTCTCGCTCTATGTCTCTCTGTGTCTCTCTCTCTCTACATGCATTGCATTGCATACACGCACGCACGCGCGCCACACGCACACACATTATTATATTATATTCTATATTTAATCATGCATGCATGCATTGAGACACACACACATACACGCACGCACACACACACACACATGCACACACACACACATGCACACATTCATGTAGCTTGAATGCAGACATAAGTATAGATAGGCGTAGGCATACATTCACGCCCTCGCGTCAGCATCATCGTTATCATCATCATCATCATCATCATCATCATCATCATCATCATCATCATCATCATCATCATCATCATCATCATCATCATCATCATCATCATCATCGTCGTCGTCGTCGTCGTCGTCGTCGTCGTCGTCGTCGTCATCGTCGTCATCATCATCATCATCATCATCATCATCATCATCATCATCATCATCATCATCATCATCATCATCATCATCATCCCAGTCGTCATTATAACCATGATGAGCGTTGTCATTGTTATTATTGTCTGAAGTATCATCATCTCAGCAGATCTCTGGAGAGTGGCACCACACACGTGTCACGTGTGCAGCTATTGTCCCCGAGAGAGACAGACAGATGGCATTCCCTCGCTGAAGAGCCACAAACATCCACTCGAATATTATTATTATTGCAAAGATTTGTTTATGTCAAAAGCATGATTGCACAGAAATGCAATCCTCGGCCATCATGCAATAATATTCGTGATCATGACAATCATACATTTGTGGACATACATGTACTTGTACCTTTGCGTGCATATGATGCAGAGATATTTACAGGTTGCATACATGTATGAGCTCATAGTCTCATACATACATTGCATATACGAAAAATGATACACTGTATGTGTGCACATATGCTTGATCAGTTTTGCACACACCCCCAAGCAACCTGCAGGTCCTGACATGCAGAACTTGTGTTGAATTGACAAAAGCAATCCCATCATTTTGTGCCTGATTGTGCACTCCGAACAAATCTTGCAGTCCACTCATCGTTTCTTATTGTCTCATACTATTCTACCAATGTATTGGTCCTTATTGTCTTGTGCTACTTATTGCTTCTTATTGTCTGATGTCAGTTACACATTTATTTTCAATGTTTGATGTAAGCCACCCATTGTTTTTCATTGTCTTGTCATCCATCTATTGTTTCTTATTGTACCATGCCATCAACCCATTGTTCTTTATTGCCTTGTGCCACCTACCTATTGTTTTTTATTATCTAATGCCACCCACCCATGGTTTTTATTGTCTCATGCCATCCACCCATTGTTTCCTATTGTCTCATGCCATCCACCCATTGTTTCTTGTTGTCTCATGCCATCCACCCATTGTTTCCTATTGTCTCATGCCATCCACCCATTGTTTCCTATTGTCTCATGCCATCCACCCATTGTTTCTTATTGTTTCATGCCATCCACCCATTGTTTCCTATTGTCTCATGCCATCCACCCATTGTTTCCTATTGTCTCATGCCATATACCCATTGTTTCCTATTGTCTCATGCCATATACCCATTGTTTCCTATTGTCTCATGCCATATACCCATTGTTTCCTATTGTCTCATGCCATCCACCCATTGTTTCCTATTGTCTCATGCCATCCACCCATTGTTTCCTATTGTCTCATGCCATCCACCCATTGTTTCTTATTGTTTCATGCCATCCACCCATTGTTTCCTATTGTCTCATGCCATCCACCCATTGTTTCCTATTGTCTCATGCCATCCACCCATTGTTTCCTATTGTCTCATGCCATATACCCATTGTTTC
>OX243820.1:36875317-36901202 GCA_945859605.1 Lumbricus rubellus
AATGTATATATATATATATATATATATATATATATATATATACATATATATATATATAATAGCCTTAAATCATAGATGTAAAAAACGATGGAAACAGAATAAAAAACGGTAAAAAACGAGGTTTTTTTCGAAATAATAAAAAACGACAAAAAAACGATAAAAAACGGAAACGGAAAATAATTTGACTTTGTTACATCTAAAACCGCATTTTAACCTTGAAAACCTTGATTAGGAACCTACTACACGCAGTCTATCTCTTAAATGATGATGTTAAACGAAGAAATAATGACTTTAGTTAGCTGAATCCTTGAGAGTTTGCGGAAAACATAAAAAATATCAGAAAAAAATTAAAATTTAAGAAAATAATAACAGAAATAAATGAATAAATAAAGACAAAGAAATAATAAAAAACGATAAAAAACGATGGGGAAAATAAAAAACGAAAAAAACGACGTTTTTTGGGAGCCAATAAAAAACGGAAAAAAACATTTTTTACAACTATGCCTTAAATTACTTCACAATATATACGTATATATATATGTATATGTATACCCTTACATTACTTCACAATATTCACGTATAATATGTGTATATAGTTGCATACCATTACATTACTGGCAATATATTATATTTTTATATAATATATTATATATATATATATAATAGTCAACTCTATATAGCAGGCGAGATGCAGTGCACTGCGCTTGCAAGCCGCGCGGGACCGGCCACTATGATAATATTGGTCCTCAGAGAAGAGAAGAGAAGCGAGGATCTCTCGTCTGCTGAGGATTGCATGGCCGCATCGGTTCAGCGGGAAATCAATAGATGTTGCTTCGACTGAAGGAGGAGGAGAAGGAGAAGGAGGAGAAGGAGGAGGACGAGGAGGATCGAGGAGAAGGAGGAAGAGAAGGAGGACGAGGAGGATCGAGGAGAAGGAGGAAGATAAGGAGGAGGAAAAGGAGGAGGAAGATGAGAGGAGGAGGAGGAGAAGCAGGAGGAGGAGGAAGAGGATGGGGAGGAGGACGGGGACGAGGAGGAGGATGGGGAGGAGGAGGAAGAGGAGGAGAAGGAGGAGGAGAAGGAGGAGGAGAAGGAGAAGGAGGAGGAGAAGCAGGAGAAGGAGGACGAGGACAAGGAGGAAGATGAGAGGAGAAGGAGAAGGAGGACGACGAAGAGAAGGAGGAGAAGCAGGAGGAGGAGAAGAAGGAGGACGAGCTGGAGGAGGAGGAAGAGGAGAAGGAGGGCTGTGTGTGGCGTAGGGGTGGGGGTGGCGGAGGCACGGGCCGGGGTGTGCAGAGCGGATCGAGGGAAGGAGTTGGTTCTAGAAGGACCACTCCTGCTAAGACGTCCTTTCTGACATGTAGCTGAGGATCTCAGGCCACCGCGTCAACATATCTAAGCCGAGGGTTGTGACAACGCATGTTTTCATTCGTTCGTTCGTTCGTTCTGTCTTCCAGATTTATCTTCTTCTGTAATATTATTAATGAAAATAAAATTTAATAATCAGACTATTCGTATGAGAGCCAGAGTGCATGGTGGCCTAACCCTTAGATTTTTCCTTGTGGTCTTTTATGATGTCAATCAATTGACTTATTGTGAAGCTATCAAATGCCAGAATGACCTAACCCATTCTCTTTGTATTGCCTATATATTCTTCGAACGTTTGTTCTGGCACTGACCGGTGCACCCATGCCAGCGTGACCTATAGGCTAACCCTCTAAGCTCTGTTGCCTTAATGTCGCTTGCGCGTGCGTATTTTATTATCGCACACTGAAAATGCTCGAGACCAAAATGAACCTTTAAAATGATACATTTAAGGCAGATTTGATGAAGACATTAAGTTATTTATGGATAGCAATAATTATTATTGTTTCAGCTAAATACGAATGGAACGAATGCTGATAAAAGTCTGATATTGATTGCATTTACGAAATGTACTATAGATCTGATCCATCGCGAGAAAGTGAAAACTAGAAATCTAATTTCTTATTGAGTCCAGCTGTTATGGCGGACAAACCGCAATATCAAAATGACTCCAGCGTATATAGAACCATGCATGCTGTGCAGAAGACTTAGTGGTTAATTTTCTGACATTTTGCTTCTCTTTTCTGGCCTACTTACCAAACGATCCAGAGTTTGGTATACAGATTGAAAAAATCAAAAGTTAGAAACCGCAGTTATATTTTTGTTCCATATGGCTGGATGATTGAGAGTTAATTATTAGGCTGTTCAAAGTGTTAGGCTATGATTATTGTAACAAGGTTTACCAAAAGCATAAGCCTATTTTTGCAACGTGAGGAAAATTATTGTAAATAGAAGAATTTACGGCAATAGCCTACATGCAGCTAGTAGCCTAGCTATCACTTCTGGTATTGTTCAACAAGGAAAAGTTTATTCTCGGCAGTTAGATGGACTGCTTTGCGCATGTCGTACGTCATCTCAAAAAAGGTGTTTGTTCAGTTGCTTTGCGTTTGGCTGTGCGATAAGCATTAGGCAAACAGGACAACTTGCAGCTTCTGGCCCTCTGACCTGTCTTAGTAGCATCCTAACATTTTCACTGTCCACCCATTTAGAAAAGTAATAGGCCTTGACGACGACGACGATGAAGACGACAAATAGCAACATATAGGCTTCTGCGGTTGTCTTGGGCATAGGCCTATACAGCACAGACCCACGCCAATCTGTGACCAAACTTTGCTTTAAATTGGAATAGGCCTAGAATATTTCTTGAATTTATAATGTTAACGCGTTGACAATCTTCACAAGTATAGCGACCAATATTATTCCATAACATTCAAGTTCATTCCTGGTATTATTTTTTTCCGCTTCCCCTAGTATTCTTTATTCGCACGGCAATCTTGAATTGAAGACTTTGTGTAGCAACAGTGCCTTGACTATAATGGCTTCTGGTATTTGCTTTCTGATCTCCGCATTCGGCATTCTTAATCAGGCCTACTGGTAGATAAGCTGACGCTTTACTGTTTGACTTTGCTTTCTGCTGACCAAATCGGAAATGCAGCACACCCTTAAAATTGTTCAGGATGTACTTTTTATACAATTTTCACGCGTTGCTTTCAAATTTAATCTTCCTCTTATACTTGTAGTACACGAGCCACTTTCTATAAAAACGTTCAATGGCGTCAAGACGTTGGTCCAAGTAAGTGAGTCCTCACTGACGTTTAGACCTAAGTCATGTGCAGGCAGTGCGTTGTCGGGGTGGGGTGGGGGCTATGGAGTAATGGATAACACGCTGGCGTAAAGAGCGAGAGGTGGCGAGTTCGAGCTCCCGTTGGGCGGACATGCTTTGTAGGCTGCTATTAGCGTGGTGTATTGCAGGCTGTCTGTTCAGTTTGATGTTAATTAAGAAGGGAAAATTATTAAGGAGCCGAGGTGGCCTGCAGTTTACCTCGGCTCCTTAGTAATTTCCCCTTCTCTAAAGTTCTCTTCAGCTTCAACGCGCAGCCGCACAACAGGAATTTTATGAAAAATGATTTCTGCAGTCAAATTTTCGCAAGAAAAATAATAATTACGAAAGATGCAATAATCTTCCCGTTCTTCACTTCACCGCAAACTAATGTTTCTCCCTCTGCCTACCATCTCTGTATACATATATTATTATAATATATAATATATATACAGAAGCACACACACATATATATACACATGATATATATATATATGCATATATATATATACATATCGATCCTTAATTTTCTAGCGCATGATTGAATCTGCGTTCAAAACGAGGTTTGATCATCAGGAGTATACGGCGATCATCATGATCATCAGTCCGTTGGAAAACGTGACTAACGTAGATATTATATATCCACAGACGTACATGTAGATGGTCAACACGACACACAGAAGCAGAAATTATATTTGATTAGAATGCTCGAGTGTGCTCGGCATCGACTCCGACTGCACTCGGAGCAGCAAATGAAATGAACGTGCGTCGTATACAAGCCACTCGGTGTGTGTGCAAGTTGTCGATACCCATGGACCATGGTGGTAGTAGTCCGTGACACATTGCAGAAGTAGGGGGCCTATACGTGCTGTAGAGAAACATGCATAACGTGGTCCTTATTTGATGTTGGGTTTATTTTATTTATTTAGCGCAATTCTGAAGAGGTGCTTCAATATGGAGTAGCCTATAATTATTTTCTGTATGAACGTTTGCTTTTGAATAAAAGATTGCGTTTAGTGATCCTACTCAAACTCTCATATGACCTGCGTTCCATTCAGCGTGACTTGCCTGACTGTTTCAAAAAAAAATAAAATACTCAAAACATTCTTCTTTGACTGTATACCTGAGTCGGGAGCGCCTCTGAATTGAATAGTTATCTTGAAAGTGATATATACATGTATATACATGTATATATAATATAATTCCTCATTTCTGTGGTTGGTCCGACGGTCTGGAATAACCTTCCTTTTGAGCTGCGCCTACACCCTGGGACTCTACCAGGATCGTTCCTTACTAAACTTAAAACTTCTTTTTGGGCGCGCTGGAGTCGGGAGCGCCTCTGAGTAGTTTTTCACTTGAAGGAGCGCTATATAAATGTCCGAATGAATGAATGAATGTATCCTTATTTCCGCCCCACCGCACCCTTCCTCTACCACCCCTCCTCCGGAAAACCCACCTGAAGTATAATGACCACATTAAGTGGAGCAGTGATTCGGATACACACCTTATTCTGTGGAATTATTGTTTTTTCCAGTCGGACCTTTCCAAAGCGACGCGCTGCTCGTTCCTGAGCATTGCGCCTTCCATCACATCCACGATCCAAAGCAGTGTGCATTGATTGACAGCTGGAAATTGAAGTCGGAGAAGTCTTGCATGGAGAAAGGATTGGTGCAGCACAGCTATGGAATGCTGCAGCCGTGTGGAGTGAGCAAGTTTAGTGGAATTGAATTCGTCTGCTGTGCTCCAAATCAGACGACTGCCACAAAGAAAGGTCAGATAAGAAATATGGCCATTATGAGTAAATGAGTGAGTGAGTAAACAATCGATCGAGTGTGCGAGTGAGTGTGTGTGAGTAGGTGAGTGAGTAGGTGAGTTAGTGAGTGAATGAGTGAGTAGGTGAGTGAGTAGGTGAGTGAGTAGGTGAGTGAGTGAATGAGTGTGAGTGAATGAGTAACCAACCAATGAATTACGAAATGTTTTTCAATTGATAGAGTATAGTAAGTTCGATGTGCCCTGATCGCGTATTCCAGTCAAACGTTGATTTTTTTACACCATATTAGACACCTTTATAACATGGTATCTTGCATCTATATATTTATATTCTACCTCGTGTTTAATTGTTAATGAACGCGGTCCACTAGCAATGTGATGTCAACGTCAGCGGCATTTGTGTGCTACAATATTTCGATCAGAATTTATATAGCGCCACTTAAAGATACCTACTCAGAGACGCTCCTTTATAACATGGTAGTTCTGCTTCTATTAAATTTTATATCCTACCTTGTGTTTAATTGTTAATGAACCTAGTTAACGGACAGTGTCATGTCAACGTTAGCAGCCTTTGTGTGCTGAAATATTGCTTTTCGGGCAGTAATAATATAAGTGAAGACACTGCAGCTGCTCTTAAAGAGAACTCCAGGTCTAGTTTTTCACAGATTTTTCCACAAACGATTTCAATCTTTGTTTTAGTTTCTGTTGTGAAGTCTGACTCAGTTGTTGACGAGAAATGGAAAGCATCCGGTAAAAGTGACGACTTTTCAAAGTACGTCAACAAACCGACGATTGGACGGAAATGGAACGAACGCGAATACTACATGAAAGCGAAGAATGATATGAAGAAATACCACCAGGACAAAGTCGCCAAGGTCAGGTGCCACCACCACTTGAAGGTCGTTTCTGGTTTAGCGACGATCTATCTCCTGCTGTTATTACAGACTAATGAGTTTTTATATAGCGCCCCTTCGATGTGAACTACTCAGACGTGCTCCCAGTCCAGCCACGGTTAAATCTGATGTGGTGTCTGAGGTCTGAGTTTTGTGATTGGTGGTGGTGGCGGCGGCGGCGGCGACGACAATGATGATGATGATGAAATTGGCAATGCCATTGATGATGAAGCTGATGACGAAGATGTGGAGTAGCGAGGGAAAAAAGTAGATGAAACGATGATGATGATAATGATGATGATGATGATGATGGCGACGACGACGACTATGATGATAATGATGAAAAAATTGACAATGATATTGATGTTGAAACTGATGGAGAAGATAATGACATAATTGATATGATGAAAATTATGACGTGGTATAGAGAATCAAAACGACTGTGACTGCAATTAAATTATCACATGATCACTTATTTATATAGAGCTACTTTTCGTAATTCCATCGTTGTTGTTGTTGCTCATTTTTCTTGCACAGATGATGAAAGACTGGGCGACTGCTCGCCAGCGAGTCGAGAGTCTAAAGACGATTGATCTGAAGGCGAGCGAGAAGCTGAGCAAAGAGATCACGAGCGTAAGTATAATACTTATATGCCCGTGAGTCAGACATTGGAAGAGAGCAATAGTGAGCTTTATAGAGCACAGCGAATGAGTATGTGGTAGTTGAGTGGTTATTTTTGGTGCTAAGTATTAATTAATGCTTTTGCTACATGCAAAGCAATAAGTAGATGCGTATAAACTTATAAAGTCTTTGTTCTCGTTCATCTATCTACTGCAGCATCTTTTCGTCTTATCATCTTATCATCTTATCATCTCATCATCTTATCATCTTATCATCATATCATCTTATCATCTTATCACCTTACCATCTTATCATCTTATCACCTTATCATCTTATCATCGATCTATCCGTTCTCTGGACAGGTCTGACTTCCTTGTCCCACGAGATAGGACCACTATTGCTCAAACTCGATCCTTTACCATCATGTTGCCAATTTACGTTTACTTATTTACGTTATTGGGTTGCATTACTTATGTTTACTGAGTTACGTTACTGTGTTACGTTACCTCTGTTACTGAGTTATGTTACTGATTTACGTTACTTAGTTATGTTACTGTGTTGCGTTAATGGATTACATTACTGATTTACGTTACTGTCACTGCAGAGGTTCCAGATGATGTACAAGGCTGAAGAAGCAGAGAAAGAGTTGGAGCGGAAGCAGCTCGAGCAACTGCATGATCAGAGGATTCAGGCTCAGCTGAGCACTCGCGAGCAACAGATATTCGAAGATTTTATGGCATCGGTTGATGACAGCAATGTTCAGGTTAAATCTATTCTTGTCACTGAAACTGAAACGGGTTTCTGATTCCGACAAATCGTTATTCTTCTACTGAAACTGGTTTCTGTTTTGAAGAAACCGTTACTCTTTACCTGAAACTGGTTTTAGCATTATTCCTTTACTGAAACTGGGTTTAGTGTTATTCTGTTACTGAAATAGGTTTTTAGTGTTATTGCTTGAATGAAACTGATTTCAGTGTTTTATTCTTTTAATAAAACTGGTTTTTGTATTATAAGAAATTTTTTTGCTGAGACTTTAATTGTTTTTAGTGGTATTCTTTTACTGAAACTGTTTTTAGTTTCTAATAAGCCATTATTCTTTTTGCTGAAACTGGTTTCAGCTTGTGAGAAACCGTTTATCTGTCTTTGAAACTGTAGCCAGCCAAGGTCGTTCGTTTGCTAAGGCGCTACATAAATGCTCTGCAGAAGGACCGGGTCCACACAGTCGGTCTCTTCACCCGTCTTCGAGAGACTGATCCAGGGTCTGTGGACCGCATTCGAAAGCAGACAATGGCAAAGCTGGAAAGCATCGAAAGACAATTGAAGAAGGCGCTATTGTCTCTCGACCGTCTGTCAAAACAGAAGAATAATATCCGGAAGCAGATTGGTAATGAAACAACAATGATAATTTATCTCTTTGTTATTTTTTCTATTGTCATCATTATTATTATTGTGGTTTTTTCACCCATGAGCTAGAATCATTTTTTTTCTGGATGTAAAAAATTCTCTCATGTGTTATTTTGAATGATTTCGCCTGGGATTGACGCAGCAGTTGACAAGGGAACCAGTCGCCCAGAGGCTACATTGGAACTGAAAACAATTATAGACCGTATACCTCTCTATTGTTTATAATTATGTGATCCTCGAGTGTGCAGATAAACCAGGAGGACATTGTTCTGCAATGGCAATGTCAAGCCTTTGCTAATGGTTTGATTAATTATTAGTAGTAGTACTTTTAGTGATAGTGTTTTGTTGATTATAATAAATAATTACTGTTTAAGTCTAATATGCTAATCTTTAGCTTGTTAATAAATGTTTACTTAATGATGATGATGATGATGATGACGACGACGATTAATATTAATATTAATAGTAATAGTAGTTGTAATAATGATAATGATAATGATAATGATAATGATAATGATAATGATAATGATTAATAATAATAATAATAATAATAATAATAATAATAATAATAATAATAATAATAATAATAATAATAATAATAATAATAATAATAATAATAATAACAATAACAATAACAATAACAATAACAATAACAATAATAATAATAATAATAATAATAATAATAATAATAATAATAATAATAATAATAATAATAATAATATAATCGATAATAAGATCGCTGTTTCACACCGTATTCGACACCTTTAAAACATTTCTTCCATTTGTTATATTTTATTCTACATCGTAATTCATCCTTAGGTCCTCCTGCGCATCCGCCCTAAGGCTACAGTGTAATAATAATAATAATAATAACAATATTAACAATAATTCTAATAACAATAATTCTAATAACAATAATTCTAATAGCAATAATTCTAATAACAAGAATTCTAATAACAATAATGATAATTTCAATAATTCAAGCGACATAGTTACTGAGCTTGTATTACTTGTAGCGTTGGACTTAGACAATTACTACGCATTGGATGACAGCATTTCTACTCTGCTGCTGAAACCATTGTCTGAGGATACGCAGTCAGAGACAGGCAAAGCATCTACCATCAGACCATCAACAAAAGCATCGCTTGATGATTACGATGATGATGATGATGACTACGATGATGTGTATGATGATGACGACGATGATGATGATGACGATGATGATGATGAGAAGAAAGTTATTGTGAAGAAATCCGGGGAGCACACCAACAGCCACGATGATTACATTGATGATGATGCCAAAGACTATGATGAGGATGATGATGACGATGATGATGACGATGAGAAGATGATGGTAGCAGAGAAGAAGAAGATGATGACGAAGGGACATGGAACAAATGCAGGTAAAACGCATCGAGTTAAGAAAACGAGTTTTCTATTGTGTATGAGTGTGTGTGGATGGATGGGTGAGATGGTGGATGGATGGGTGGGTGGGTTTGAGTGGGTGGGTCGGTGAAGGTACATGGGTGGGAGGGTGGATGGATGGATGAATGGATGGATGGATGGGTGGGAAGGGATTTAGGTAGGCTGGGATTTGGTTGGGTTGGGTTTTTGGGCAGGTGGGGGATGCATTTGGGTGGGTGGATATTTATGGGTGGATGGATGGGTGGGTAGATGGACAGTGTTTGATGTAGGCATATCCATGGGAAGACCCCTCCAAAGGAACTAGATTCAACAGAGGTCGATTGATGGATGGACGGACAGACGGACGGACGGACCAGGTTTGGAGTTTGCATGCATATTTGTGGATGAATGAATGGATGACAAAAAAAATCGTCGCTAATCAGTAACTAACCAAGAAATTATTACGAAATGTTTTCCAATTATTTTATGCTAGTAAATTCGATGTATAATATTCTGATCTGTAGGCTATAACTGCGAATCGTTGAATTTTTTAGAGCACAGTTTCACACCATATTCGACACCTTTAAAACATTTCTTCCATCTGATATTTTTTAATGTATACATCGTTTTCACGTTATGTCTTGCTACTGCTCCCCTCAAATTCAGTGTTGTTTGTTAACGTCAACAGCCTTTGTGTGCTAAAATATTTCGTTGTAAACACTAAAAACATGATGATGATGATGGTTCTCTGCCCGAAGGCAGGTTCATTGGCTTTTATGCCCCTGTGGATGAGATGAGTGAGGTGGTTTCCCGTTGCCTTCCCCACAGACAATGATGGGTAAGCAACTTGCCCAAGGTCGCTCCGCAGCAGCTTGCGCCACCGCATCCCATGCGTGCTAGCCCGAGATATCTAAATCTCTGAATGTCAACTCCCAGCCCGGGGCTTGAACCGCAGTCCGTTGTATCCAACAGACGAATGCCGCTCTCGCTTACCGGTGTAGCTAACTAGGCCAGTAAAATGTATCGATTGAAAAGTTCTCGAATTATAGGCCGATATTCGACACCTTTAAAAAGCATTTAGGATCTGCTATTTATAATCACACTTGCGTTACGTTGCAATCTCGCATTATCTGTCTTCCTAAAGTTGACGCCACACGTACATGTAGTCTCTGCGTGCCACAAGCAGTCTTTACAAAACTGGAATTTAATTGTAAAGCGCTCCATTATAATAAATTCGACGCCCGAAAGGCTGTGAAACATACTTGCATTATGTTATTGATAATCGTACTTAGGTCTGCGCTGAATTCATAAGCTGTGATAGTTAGGCTATGCCAAGAAAATTGCCAAGCAAATTGTTGTCGTTGGCAACGGCGTTTGAAATCATAAGTTGTCGTGAAATCCTGGATCCATCCATCCACACATCCCGTTAAATCCCACGTCTGTAATGGTCGACGTCAACTGTCTTTCATGCCACAAGATGTCGCTATAAAACTAGATATTCATTGCAGTGCTTAGCTATTTTACACACCTTTAAAACATGTTTAAGTATTGCTATTTATAATCTCACGTTCAGTCGTTTGATGCATCCAGAAGACTTAGTGATGGGTTGACGTCAACGGCCTTTGGCTGCAACAAGATGTCGCTGTAAACACTAAAATACAATAAAACATTTGGGGAGGCCAGTGGCGCATTGGATAGCACACGGGCATGGAGATAAGCGGAGCTGAGTTCGATTTTCGAAGCCCCTCTGTACGATAGACGTGCTTTGTAGGCTGCTATTAGCGCCGTTGTATTTGCAGGCTGTATGTGCTGTTTGTAATTGTAAATAAGATTGATGAGAATTAAGATTATTTCATGTAATCATGCTGCGTTGTGCGAGTTTGAATAATAAAGAAGAGATTTCAAATATCTGTAAGTCTACTGAATGTGTTGGACTACATTCGACACTTTTAAAACGTGTGATTCATAACATTAAACGAATGGTGAATGGTGATTCATAACATTGAGCGCTCCTTAGTAGTAACCTTGAAGGAGCGCTATATCAAATTTTCAGTAAATAAATAAATAAATTGAACTTTCTATCACCCAAAAGGCGTTCAGTCAAAACAACCTAAAAGGATATGGAATTAAAAGTGTTTTCCAATTGATGTTGGCAAGCGGACGTGATAATTATTATAAGAAATTGAATTTTCAGGTCACAGTTTCCAGCCATATTCGACACCTTTAAAACGTATTTTCGTTCTGCTATTTATAATCTCACTTGCGTTCGGTCGTTTAATGGTTGAATCAACGAGGAATTCAAAGGGTCATGCAGCAGACATAATAGTTGTGTGTTCGTATTCGTTTCAGTGACCAACGTCATCTTGCAGAACGTTGGAGAAATAAATAACTTCATCGTTTACTTTGTCTAGTTAATATACAGACAATGTCAACGTTAACGGCTAATTGCTAAACAACGTAACATTGAACTCTGCAGCGCGCTCAGTCAAAAAACCTAAAAGGGCGGTTAATTAAAAACGTTTTCCAATTGATGTTGGCAAGGCCGACGTGATAATTATTATAAGAAATTGAATTTTCAGGTCACAGTTTCCAGCCATATTCGACACCTTTAAAACGTATTTTTATTCTGCTATTTATGCTTCCACTTACGTTCAGCCGTTTAATTACGAAATGCCTGTTTTGGCTGTATCAACGAGGGATCCAAAGTGTAATGCAGACAATAATTATAGTTGTGTGCGTGTTCTTATTCGTTTCAGTGACAAACGTCATCTTGCAGAACAAACCACAACAGATGATGTCATCACCATCATCATCATCATCATCTTCCCCTCTTTCACCAGTTACAATCGTCAGACCTTTCTCTGGTCTGTCAGGTGACATTGAAGATGAATATCTGGACGATTACATTCACGTTAGAAGGGACAACCATGCGCCGGATAATATGAACAAGAACAAACTGCATGTACAACAGGTATTCACCGAAAGACATATATGTTATGTACTAGTGTGATTATATACTTTCAACAATGGTGGTTCTATTATAATAGGCCTAATTGTATTTGTGATGATGATGATGAAGACGACGATGACGATGATGATGATAATGACGACGACGACGATGGTGATGGTGACGATGACGATGATTACGGCGATGATGATGATGACGATGACTACAGCGATGATGATAATGACGACGATGATGATGTTAATGGTGGTGATGATGATGACGACGACGACGATAACAATGATAATGATAATGATGTGAGCAATATCAAGATTCACTGTGTACAGGCCCGGATTAACCACGGTGCTGATTGTGCTGCAGCACAGGGCCCCAAGCTTCGGTGGGGCCCCCAAATTGTAAAAGTAAAAAATAAATAAAGTGAGGATTCAGGAAAGAAACAGTTATTAATAACAGTTATTAATAGTTATTATTATTTTTTATTATTATTTATTATTAAGAAACAGTGCAAATTGCAATGCGTTAGGCTATGCATATCAAATTAGCAATCATAGCAATGACTAAACAGGCTTTATAACCAAATAATGTCATAGTATACGATGACGTCACTTTGATGTATCCCTCTCAAACTGTACGAGTCACTCAGTGTTTAATCTAGTCCCCGGCCTCTGGGGGGGAATTCAAGTTTCTGGGAGGGAGACAATTGAGCGTCCGAAGAACGCTCGTGAGGCGCGTAGCGCCGAGATCGGAAAGGGGGAGGAGTATGGGGAGGGGGACGTGCCCCCTCCCCACCAGAAACTTTTTGAATTTTCACATTGAAATGGCAGCATTTTAAGGTGTCATCTTAACAAAATAGCTGTACTTTTTCAAAGTCTCACCAGAAACGTTTTGAATTTTCACACTGAAATGGCAGCATTTTAAGGTACCCATCTTAACAAAATACCTGTACTTTTTCAGAGCCCCATCAGAAACTTTTTGAATTTCCACATTGCAATGGTAGCATTTTAAGGTACCCATCTTAACAAAATAGCTGTACTTTTTCAGAGTCTCATCAGAAACTTTTTGAATTTTCACATTGTATTGGCAGCATTTTAAGGTGTCATCTTAACAAAATAGCTGTACTTTTTCAGAGTCTCACCAGAAACGTTTGAATTTTCACATTGAAATGGCAGCATTTTAAGGTGTCATCTTAACAAAATAGATGTACTTTTTCAGAGTCTCACCAGAAACTTTTTGAATTTCTACATTGCAATGGCAGCATTTTAAGGTGTCATCTTAACAAAAAGCTGTACTTTTTCAGTGCTTGCATGAGAGACCTAAGACTTGAATAAATATCCGCAATACTTTAAAAAATATTTTTGTGGGAGTTTCTACACTGCAATGGTAGCCTTTGAAGATGCCATTTCAGCAAAATAACTCCATTATTTCAGTACTGATAAAAAGTGTTTAAGGATTTCAATATATATATATATATATATATATATATATATATATATATATATATATATAAAATTATAATTACAATAAAATCATCTTTCTTTATCGAGTTCAACAGCTCAGTTGTGTTGTTGCTGGGCTAATCTAATGAATAACTGCAGACGTGAATATAATAGTATAATAAGCTGACTTTTCAGCACTATAATCAGCTTATCCCAGTTTCCCAATGATATGGTCATGCATTGCTGACCAGGACACACTTTCAGAAATCATATTTAATGGTACATAACCAACCAAGAACTAATAAACTACCGGTACCTAAATTGGGAAGCCACATGTATAGTCATGATGCTGGTTTTTTACTAGGTGTTCCAAAATAGTACCAAAACATTTTGAAATTTGACAGTTTAAAATTTGAAGGATGGCATTGGAGGAAAGCCATTCAGTTGTACAAATATTAACAGTAAGTTGTACTCATTTTAGCAGGTTTGTGTCATATATTATAATAGTAAATGATAACATTATAACCATATAAGAGTAAATAATATTACGGTATATTATAAAAGTTCATGTAATACGATGATGTAAACAGAAACTAAAAGCTATTATTATTTTTGTCAACTTTTTCTCGAGAGGATGTCATCTCAGTTTTTAGTTGGGCAAAAATAGTGCTTATACAAATACATTGAGTAAGTTATGCTCATTGCAACATGATAGTATCAATCATATATTATAATAGTAAATAATATGATTATTATTAATATCATGGTGCATCAAAACACTTCATGTGGAACAATGATGAAAACAGCATCCAAAAATCAATATCATTTTGTCAAATTTTTCTGGGGGGGGGGGGAAAATGCCAATCCTGGGAGGGAACTTTCCCCCCCCCCCAGAGACGTCTAGATTAAACACTGCGAGTCACTGATAACTTTTGTGGAGGAAATGCGAGGGACTTTTGATGATAATTTTATAGGGCCATTATAAGGCTAAAGAAGAACACCCAGGGTTACGTGGATAATCACCAATATAAGGAAGCCGAACCATGGACGGTGGGCGGAGT
The DNA here is from genome assembly GCA_945859605.1 of Lumbricus rubellus. Classification (NCBI taxonomy): domain Eukaryota; kingdom Metazoa; phylum Annelida; class Clitellata; order Crassiclitellata; family Lumbricidae; genus Lumbricus; species Lumbricus rubellus. The sequence continues at coordinate 36,890,056 of OX243820.1, forward strand.
TTATCAGGGGCTAAGGGGTAGGGGGAACCAAGGCCCCAAAAAGGTCCAGAGTAATATTTTTTACTTTGAAAATGGTATTTTTTCGGGCTTAGCCCTCCAGAAGGCCCAGACTCGAAAAAATATGCGGGAATTATTTTCCCCACGAACCGAAACTTCAATCTCATGGCTAAGAAAGGTCAATTTTTGGCGGAGAAAATAGTATGGTTTTATGAGATTTCGACCTGATGGCTAAAAAAGGTTATCAACTTCTTTGTGCCGAGGATTAAAAAAAATTCGGCACCGCTCGCTCTGGACTAAGTTTCCGCCCCAACCTATAGGCCCAAGTTTTTAGCCCGCCCCCCCCCCCCCCAAGAACGGAAACCAAACTCCGCCCATGATGGCAGTGCGTGAGTCGTGAGCTCGTGACAATTGTCCTATATATACTTAATATGTGCTGCAAACTTAGAGTATAACAAATTATGTTTCGGGTTATTGTATGTCTGCCTGGTTCCTTAAAATTGTAAGGGGGCCCCGTCATTCGATCAGCACAGGGCCCCCAAAACTGTAGATCCGGGCCTGACTGTGTAATATGGGCGCTGCTAAAAAAAATAACTAACAATACTGGAACAATAAGAATAAAAGTCTAAAATCATAATAATAAGTTTTTCAAATCGAATTGATGTTGATGATGGTGGTGGTGGGGTTGCGGTGGTTCCATGATCTTAACATGTTTGGTAGAGATAATAATCATCACTACCCCATTTCTTTTCCTTCTTCTTTCTCCCGCGCAGCCCCACATCCAGAAGACGGCCGTCAAGCGATCAGGTAGTTTCAGTTCTGCTGTTCCCCTCGGAATCGCCGTCAGCGGCGTCACCATCTTCGTCGTCATCGTCGTCGGTGTCATCGTCATGAGACGTCGAGCGAGACGGTCACGCCCGAGTGCACCATCGGACGTCAGGGGACCGGAACCAGGCGTCGTTTCCCCGGATGCACCCAACAACGTGTCCAGCATGCAGATGAACGGATATGAGAACCCGACGTACAAGTACTTGGATGGAAATGCCAAGTAGGCAGCGGTGTCCGGCGCTATATAAATGCATGCAGTGTGGAGTCGTATTATGGCAGGGTCGATGAGGGAAATTCTGGAACCCAGGCAGGGCAGCCTCAGGGGGGACCCTTGATTTTCTTACCTTAAGACGCCGCTATGAGAAGTTTTTTTTAGCAACAAATTGAAATAATCAAAATGCAGGAGCGACGACTTAATATGTTATAATAATAATAATTTATATTTAGTCAGACAATTGTGATTTATTCGGTGTTAATTTTAAATTTAGGCTAACTCTAGTTAAGCGTTGGTAATTGTTATATTTTACAAAGCATAAACCATCAACTTTATATTTGTAACTACCAGCCCGTGCCCCTCCATGGAAGCCGCCTGGTCCAAGGGGATATGCTCCTCCGTCTCTCCCTTTCGGTGGGCCTGGCCATTAACATGAAACTGTTAGGGGTGTGATTTATGATTTATGATACAGCATGTAGCGGTATAAATAGACCCGTGTAAAAGGGGAGATGTTGAAAAGTCAATATCAACACTACACCGCAGTTTTTTGTGATGACTTTACCAGGCCTATTATTCTTGTGGTACACAACATGGCTTTGGTTTAAGCGGGCTGGTGTCAAAACCGGAAAAGGCATGTTAAAGGAGTCCACACTGTATATTATTGTCTATGAGGTGTTTATTTAAAGGCGCTATATAATTATTGTAGATATATCTAATATTATCTATGTATTCGGACTTTTCACAGACCATTTGGGCGTGTTTTTTGCTTGTCGGAAGGTGCCAATTTTTGTGCTGCAATCGTGTTTGGACTGTTGAATATGTACTGTATAGAGAAAGATTTTGTCTATAGGGTCAGTGGAAATTCACGGGGTCACGTGATTTTTAGCATTTCCCGTGTATGCCGCGAATTGTCTTATTTTGGGGCAAATTTTAAAAAAAATTGCATTACGACGTTCGGAACTGATATGATTTCAAAGTAATAATTTGCAATAAATTAAAATAAAGGAGCCCAAGCACTTGGGGTGGCGAAGGTTTTTGCTTTAAAATGGGGCATTAGGCCTATTCAAATCGATAGCGTCTTTGTTTTTTGCGCTATTGTCTGTTGACTGTGGCGAGGGATTTTGGTGAATAAACGCGTGCTTTCATGCGCTGAATTTGTCGTGATTTTGGCTCATTTCTACAGAAATCATACCGTGACTTGAACTGTTTTGCCGTCAATTTATACTGACCCTAGTTGTGTTTTCTGGATGGATGCAGTGACTATATATTGACGGCTGTCTTGGATATATATTAATGTAATTGCGCTATAAAAGTTGTCGGATTAGGTATTTCGATGCTTGACTATTATTGTTCTTCTTCCGAGCCTCCTTTCTGTTGATGATAATAATTATGTTGTATACGCCTACTGACGTCGTTTGATTTTTTTAAGCGTTCGCTGCTTTTGTGATGGCTATTATTATATTCTGCTGATAATTAATTAGTTAACTGCAGAGATGTTTTCGTGTCATTATATTTTATTTATTCATCGTATTTGTATTTTCGAGATTTCTACTGCAGCGCCAAAAAATAAAGTCCCGGCCGGGAGCTGGCCTATTCACAGACGCTTCGTAAAAAAACCATAAATTGTAAAAAAAGCCAGAGATAGTATTTTTCACCAGATTTTAACCCGATGACTAAAAAAGATAAACTTTTCAGGGAAATTTCAGACAAGTTAAGCTTTTTTAAAGCCTTTTTGGCAGGATCTGAGGGTTTTTAAAAATTCAAAGTGACGCCTCTGCTGGGAGCAATTGAAATTCAAAGGGATTTTGATTCCTAGTTGGCAGAAATAAGCATAGGACCTACTGGTTGTCGATGAGAGTAGGCCTACATTGCAAACTATAATTATAGGCTATTTTTAGCGCAAATTTTTTATTGTGCGAACATCAGTTTATCATGTTTATGTGAATACTGTTCTCTGTTGTGTTTAGAATTATTATTGTACTCTTGAAATATTAAATTAGTGGTCGAATAAATTTTCGCGAACAATCAATTTATATTTTGCAAGATGACGGAGAAACGTATAGGCCAACGCCTAATATGGCCACGGTTAGTTTTGACACTTCGGTCCCTGGTACTATAGTTATGCTGATGATTTTCACATGACCATTGAGTGGTTGCATCTATTCATGGGCGTCCACAGGAATTTTTCTAGGGGGGCGCAAACTTTTAAGTAATTGTCCCATTTTCTAAATTTAATGGGCGACAGTTTGAATTTCCTATATTACCACGAGAGAATCCTATAATTTTATAGCCTACCTATACGTTATGCGCCCAAAGAAAGATTTAGGCCTATAGGTTCAACTTGTAGAACGAATCGATAATCACATTGAAAATCGCGTTGTAACAATTACAACCAAATTATCTAAATTTTTGTGCAACTATGCGAAAAATCCAGAGGGGCGCACTTGCGCCCCCTTGCGCCCCGCTGCGGACGCCCATGCATCTATTTACTTGTTGTCCGTTGTTGTCTTTTGTCAACGTTGTATATTCAACGACGAACTATAATTATTATATACTATAGGATAGATTATGCTGGCATAATTATGGGCGCCCGCACATAATATTTCTGCAGTGGAAGGGGCAGAACACAATGGCTAGCCTACGGTTAGTTTTGGTGGCAAGAACTTGAAATGCAAAGAATTAAATATAGAACATGTTTATTTTCTGAGAGGTTTCAAAAATGTAAATTTCTCAGTTTCACTTTGTCGTTAATAAATTATTAGTCTCATTAATGCTTTAGTAAGTAAAATTTACTTACTAAAGCATTAATGAGACTAATAATTTATTAACGACAAAGTGAAACTGAGAAATTACAACCAAAATGTTTAGTGCGAAGAAATTTGTAAAAAAAAGCCAAGAAGTACGGTACTTACAAAATCTAGGTGTGAATTTTCCATGGAGGTTGCCCCTAAGTGCGGGCGCCCATGTTATGCTGGAATGTTTGATAAAGCGCTTTACTAAGTTTGAGGTCCTCGATTCAAGTCCCACAGATTTTATTGCGCGAAGCTTGGAGGTTGTTATGTTGAACATGGTGCGACTGTGTTGGCATATGCGGTCACATAAATAACTGCTACTATCAGGGCAGCTATAGCCTACAGCCCAGGCCCTACACTCTTCATGCCATTCAACGTGCCAGTCCCGTGATAATCCACGTCATTTATTTGTGCATGCATGGGTGTACGTGTAGGCTACACCAATTTTTTTAACATAAGTTTATCTGCAATCAAATGTTTAACGTCGTCTACGGCTATAAATACGCGTAATTTAAAAAAGAACGTTCACTCATTCAATCATTCATTCAAGTATTTATATGCCTTTGAACTTAACCTGGCGCCCCGCCCCCCTAAGAAACCTTCTCATGAGTGCTCCCAGCCCAGCTACGACAACAGAAAAGGACTTAAATATATGAACGAAGTTTTTTTGGTGAGATATAATTATAAAGTATGCGTGCGTGCGTTATTTCGGTGTGTAACGTAAGGTCGCATTGTGGAGTTGAGCTAGGTGCATAATAATTATTATGTTGACATGCATTCAGAATCTTTCACGTTGAAGAGTATTAATAGGCTATAATTATAATACCTGCTCCTTTCGTGCTTTTAAAATAATTCAAGTTTCCTGATATTTCTTTAGTTTTTTCGGACTTTTGTAATGTTTTTTCCTCAGATTTTCATTGATCATATTCTCTTTTTTTTTATTTGTACAGGCGCGTTTCATGACGTTTTATTTGATCTTCTGGATTTTTATAAACTTTTCGTGTTGTTGTTGTTTTCTTCATGTTTTTGTTAGATTGGTCTGGTTTCATCCTATAGTCAGCATTCTACGGGTATTAGATTATGTTGGGCCAAATGTGGACTCTAAAAGGGACTTCTGTGAGTCTGTATGAACCATTTTTGACAGAGTAGGCCTAAATGACTGAAGCCCTATTACATGTGAGCTATTATGCTATAATATTATCTATATGACCCTGATACAAGGATCGACAGTTGCGCGAGAAAGGCTTGCTGCTAGTTAAGGTCTATCGGCAATTGAATGTCTCAATTGTAAAGAGGTTATTAACGTCGCCCTCCCCTTTCTCCAGGCTTGAGACTGGTACTACGAGAGCAGTGTCGGAGTTTGGGTGGTTTATGTTATAGTTTTTTTTATCTTGCTATAACCATGTCGGTTATTATAATATTCTTATATTATTGTATTGATATTATCTTAAATTCTTAACTTGAGCGATAGTTTTGCAAGTTTCATGTATAGTGTTACAATGATCTTAATTAACTTTGGGATTCGTATTTAATCTACGATAATTGTCATCATTGTCTTATTGTAACTGACTTTGTTGCTAATTGTTCTTCCATTTAAAGTGGTTTTTAAGCACAACGACCGAAATTAAGTGATTGTTGGTGTCATTGCATTGTAATGTCTCAATAAAAGTGATTAAAAGTATAATTGATGTTGCGCTTTACTTATTCGTTATTCATTAAATTAATAAGCGGGCTCACCACTGTCACCAGTGGCGTAGCAATAGTCGTGCAACTCGTGCCGTGCACGTGGACCCAAGGCTGTAAAGAGTTATAGTGTAATGTTGATGTCAACAGTCGTTTCTATCACAAGATGTCGTTAACTATTGTGCGGGATCTGGGTGTTGTAATTGATAGTTCACCAGTGTTATTTTAGTTCCTGAGAATAGAATAAGAATAATAATTATTTTAATTTCGTTCCATGGAACGAAAACTGGAATAAAAAATAATTCTGGAACGAGAATAGAATAGGAATAAAAATTTCAATATTTTTCTGGAACGAGAACGGAATAGAAATAGAAACTTTTTTAAAAAAATTAATAGTTTTTTGGACTAAAGGCGTCAGAAAAGGAAATTAAAAAAATAATATTTTCTCTCCCATTGATAATTATTTCTAATTATTACTAATCTTATAAATAGGTCAAAATACTCGAGACACTGTTTTGTGTGTTACTGTAATCATTCATGTTAGACATAACTATGAGAAGTGGAATTGGAAGTGGAACTAGAACTGGAACTGGAACTAAAATTATTTCTAAATAGGAAGTGGAACTAGAATAAGAACGAAATTTATTTATAAAGAAGAACTAAAACTAGAATAAAAATTACAACATTGGAATAGAACAAGAATAGGAATCAAAATTAATGCTGGAACTAAAATAACACTGTAGTTCACTTACCTTTACTGAGCATATTTCCAATGTTACATGCTCGTCATATTTCCATTTAAGACGTCTCAGAGCCATTCGTCGCTCTGTCTCCTCCTCCATCTTCACTACCTTAATTCATGCTTTTATATGTTCACGAATTGACTATTGCAATGCTCTCCTCATTGGTCTTCCTGAAGTTCGTCTTTCACCGATTCAGTCGGTTCTCAACTCAGCTGCTAGATTGATTGCCCGCCTTCCCAAGTACTCTCACATCTCTACCTTTATGTTTCATGAACTTCACTGGCTTCCTCTCCGTGCTCGCACACAATTTAAGATCCTGACTCTGATCATAAAGGCTCAACGGGGTCTTGCCCCAAAATATCTCACTAATGTTTTACTTCGTCCTCACTCAGCTTCCTCCCACCGTCCACTTCGTTCATCCAACAGATTTGACCTCTTGGTTCCTCGGTCTAGAACTGTTATGGCTCAGTCTCGATCATTTGTCTCAATTGGTCCTTCTCTTTGGAATGCCCTCTCTCCTTCTGTTCGCTCTACACTTCTTTCTGGTAGTCTCTCCTCTGCTTTGTCTCTTCTCAAAACCTGTTTCTTCTTGCTGGGCCTTGCGCACTGGGAGCGCCTCTGAACGGTTCACCCTACTAGAGGCGCTTTATAAATGTTTAAATACAATACAATACAAAAAACTATAATTTCGGCCCACATCATACACAAACTACCATAGAGATGTACGCTATATATATAAAATATATAGGCTAGAGAGAGTATGGCCTATCTCCTCTGCATTGAAATGTGAAGTCACCAAGACATCATATATTAACGGAAATCACGCCAGTGACGTCATAAGCCAAGCGAAGATATACGTCGTAAATTTACGTCACTACGTTTTAAACGACGGTTGGTGTGAGAAATCGCCTGTGATTGGTCGGGTGATATTTTAGAGTATGTGATTGGTCGGGTGGATTTTTGGACAGCGAAATCAATGTATAGACGTGATATTCCCTCTAGCGTTAAGCTTATATTTATATAATACATCTCTATGCAAACTACTCACTTTCCAACACCTTTATTATACTTTTATCACCTATTTATACGGCAACGTTAGCGTGGACCAACATTTCTGATGTATATGCCCGTTCGATTTCGCTCTATACGTAGACATCTCCCACTGTGATATTACAAGCTAATTGTAAAAGTAATTTTCTTTATAAGTAAGTAGGTAGGTAGGTAGGTAGGTAGGTAGGTAGGTAGGTAGGTAGGTAGGTAGGTAGGTAGGTAGGTAGGTAGGTAGGTAGGTAGGTAGGTAGGTAAGCAATAAAGTAGGTAAGCAAGTATGTAGATAAGAAAGTAAGAAAATACAGTCCACTTGCAAATGCACAATGGGACACTATATAGAACATCGAATTAATAATTGGTATTTAAACGTACAAAATAGGTCACAGGCTGAATAAAATTACTAAAATAATAACGTTAAACAATTCATCTAGGGATTCTAGGCCTATACAACGTCCTGGGGATAAATCGTTTCCAATAAACGAATCATAGCATGGCATCTCTAGATTATGTGAGCGGGTAACTCAGTAGCCTAACCAGTAACTCGTTCTGGCGGAAGAAGATCATGGAGAACATGTCAGGGATCACTGACGAAAGAAGCAAAGAAAGAATCATCTGCCTTAGAGCACAGCATGTAGGAAATAGGCCTATAGGAAATACGAAGAAGAAGAAACATTGCAGCTGGTTGCGGTCTGTCAGCGAGGGCTCAATAAAATGAACATAATTTTATCATTATTCCGTGGATATAGCACTATAGTAACTTAAGTCGCAGAGTAGGCCTATTGTATTAGAGAGTAGAGACTTGCAAACCTTTCTGGGTTTTTTATGTTTCGCTTGTGTTCAATCGTAAGGCCTGCTGAAAGGTTTGCATTTAGACAATGCATAAAAATTGCAGATATCAACAAACGTGGCAGAATACCAAGAAATCGTCATAAATGCTTAATATTCACAGCAAAACTCTCAGATATATTCGACACCTTTTAAACGTGTTTCCTACTGCGATTTATACTCATCACTTACACGCACATTCAACTCGATCACCTTTACCACGGCTTGTGCTTTCAATTCGTTGAGCTCTAGCGACCGTCATGATCGATTGTCGATTATCTTTAAGTAGTTATATCAAATGTTTCGGTATTCCCATCTCAATCAAAGTTTTCCACATCGATTCATGGTTAATGCAATCAAAAGCCTTGCTGTAATCGATGAAACAAATGTGGGGCCTACACTTTTAAATTTGTCCGTACTCTCTTTGCCTTTCCAATATCCATCTCATGTTGGCAATGTGATCCCGAGTTCCACGAGATTTTCTAAATTCTGGTTGATTATCTGGAAGTTCTCTCTCGATTATGCTCTCCATTCTTTTATGAATTTTACTTGTGTGAGAAATCAATGCTACTCTCCTGATAACTTCAGTCATTCCCATGCAGCTGCAAAGAGCAAAATAATGTCGTTGTAACTGTATTCACAAGATGTCGTTGCACAATGAACAGTTATCGTAATCGTAATCTCGCGATCTATACAACGCCAAAAATATACATATATGCCAGATTATTCAAAGATGCTCAGTCAAAAACAAAATCCATGAACAGTTATAGGTCAATAAAAATTCATTCAAGTTCAAACTCTAAAGCTCAGGAAAGCAGTCAAAATGCTGTGTACGGTGCATGGTGATTAGAATGGGAGTTGTGAGAGAAATAGTGGTAAGGTAGGCCTACTAGGATGTGGATAGGATTTGTGGAAAGGTAAACGACAATTAAGTAGCCTGGGGCGCGGTGATGTAGGTGTATGTTCAGTGCCTTGGAGAGGAAATGTTGCGGGTTCGAATCCACCTCAAGCCGCCGCGTAGGAACCCTGAACAAGTCCTTTTCTCGCATGGGGCTGAAACTCCGATTTAGTGTCCGTGCTGTAGTCGGTAGTGCCTCTGAGTAGCAATCTTGTCAATTGTCTTGAAGTTGAAGAGGCGCTATAGCAAGTGCTCAAACATTTATGCACACAGCAATGATTGTCACATCCAAAATAAATATTCAAAGTAAATTTAAATTCTCGTTGACCACTATTATGATAGACCTAGGCCTACTTCTGATTTTCGTTTAACAAAACATTTGAGTAGAACTTCATCTGTGTTCCCTTGTTCTTAGTCACACGTGATGATAGACCTTAGAACTTTATTTATAGCCTAAATTATAGGCCTATATAAGATGGAAAAACTAGGACGCTTGCGCCAAAAAGTGTCATCGAAAATGAATGCAAGCCTACTGTAATTATAGCGTAGCACAAGTTTCGCCCTATACACCTTTACAAAGATTTTAGCCAACGTCATATAAATATCCATAAACTATGCTCGCTTATTAAGTAAAGGCCTGCGCCAAAATGGCATGGCTAAATTCGACGTGAACGGCAATGCTGGCCATTTTATGTTACAAAAACAACGCAAACGTGAAGCTAGACCTAGGCTACATTTAGAATTTTAGAGCTTAGGCTATATGCCGAGTACTGATTAAAATTATTTTGGTCCATCAATTTCTTAAATTATTTAATCGCTGTTAATATTGTTGATCAAATTCGATTAAATTATTTTGTCTACGTTAAGAAACCGTCAAAAATGTAGTTACTGAGTTAGTAGCCTAAATACGCAGTTTATACAAAAAAAGTCAATGACGCTTTTTACGTCTTGCAAAGAAAACAATTAGTTTTCTTCCCAGTTTTTCATGGAAGGAAAAGGTTTCTCATGAGCTCGTAATTATATGTAGAATGAACAACAATAGAACAATATGAAATTTGATTAAGATTAAGAGAATTAGCCCTGGCGAATATATTATGACTGAAAATGGTGTGTGGAGTGTTATATATATATATATATATATATATATATATATATATATATATGTGTGTGTGTATATATATACACATATATATAGTATATATATATAATATATATCGAGAGTGGACTTCGAAACGTCGATGACGAAAGTGGACTTGGATGGCCATCGTAGGTTACGTAAATGTCTTGAAAGCAGGGGCGCAACCAGAAAATTTTCCTGGAGGGTGCTCAGAATTAATATTGTTAGCGCCGATGTTGCGAAGTAGCGAGTGCCAAAGGAACTTGCTTGATTGTGTAATCTTAAAGACCGAATGACCCCTACCCCCCCCCCCCCCCCATGCACCAAAAACTCATCGGATTTTGAAAAATTGCGTGGGTCACCTTTTTAGCCTGGGGGTGCTCAAGCACCCCCCCGGGCACCCCCGTAGTTGCGCCACTGCTTGAAAGTGACCAAATGGAAAATGGAAGCTGAAGACTTGAATTGACTATCGAAGGCAAGAGACGATTGCTACCAATAACCTGATCTAAGATGAAGGTGGAATGGTCTCTGGTTGTCTGGCTGTGTATTGCTAATGTCTGTCTTCGTCTGTGCCTCAGTACTTTCGATGAGTTGGCTGCAGTACGTAAAGCCATCGGTTATGTGGTTGGAAGAAGAATGCATGTTGGTGTCGATTACTGTTTGTCTCTGTCTGTCTCTGTTTGTCGGTCTGACTTCTTGACTTACAGTCTGTCTATGTCTCTGGCTCTCTCTCTGTGTCTTTCTGTCTCTGTCTCTGTCTGTCTGTGTCTCTTTCTCTTTCTGTCTCTCTCTGTTTGTTTGTCTGTCTTGTCTGTCTGTCCCATCTGCCTGTCTCTCTTTGTCTGTCTGTCTGTCTGGCTCTCTCTCTCCCCGTATCTGCCTGAGTTTGCGTGGTTTCGTCTCTCAACTTCTCACTCTTTCTCACCCTTTGTCTCCCTTTCTGTCGATGATCTTTCAACATCTTTGTCTGCCTGTAGACCTCTTCTTCTCCCTCCTCCTC